>JAMRYC010000025.1:0-39008 GCA_024447225.1 Panagrellus sp. LJ2284 | reverse complement strand
AAACCCAGCTCACGTTCCCTATTAGTGGGTGAACAATCCAACGCTTTACGAATTCTGCTTCGTAATGATAGGAAGAGCCGACATCGAAGGATCAAAAAGCAACGTCGCTATGGACGCTTGGCTGCCACAAGCCAGTTATCCCCGATGGTAACTTTTCTGACACCTCTTATTATAAACTCCATAATCCAAAAGGATCGATAGGCCACGCTTTAACGGTCTGTATTCGTACTGAGAATCTAGATCAATCGTACTTTTCTCCTTTTAGTCTACGACAGGTTTCTGTCCTGTCTGAGTACGGCTTAGGACACCTGCGTTACGATTTGACAGATGTACCGCCCCAGTCAAACTCCCCGCCTGACTATGTCATCGACGTGGGTCGTCGCGGCGCAAGCGCCACGACTTAATTCCAAGAGAAAGCTGCCGAAGCAGCAATCCCCATATAACCGAATAAGTAAGGAATCGATAGAAGTGGTGGTATTTCACTGACGACCGAAGTCTCCCACCTATACTACACCTTCTATGACTCTTCACAAAGTCAGACTAGAGTCAAGCTCAATCGGGTCTTCTTTCCCCGCATAACTTGCCAAGCCCGTTCCCTTGGCTGTGATTTCGCTAGATAGTAGATAGGGACAGTGGGAATCTCGTTAATCCATTCGTGCACGTCACTAATTAGATGACGAGGCATTTGGCTACCTTAAGAGAGTCATAGTTACTCCCGCCGTTTACCCGCGCTTAATCAAGTTTCCTTAGCTTAACATTCAGAGCACTGGGCAGAAATCACAGATAGTCAACGCACATAAACGCCTTCTATCTGCTCTGTTTTAATTAGACAGTCGGATTCCCTGAGTCCGTGTCAGTTCTAAGCCAACCGTTAAGCGCTACCCGAGGCACACCCGCCCTCCACGCACCCCGAAGGACACGCTTCAAACGATGCACCGAAAGCAAAGCCGCTCAACCAGCAGCCCCACAGCACTAGCCCGCATTCAGCCGAAGCATCCTGCAGTCATGACCGAGAGCACACTAGCCTCGCAACAAAGCCCGGATAGCCCGGTTCTTAGAGCCAATCCTTTTCCCGAAGTTACGGATCTAATTTGCCGACTTCCCTTACCTACATTATTCTATCGACGAGAGGCTATTCACCTTGAAAACCTGATGCGGTTTCGGTACGGCTTTGGCTTGCATAATCAGGGATCCCTTGTATTTTCAAGGGTCATGCATAGCACTCGGGATGGCACAGAAACCGCGCCACTCTACGCTGCCTACAACCATATCTCGAGCTGAGCTCATTCCATGGTCAAAACAGCTAAACTAGAGGAGAGATCTCTAGCCCGAACTATACATGACGTATACAAGTTCATACGCGTTACCGCCCCAGACGACGACCCCCCGTGAAGGGGGACGCGCCAACGCAAGCTCAAAGAACAGGAATATTAACCTGTTTCCCTTTCGGATACCATGTGAATCGAGAGGACCACCGAAGCAGCCATCGAAAACACACACTATTGGGCACGGCATTCGCCGATTCCTTAGGACCGTCTGACCCACGTCCAAATACTGTTCACGTGGAAACCTTTTTCACTTCAGTCATCAAGGATCTCACTTGATTATTTGCTACTATCACCAAGATCTGCACCAGTGGCTGCTCCAGCTCTGATCACTCAGAAAACCTTCAACGCAACCACTGCGACCCTCTTACACGTTGACTGCTGTTGTAAGCAACAGCCAACGGCGTGGTATAAGTAACTCGCTAGAGCGCCATCCATTTTCAGGGCTAGTTGATTCGGCAGGTGAGTTGTTACACACTCCTTAGCGGATTCCGACTTCCATGGCCACCGTCCTGCTGTCAATATCAACTAACACCTTTTATGGGGTCTCATGAGCAAGTATTTAGGCACTTTAACCACGCATACGGTTCATCCCGCATCGCCAGTTCTGCTTACCAAAAATGGCCCACTTTTGACCAACTCATTCAACGTGCGACTTCACATTAAGCAAGCCACACATCATACCCATTAAGAGTTTGAGAATAGGTTGAGAGCATTTCGCCCCCAAGACCTCTAATCGTTCGCTTTACCGAGTATAACTGAGTTTTCCTGGTCAAAGCTATCCTGAGGGAAACTTCAGAGGGAACCAGCTACTAGATGGTTCGATTAGTCTTTCGCCCCTATACCCAGGTCAGACGATCGATTTGCACGTCAGAACCGCTACGGACTTCCACCAGAGTTTCCTCCGGCTTCATCCTGCCCAGGCATAGTTCACCATCTTTCGGGTCTCATCGTATATGCTCTTCCTCCACCCCAATGCAAGCATTAGAGATGGGGCTATGCTGCGCCGAAGCCTCGAAAGGCACCCGGATCACATATCAGCTCCGCAAGCGAAACCTTTACTTTCATTACGCCATTAGGTTTTCATCACCCAATAACTCGCATATGCGATAAACTCCTTGGTCCGTGTTTCAAGACGGGACGGATAGGTGACAATCAGTTTGTACACTGGCAAGCATCACGGATCATAACACCATGAGCGGCGCCATCGAAAAGGGCCCTCGCACGCGAAGACACCAACCCGACAACAACGTTCATAGCGCACTCACCGCAATACCGCGCAAACGCAACTCCGACTAACAGCAACTCGTTTTCCATGAGCTCAGGTTTGCCCCTCCGAAGAGCAGCTCCTCTAGGCCCACTTCCAACGGCACCATCAGCCGTGCCAGCGCAACGAGTCACAAGTGCATCAACCGAGCGCTGAGCCGAAGCCAACACCCGATCAACTCATTGTAACCATCTTTCGATTGCTCTATCCGATTCCACCTAACCAGTTTCACGTACTATTTAACTCTCTCTTCAGAGTTCTTTTCAACTTTCCCTCACGGTACTTGTTTGCTATCGGATTCGTAGTCTTATTTAGCTTTAGGTGGAGTTTACCACCTGCTTAGGGCTGTGTTTCCAAACAACCCGACTCACAGTACGCTCCAACCATCAAATGCAGATCCAAGCTTAACGGGCCTAGCACCCTCTAAGGAACTCCGATCAAGGAGAACTTAAGCTTAGCCACTCAATGGCACGAAACGCACTATACGCTACACCTCGCCTGACCATTACAGCCAGGAGATTCAGCGCTGAGCTCTTCCCGGTTCACTCGCAGTTACTATGGGAATCCTTTTTAGTTTCTTTTCCTCCGCTTACTGATATGCTTAAGTTCAGCGGGTACTCACACCTGATTTGAGATCGCAAAAGCAAGTCGACACGACACATGCGCTACCATGCACAAACGCGTACAATAACTGTGCACGCTCAATCACCACATCGAATCCACTTCAACCCTCAAACGCATCAACACGGCTCACCACGACCTCAAAGATCTAGACCTCAATCGTCGCTACCTTGAAAATGAATAAATCCACAATTCAAAGCATATGCAACGAGAGATCGTTAAAACGATCCAAGATCAGCAAGACTGGAAGCCACATCGGGCAAAGCTTTGCATCAACGAGCAAGAGCATTCACATGTACACATTGCACAAAACGTAACAATGTCACATCATCATTCATGCATGATGACACAGAGCCCGAAAGCTCTGCGCCAACATGCCGAAAGCGACAAGAGATCCAAAACATCCCTTAACATTCAAAGGTTAAACGACCCCTTAGAGCACGAAACGCGAGTCGCGCACTCCAAGGCATCACCTTTAAATTGCATAGCGATTCTCAAACAGATGTGCCAAAGGTTATTAAAACCAATGGCGCAATGAGCATTCGAATACAGTTCATTCAAGACGGTTTGCAAGTCATGACTGTTATCGCAGTTAGCTGCGTTCTTCATCGATCTACGAACCGAGTGATCCACTGGTTAGGCTTGTACACTCGCAAAACAATGTGAACAAGTTCACACTATCTTGTTATCTTTCAAAAGTAATCGTATAAGACATTGCTGTCATGGGTGCTTGGCGGTCGCCCCCGTAGGAACGTTCTCTTTAAACTTGACATTGTGCGCGAACCATCCTTGCGGACGATCACACCGCACAATGTGTGCCAAAGCGGATAGAGCTGCATTATTGCTAATGCGAACCCACGGTAACCGGGGCTCCCTACCACTTTGCAAGTACCAAGCATTTACCGTTATTATGCGTTTCGAGCACTGCATCCACAGATACTCTGATCCCTCGGGACATGCTGCCATCGCTATCTCAACACATGTGTCAAGACTGCGCGGAGTTACACATTATCCCTGAGGGCTTGAGCGAAACAAGGTGTAAATAATGTTTTATTTATAGTCGTCATTAATAATGATCCGGCCTGCAGGTTCACCTACGGCCACCTTGTTACGACTTTTGCCCGGTTCAAGCCAACGCGATCAAACCGCTTTTCGCCACAAAGGGGCCCCGAAGGACACGCCTAAGCAACAATCCACGGTCTTCTCGAATCAACTCAGTCCCGGGCAGCGACGGGCGGTGTGTACAAAGGACAGGGACGTAATCAGCGTGAGCTGATGACTCACACTTACTTGAAGTTCCTTGTTCACAGAGAATAATTGCAATCTCTGATCCCAAATACGGGATAATTTGACTCGTTTACCATACGATCTCTCGCATGGGCACAGCGCGCTGCAATTTTCATTGTAGCGCGCGTGCGGCCCCAGACATCTTAGGGCATCACAGACCTGTTATTGCTGGGTCTCATACAACTAGAATAAAGCTGCAAATCCCATTAAGAAGGTTCAGTTCCAGCAATAGTATACTGACCTATTTAATCAAGCTCCAATCTCGTTCGTTATCGGAATTAACCAGACAAATCACTCCACGAACTAAGAACGGCCATGCACCACCAATCACCGAATCAGGAAAGAGCTGTCAATCTGTCATTCATAGCAGTGTCTAGACCAGGTAAGGTTTCCCGTGTTGAGTCAAATTAAGCCGCAGGCTCCATTTCTGGTGGTGACCTTCCGTCAACTCCTTTAAGTTTGTCACTTGCGAGAATACTTCCCCCGGAACCGAAAGACTTTCGTTTCCGGAAAGCTCGTCACAGAGGCGAATAAAAAAATCCGCATGCGACTCGCTAGATGGCATAGTTTACGGTCAGAACTAGGGCGGTATCTGATCGCCTTCGATCCTCTGACTTTCGTTCTTGATTAATGAAAACATTCTTGGCAAATGCTTTCGCTGTAGTACGTCTCGCCAGGGTCCACGAATTTCACCTCTCGCCCGACGATACGAATGCCCCCGTTTGTCCCTTTTAATCATTACACTGGTGAGCAAAACCAATGAAAAACAATCACACGCAGTGTCGTATTCCATTATTCCATGCAAAACCATACAAGCATACGCCTGTTTTGAGCACTCTGATTTATTCAAAGTAAACTCGTCAGCAGCGACGAACCCCGAGGGATCCGCCACACACCGACCATTAAACACGTGCTGCAGAACCACCCACTAGGAGCAGTCCACAGACACCGTGTACAGATCCAACTACGAGCTTTTTAACCGCAACAACGATTCAATGCAGTATGAGAGCTGGAATTACCGCGGCTGCTGGCACCAGACTTGCCCTCTCATAGATAATCTAGGAAGGTTGTAAATTCAAACCATTCCAATGACCCGCCCCCGAAGGGACAGATCTTGTCACTTCTCGTCACTACCATCCTCGTACTAAGAGTGGGTAATTTTCGCGCCTGCTGCCTTCCTTGGATGTAAAAGCCGTTTCTCAGGCTATTTCTCCGGAGTCGAACCCTAATTCTCCGTTACCCGTCACAACCACGTCAGGACAATACACTGCCGTTGGAAGTGTGATAGGGCAGACACAGCTTTGACACATTGCCGGCACAAAGGCCATGCAATCAGCGTAATAATTATTCCGAGTCAACAAAATCAACAAGTTGGTTTTGTTCTAATAAGTGCACGGTGCCAACGAGTGACCCCGCATTTATGCATGTATTAGCTCCAGAATTACCGCAGTTATCCATATAGGAAAGTGTCATGATCAATAGAATCATAGCTGTTGTAATGAGCCATACGCGGTTTCGTAGGCAAGCTACATGTACTTAGACATGCATGGCTTAATCTTTGAAGTGACTGCATCAATCAGACAGGATCAATCAGGTATCTGTTAAGCGTCGATAAGCAGGCGCGCGCGCAATCATGTTGCCCGAAATTGGCACATCATCACACTCACACCCACAACCAACACACAGAACCCCGAATGATGGGTTGTGGTGCAAGCATGCCCCGAGGGACACACTTGACCACGTGCGAACGCCACACACAATCTAATGCGCATGCTATTCGACTTCGCGTTCTAGGTGAACGATCCCAAAAGGACCAATCAAATGAACGGAGAGACCACAAACGAATGCGTCCCAACAAAAGGATCAACATCGTATCGCCTAACGCCAAAGCATTAGCAATCCGTGTAACCGATTTGCACCATCTTGTCCAGGACAAGTGACTAGCATAAAGCTAAACAAGTCGAGCTCTACAAACGTGCGCCATAAAGACACACAACGAGATACGCCCTCATAAACCAACGTGAAGCACTTTATTAGCCTGTCTGCCCTGACAGAGATCAGTAAAAGCGGTCCTGCAAAGACACAAGTTTTTTTTGGCACCGACTAGCAAAAAAATTTGCATAATACATTACCGTTAAAAACCCACACGCATCTTGCCTGACTGCTTCCTTCTTCACATCGGAGACCCCCTACGGTGGTTTTGCTAAGCAAGCAAAAGCGATCAGTCGTTGGAGGGAGGTCTCTTTTGGTCGTTTTTTGGACCTTTTCGTGAAAAGTTGGGGGGAAAGGGGGCTCTCGGTCGAGGAAAGTGAAAAAAGGCCAAAAAATTTGCATCGTCAAGGGGGTCGATCATGGTCAGGGGTGGTCAAAAAAAAATTTGAGGACCCCCTACTGATTACATGACCAGCCAGTGGGCTCCTTTGCGCGAACCTGGGCCCCGCCCCCAGGAAAGTTAAAAAAGGCCAAAAAGTTTATCATGCTCAAGGGTGGTCAAAAAAATTTCGAGGACCCCCCACTAATTAGATGATCAGCCAGTGGGCCATTTTTTGCGCGCGAACCTGGGCCCCGCCCCCACCTCCCCTGTGACCCCATCTTGGCATCTCGCGTCTAGAACATAGTTCTTTGGTGCGTCCGCTTCATTCGCACATTTTACCCCGTTGACCCGGCGAACAGATGGTGCATCATTGGTCCGACAGCACATTTGACTGCTGGTAACCTTGCCTTGAGCATGTCGCTACCGTACAAAAACTTGTGCGCTGCGCGAATGACCCCGTTGGCGCCCGCGGCACGATACACCGATCGACAATTAGCTAAGCTCAATCCCACATGCGCCCCCAATACATATGCACAAGCTTGTCGCCGCGCACCCACTTACCTTCATTGCCCCTTCCCTGACCATTTCCTGTCTAGAACATCAAAATGTGTGAAAGTGTATTTTATTTGCACATTTCATCCCCGCAGGGATGAAGCAACGTTCGCGCAGCAGTTGGTTCGGCGGCATGCTTAGCTAGTTAGTGCATATATAGTTAACCGACTAGTTCAACGACATGCTGATTATTCATCATCACAGCATGCTGTCCAACTACTAGCTTAACTACATGCGCACTTTTTTGCATGTCTCAACCCCCGAAACCTACTACTACTCATTCATGACTTGCTTCATCCCTCTCGCTCTCCCCAGACTTGTCCTGCGTTTATGCCATCACCAAAAGTGGTGGCATGAACACAGTTTTGAGAGGTAAAAACAGATCATCCGATCAACGGCTAAGCCTCAACAGATCGCCGCATGAAAGCGACTCTACTGCGGACAGCACCGTGACCAGTAATCAAGTAGTATGCAAGGAATCTCGCACCCCGACACTTCTCCTTAATAAGGCTTTGTCAATCAAAAGGGACTTCTCCCAATCGATCAGGACAGTTAATGGGGCAATGACAACGTACATGAAGCACGCTGTATTCGGGCCTCCCGACACCGGGATGCCAAAATAACATTGTAAACTAACTAGGTAGGCTTCTGACTTAGAGGCTTTCAGTCATATTCCGTCAGATGGTAGCCTCACAGCATTGCCCTATCGAGCAGCTGTATATACCAAATGTCTGGACTAGCGGTTCCTCTCGTACTAAGCTAGACTACTATCGCAATGTCTCAAATGGTCATGTAGGGTAAAACTAACCTGTCTCGCGACGGTCTAAACCCAGCTCACGTTCCCTATTAGTGGGTGAACAATCCAACGCTTTACGAATTCTGCTTCGTAATGATAGGAAGAGCCGACATCGAAGGATCAAAAAGCAACGTCGCTATGGACGCTTGGCTGCCACAAGCCAGTTATCCCGATGGTAACTTTTCTGACACCTCTTATTATAAACTCCATAATCCAAAAGGATCGATAGGCCACGCTTTAACGGTCTGTATTCGTACTGAGAATCTAGATCAATCGTACTTTTCTCCTTTTAGTCTACGACAGGTTTCTGTCCTGTCTGAGTACGGCTTAGGACACCTGCGTTACGATTTGACAGATGTACCGCCCCAGTCAAACTCCCCGCCTGACTATGTCATCGACGTGGGTCGTCGCGGCGCAAGCGCCACGACTTAATTCCAAGAGAAAGCTGCCGAAGCAGCAATCCCCATATAACCGAATAAGTAAGGAATCGATAGAAGTGGTGGTATTTCACTGACGACCGAAGTCTCCCACCTATACTACACCTTCTATGACTCTTCACAAAGTCAGACTAGAGTCAAGCTCAATCGGGTCTTCTTTCCCCGCATAACTTGCCAAGCCCGTTCCCTTGGCTGTGATTTCGCTAGATAGTAGATAGGGACAGTGGGAATCTCGTTAATCCATTCGTGCACGTCACTAATTAGATGACGAGGCATTTGGCTACCTTAAGAGAGTCATAGTTACTCCCGCCGTTTACCCGCGCTTAATCAAGTTTCCTTAGCTTAACATTCAGAGCACTGGGCAGAAATCACAGATAGTCAACGCACATAAACGCCTTCTATCTGCTCTGTTTTAATTAGACAGTCGGATTCCCTGAGTCCGTGTCAGTTCTAAGCCAACCGTTAAGCGCTACCCGAGGCACACCGCCCTCCACGCACCCCGAAGGACACGCTTCAAACGATGCACCGAAAGCAAAGCCGCTCAACCAGCAGCCCCACAGCACTAGCCCGCATTCAGCCGAAGCATCCTGCAGTCATGACCGAGAGCACACTAGCCTCGCAACAAAGCCCGGATAGCCCGGTTCTTAGAGCCAATCCTTTTCCCGAAGTTACGGATCTAATTTGCCGACTTCCCTTACCTACATTATTCTATCGACGAGAGGCTATTCACCTTGAAAACCTGATGCGGTTTCGGTACGGCTTTGGCTTGCATAATCAGGGATCCCTTGTATTTTCAAGGGTCATGCATAGCACTCGGGATGGCACAGAAACCGCGCCACTCTACGCTGCCTACAACCATATCTCGAGCTGAGCTCATTCCATGGTCAAAACAGCTAAACTAGAGGAGAGATCTCTAGCCCGAACTATACATGACGTATACAAGTTCATACGCGTTACCGCCCCAGACGACGACCCCCCGTGAAGGGGGACGCGCCAACGCAAGCTCAAAGAACAGGAATATTAACCTGTTTCCCTTTCGGATACCATGTGAATCGAGAGGACCACCGAAGCAGCCATCGAAAACACACACTATTGGGCACGGCATTCGCCGATTCCTTAGGACCGTCTGACCCACGTCCAAATACTGTTCACGTGGAAACCTTTTTCACTTCAGTCATCAAGGATCTCACTTGATTATTTGCTACTATCACCAAGATCTGCACCAGTGGCTGCTCCAGCTCTGATCACTCAGAAAACCTTCAACGCAACCACTGCGACCCTCTTACACGTTGACTGCTGTTGTAAGCAACAGCCAACGGCGTGGTATAAGTAACTCGCTAGAGCGCCATCCATTTTCAGGGCTAGTTGATTCGGCAGGTGAGTTGTTACACACTCCTTAGCGGATTCCGACTTCCATGGCCACCGTCCTGCTGTCAATATCAACTAACACCTTTTATGGGGTCTCATGAGCAAGTATTTAGGCACTTTAACCACGCATACGGTTCATCCCGCATCGCCAGTTCTGCTTACCAAAAATGGCCCACTTTTGACCAACTCATTCAACGTGCGACTTCACATTAAGCAAGCCACACATCATACCCATTAAGAGTTTGAGAATAGGTTGAGAGCATTTCGCCCCCAAGACCTCTAATCGTTCGCTTTACCGAGTATAACTGAGTTTTCCTGGTCAAAGCTATCCTGAGGGAAACTTCAGAGGGAACCAGCTACTAGATGGTTCGATTAGTCTTTCGCCCCTATACCCAGGTCAGACGATCGATTTGCACGTCAGAACCGCTACGGACTTCCACCAGAGTTTCCTCCGGCTTCATCCTGCCCAGGCATAGTTCACCATCTTTCGGGTCTCATCGTATATGCTCTTCCTCCACCCCAATGCAAGCATTAGAGATGGGGCTATGCTGCGCCGAAGCCTCGAAAGGCACCCGGATCACATATCAGCTCCGCAAGCGAAACCTTTACTTTCATTACGCCATTAGGTTTTCATCACCCAATAACTCGCATATGCGATAAACTCCTTGGTCCGTGTTTCAAGACGGGACGGATAGGTGACAATCAGTTTGTACACTGGCAAGCATCACGGATCATAACACCATGAGCGGCGCCATCGAAAAGGGCCCTCGCACGCGAAGACACCAACCCGACAACAACGTTCATAGCGCACTCACCGCAATACCGCGCAAACGCAACTCCGACTAACAGCAACTCGTTTTCCATGAGCTCAGGTTTGCCCCTCCGAAGAGCAGCTCCTCTAGGCCCACTTCCAACGGCACCATCAGCCGTGCCAGCGCAACGAGTCACAAGTGCATCAACCGAGCGCTGAGCCGAAGCCAACACCCGATCAACTCATTGTAACCATCTTTCGATTGCTCTATCCGATTCCACCTAACCAGTTTCACGTACTATTTAACTCTCTCTTCAGAGTTCTTTTCAACTTTCCCTCACGGTACTTGTTTGCTATCGGATTCGTAGTCTTATTTAGCTTTAGGTGGAGTTTACCACCTGCTTAGGGCTGTGTTTCCAAACAACCCGACTCACAGTACGCTCCAACCATCAAATGCAGATCCAAGCTTAACGGGCCTAGCACCCTCTAAGGAACTCCGATCAAGGAGAACTTAAGCTTAGCCACTCAATGGCACGAAACGCACTATACGCTACACCTCGCCTGACCATTACAGCCAGGAGATTCAGCGCTGAGCTCTTCCCGGTTCACTCGCAGTTACTATGGGAATCCTTTTTAGTTTCTTTTCCTCCGCTTACTGATATGCTTAAGTTCAGCGGGTACTCACACCTGATTTGAGATCGCAAAAGCAAGTCGACACGACACATGCGCTACCATGCACAAACGCGTACAATAACTGTGCACGCTCAATCACCACATCGAATCCACTTCAACCCTCAAACGCATCAACACGGCTCACCACGACCTCAAAGATCTAGACCTCAATCGTCGCTACCTTGAAAATGAATAAATCCACAATTCAAAGCATATGCAACGAGAGATCGTTAAAACGATCCAAGATCAGCAAGACTGGAAGCCACATCGGGCAAAGCTTTGCATCAACGAGCAAGAGCATTCACATGTACACATTGCACAAAACGTAACAATGTCACATCATCATTCATGCATGATGACACAGAGCCCGAAAGCTCTGCGCCAACATGCCGAAAGCGACAAGAGATCCAAAACATCCCTTAACATTCAAAGGTTAAACGACCCCTTAGAGCACGAAACGCGAGTCGCGCACTCCAAGGCATCACCTTTAAATTGCATAGCGATTCTCAAACAGATGTGCCAAAGGTTATTAAAACCAATGGCGCAATGAGCATTCGAATACAGTTCATTCAAGACGGTTTGCAAGTCATGACTGTTATCGCAGTTAGCTGCGTTCTTCATCGATCTACGAACCGAGTGATCCACTGGTTAGGCTTGTACACTCGCAAAACAATGTGAACAAGTTCACACTATCTTGTTATCTTTCAAAAGTAATCGTATAAGACATTGCTGTCATGGGTGCTTGGCGGTCGCCCCCGTAGGAACGTTCTCTTTAAACTTGACATTGTGCGCGAACCATCCTTGCGGACGATCACACCGCACAATGTGTGCCAAAGCGGATAGAGCTGCATTATTGCTAATGCGAACCCACGGTAACCGGGGCTCCCTACCACTTTGCAAGTACCAAGCATTTACCGTTATTATGCGTTTCGAGCACTGCATCCACAGATACTCTGATCCCTCGGGACATGCTGCCATCGCTATCTCAACACATGTGTCAAGACTGCGCGGAGTTACACATTATCCCTGAGGGCTTGAGCGAAACAAGGTGTAAATAATGTTTTATTTATAGTCGTCATTAATAATGATCCGGCCTGCAGGTTCACCTACGGCCACCTTGTTACGACTTTTGCCCGGTTCAAGCCAACGCGATCAAACCGCTTTTCGCCACAAAGGGGCCCCGAAGGACACGCCTAAGCAACAATCCACGGTCTTCTCGAATCAACTCAGTCCCGGGCAGCGACGGGCGGTGTGTACAAAGGACAGGGACGTAATCAGCGTGAGCTGATGACTCACACTTACTTGAAGTTCCTTGTTCACAGAGAATAATTGCAATCTCTGATCCCAAATACGGGATAATTTGACTCGTTTACCATACGATCTCTCGCATGGGCACAGCGCGCTGCAATTTTCATTGTAGCGCGCGTGCGGCCCCAGACATCTTAGGGCATCACAGACCTGTTATTGCTGGGTCTCATACAACTAGAATAAAGCTGCAAATCCCATTAAGAAGGTTCAGTTCCAGCAATAGTATACTGACCTATTTAATCAAGCTCCAATCTCGTTCGTTATCGGAATTAACCAGACAAATCACTCCACGAACTAAGAACGGCCATGCACCACCAATCACCGAATCAGGAAAGAGCTGTCAATCTGTCATTCATAGCAGTGTCTAGACCAGGTAAGGTTTCCCGTGTTGAGTCAAATTAAGCCGCAGGCTCCATTTCTGGTGGTGACCTTCCGTCAACTCCTTTAAGTTTGTCACTTGCGAGAATACTTCCCCCGGAACCGAAAGACTTTCGTTTCCGGAAAGCTCGTCACAGAGGCGAATAAAAAAATCCGCATGCGACTCGCTAGATGGCATAGTTTACGGTCAGAACTAGGGCGGTATCTGATCGCCTTCGATCCTCTGACTTTCGTTCTTGATTAATGAAAACATTCTTGGCAAATGCTTTCGCTGTAGTACGTCTCGCCAGGGTCCACGAATTTCACCTCTCGCCCGACGATACGAATGCCCCCGTTTGTCCCTTTTAATCATTACACTGGTGAGCAAAACCAATGAAAAACAATCACACGCAGTGTCGTATTCCATTATTCCATGCAAAACCATACAAGCATACGCCTGTTTTGAGCACTCTGATTTATTCAAAGTAAACTCGTCAGCAGCGACGAACCCCGAGGGATCCGCCACACACCGACCATTAAACACGTGCTGCAGAACCACCCACTAGGAGCAGTCCACAGACACCGTGTACAGATCCAACTACGAGCTTTTTAACCGCAACAACGATTCAATGCAGTATGAGAGCTGGAATTACCGCGGCTGCTGGCACCAGACTTGCCCTCTCATAGATAATCTAGGAAGGTTGTAAATTCAAACCATTCCAATGACCCGCCCCCGAAGGGACAGATCTTGTCACTTCTCGTCACTACCTCCTCGTACTAAGAGTGGGTAATTTTCGCGCCTGCTGCCTTCCTTGGATGTAAAAGCCGTTTCTCAGGCTATTTCTCCGGAGTCGAACCCTAATTCTCCGTTACCCGTCACAACCACGTCAGGACAATACACTGCCGTTGGAAGTGTGATAGGGCAGACACAGCTTTGACACATTGCCGGCACAAAGGCCATGCAATCAGCGTAATAATTATTCCGAGTCAACAAAATCAACAAGTTGGTTTTGTTCTAATAAGTGCACGGTGCCAACGAGTGACCCCGCATTTATGCATGTATTAGCTCCAGAATTACCGCAGTTATCCATATAGGAAAGTGTCATGATCAATAGAATCATAGCTGTTGTAATGAGCCATACGCGGTTTCGTAGGCAAGCTACATGTACTTAGACATGCATGGCTTAATCTTTGAAGTGACTGCATCAATCAGACAGGATCAATCAGGTATCTGTTAAGCGTCGATAAGCAGGCGCGCGCGCAATCATGTTGCCCGAAATTGGCACATCATCACACTCACACCCACAACCAACACACAGAACCCCGAATGATGGGTTGTGGTGCAAGCATGCCCCGAGGGACACACTTGACCACGTGCGAACGCCACACACAATCTAATGCGCATGCTATTCGACTTCGCGTTCTAGGTGAACGATCCCAAAAGGACCAATCAAATGAACGGAGAGACCACAAACGAATGCGTCCCAACAAAAGGATCAACATCGTATCGCCTAACGCCAAAGCATTAGCAATCCGTGTAACCGATTTGCACCATCTTGTCCAGGACAAGTGACTAGCATAAAGCTAAACAAGTCGAGCTCTACAAACGTGCGCCATAAAGACACACAACGAGATACGCCCTCATAAACCAACGTGAAGCACTTTATTAGCCTGTCTGCCCTGACAGAGATCAGTAAAAGCGGTCCTGCAAAGACACAAGTTTTTTTTGGCACCGACTAGCAAAAAAATTTGCATAATACATTACCGTTAAAAACCCACACGCATCTTGCCTGACTGCTTCCTTCTTCACATCGGAGACCCCCTACGGTGGTTTTGCTAAGCAAGCAAAAGCGATCAGTCGTTGGAGGGAGGTCTCTTTTGGTCGTTTTTTGGACCTTTTCGTGAAAAGTTGGGGGGAAAGGGGGCTCTCGGTCGAGGAAAGTGAAAAAAGGCCAAAAAATTTGCATCGTCAAGGGGGTCGATCATGGTCAGGGGTGGTCAAAAAAAAATTTGAGGACCCCCTACTGATTACATGACCAGCCAGTGGGCTCCTTTGCGCGAACCTGGGCCCCGCCCCCAGGAAAGTTAAAAAAGGCCAAAAAGTTTATCATGCTCAAGGGTGGTCAAAAAAATTTCGAGGACCCCCCACTAATTAGATGATCAGCCAGTGGGCCATTTTTTGCGCGCGAACCTGGGCCCCGCCCCCACCTCCCCTGTGACCCCATCTTGGCATCTCGCGTCTAGAACATAGTTCTTTGGTGCGTCCGCTTCATTCGCACATTTTACCCCGTTGACCCGGCGAACAGATGGTGCATCATTGGTCCGACAGCACATTTGACTGCTGGTAACCTTGCCTTGAGCATGTCGCTACCGTACAAAAACTTGTGCGCTGCGCGAATGACCCCGTTGGCGCCCGCGGCACGATACACCGATCGACAATTAGCTAAGCTCAATCCCACATGCGCCCCCAATACATATGCACAAGCTTGTCGCCGCGCACACCACTTACCTTCATTGCCCCTTCCCTGACCATTTCCTGTCTAGAACATCAAAATGTGTGAAAGTGTATTTTATTTGCACATTTCATCCCCGCAGGGATGAAGCAACGTTCGCGCAGCAGTTGGTTCGGCGGCATGCTTAGCTAGTTAGTGCATATATAGTTAACCGACTAGTTCAACGACATGCTGATTATTCATCATCACAGCATGCTGTCCAACTACTAGCTTAACTACATGCGCACTTTTTTGCATGTCTCAACCCCCGAAACCTACTACTACTCATTCATGACTTGCTTCATCCCTCTCGCTCTCCCCAGACTTGTCCTGCGTTTATGCCATCACCAAAAGTGGTGGCATGAACACAGTTTTGAGAGGTAAAAACAGATCATCCGATCAACGGCTAAGCCTCAACAGATCGCCGCATGAAAGCGACTCTACTGCGGACAGCACCGTGACCAGTAATCAAGTAGTATGCAAGGAATCTCGCACCCCGACACTTCTCCTTAATAAGGCTTTGTCAATCAAAAGGGACTTCTCCCAATCGATCAGGACAGTTAATGGGGCAATGACAACGTACATGAAGCACGCTGTATTCGGGCCTCCCGACACCGGGATGCCAAAATAACATTGTAAACTAACTAGGTAGGCTTCTGACTTAGAGGCTTTCAGTCATATTCCGTCAGATGGTAGCCTCACAGCATTGCCCTATCGAGCAGCTGTATATACCAAATGTCTGGACTAGCGGTTCCTCTCGTACTAAGCTAGACTACTATCGCAATGTCTCAAATGGTCATGTAGGGTAAAACTAACCTGTCTCGCGACGGTCTAAACCCAGCTCACGTTCCCTATTAGTGGGTGAACAATCCAACGCTTTACGAATTCTGCTTCGTAATGATAGGAAGAGCCGACATCGAAGGATCAAAAAGCAACGTCGCTATGGACGCTTGGCTGCCACAAGCCAGTTATCCCGATGGTAACTTTTCTGACACCTCTTATTATAAACTCCATAATCCAAAAGGATCGATAGGCCACGCTTTAACGGTCTGTATTCGTACTGAGAATCTAGATCAATCGTACTTTTCTCCTTTTAGTCTACGACAGGTTTCTGTCCTGTCTGAGTACGGCTTAGGACACCTGCGTTACGATTTGACAGATGTACCGCCCCAGTCAAACTCCCCGCCTGACTATGTCATCGACGTGGGTCGTCGCGGCGCAAGCGCCACGACTTAATTCCAAGAGAAAGCTGCCGAAGCAGCAATCCCCATATAACCGAATAAGTAAGGAATCGATAGAAGTGGTGGTATTTCACTGACGACCGAAGTCTCCCACCTATACTACACCTTCTATGACTCTTCACAAAGTCAGACTAGAGTCAAGCTCAATCGGGTCTTCTTTCCCCGCATAACTTGCCAAGCCCGTTCCCTTGGCTGTGATTTCGCTAGATAGTAGATAGGGACAGTGGGAATCTCGTTAATCCATTCGTGCACGTCACTAATTAGATGACGAGGCATTTGGCTACCTTAAGAGAGTCATAGTTACTCCCGCCGTTTACCCGCGCTTAATCAAGTTTCCTTAGCTTAACATTCAGAGCACTGGGCAGAAATCACAGATAGTCAACGCACATAAACGCCTTCTATCTGCTCTGTTTTAATTAGACAGTCGGATTCCCTGAGTCCGTGTCAGTTCTAAGCCAACCGTTAAGCGCTACCCGAGGCACACCGCCCTCCACGCACCCCGAAGGACACGCTTCAAACGATGCACCGAAAGCAAAGCCGCTCAACCAGCAGCCCCACAGCACTAGCCCGCATTCAGCCGAAGCATCCTGCAGTCATGACCGAGAGCACACTAGCCTCGCAACAAAGCCCGGATAGCCCGGTTCTTAGAGCCAATCCTTTTCCCGAAGTTACGGATCTAATTTGCCGACTTCCCTTACCTACATTATTCTATCGACGAGAGGCTATTCACCTTGAAAACCTGATGCGGTTTCGGTACGGCTTTGGCTTGCATAATCAGGGATCCCTTGTATTTTCAAGGGTCATGCATAGCACTCGGGATGGCACAGAAACCGCGCCACTCTACGCTGCCTACAACCATATCTCGAGCTGAGCTCATTCCATGGTCAAAACAGCTAAACTAGAGGAGAGATCTCTAGCCCGAACTATACATGACGTATACAAGTTCATACGCGTTACCGCCCCAGACGACGACCCCCCGTGAAGGGGGACGCGCCAACGCAAGCTCAAAGAACAGGAATATTAACCTGTTTCCCTTTCGGATACCATGTGAATCGAGAGGACCACCGAAGCAGCCATCGAAAACACACACTATTGGGCACGGCATTCGCCGATTCCTTAGGACCGTCTGACCCACGTCCAAATACTGTTCACGTGGAAACCTTTTTCACTTCAGTCATCAAGGATCTCACTTGATTATTTGCTACTATCACCAAGATCTGCACCAGTGGCTGCTCCAGCTCTGATCACTCAGAAAACCTTCAACGCAACCACTGCGACCCTCTTACACGTTGACTGCTGTTGTAAGCAACAGCCAACGGCGTGGTATAAGTAACTCGCTAGAGCGCCATCCATTTTCAGGGCTAGTTGATTCGGCAGGTGAGTTGTTACACACTCCTTAGCGGATTCCGACTTCCATGGCCACCGTCCTGCTGTCAATATCAACTAACACCTTTTATGGGGTCTCATGAGCAAGTATTTAGGCACTTTAACCACGCATACGGTTCATCCCGCATCGCCAGTTCTGCTTACCAAAAATGGCCCACTTTTGACCAACTCATTCAACGTGCGACTTCACATTAAGCAAGCCACACATCATACCCATTAAGAGTTTGAGAATAGGTTGAGAGCATTTCGCCCCCAAGACCTCTAATCGTTCGCTTTACCGAGTATAACTGAGTTTTCCTGGTCAAAGCTATCCTGAGGGAAACTTCAGAGGGAACCAGCTACTAGATGGTTCGATTAGTCTTTCGCCCCTATACCCAGGTCAGACGATCGATTTGCACGTCAGAACCGCTACGGACTTCCACCAGAGTTTCCTCCGGCTTCATCCTGCCCAGGCATAGTTCACCATCTTTCGGGTCTCATCGTATATGCTCTTCCTCCACCCCAATGCAAGCATTAGAGATGGGGCTATGCTGCGCCGAAGCCTCGAAAGGCACCCGGATCACATATCAGCTCCGCAAGCGAAACCTTTACTTTCATTACGCCATTAGGTTTTCATCACCCAATAACTCGCATATGCGATAAACTCCTTGGTCCGTGTTTCAAGACGGGACGGATAGGTGACAATCAGTTTGTACACTGGCAAGCATCACGGATCATAACACCATGAGCGGCGCCATCGAAAAGGGCCCTCGCACGCGAAGACACCAACCCGACAACAACGTTCATAGCGCACTCACCGCAATACCGCGCAAACGCAACTCCGACTAACAGCAACTCGTTTTCCATGAGCTCAGGTTTGCCCCTCCGAAGAGCAGCTCCTCTAGGCCCACTTCCAACGGCACCATCAGCCGTGCCAGCGCAACGAGTCACAAGTGCATCAACCGAGCGCTGAGCCGAAGCCAACACCCGATCAACTCATTGTAACCATCTTTCGATTGCTCTATCCGATTCCACCTAACCAGTTTCACGTACTATTTAACTCTCTCTTCAGAGTTCTTTTCAACTTTCCCTCACGGTACTTGTTTGCTATCGGATTCGTAGTCTTATTTAGCTTTAGGTGGAGTTTACCACCTGCTTAGGGCTGTGTTTCCAAACAACCCGACTCACAGTACGCTCCAACCATCAAATGCAGATCCAAGCTTAACGGGCCTAGCACCCTCTAAGGAACTCCGATCAAGGAGAACTTAAGCTTAGCCACTCAATGGCACGAAACGCACTATACGCTACACCTCGCCTGACCATTACAGCCAGGAGATTCAGCGCTGAGCTCTTCCCGGTTCACTCGCAGTTACTATGGGAATCCTTTTTAGTTTCTTTTCCTCCGCTTACTGATATGCTTAAGTTCAGCGGGTACTCACACCTGATTTGAGATCGCAAAAGCAAGTCGACACGACACATGCGCTACCATGCACAAACGCGTACAATAACTGTGCACGCTCAATCACCACATCGAATCCACTTCAACCCTCAAACGCATCAACACGGCTCACCACGACCTCAAAGATCTAGACCTCAATCGTCGCTACCTTGAAAATGAATAAATCCACAATTCAAAGCATATGCAACGAGAGATCGTTAAAACGATCCAAGATCAGCAAGACTGGAAGCCACATCGGGCAAAGCTTTGCATCAACGAGCAAGAGCATTCACATGTACACATTGCACAAAACGTAACAATGTCACATCATCATTCATGCATGATGACACAGAGCCCGAAAGCTCTGCGCCAACATGCCGAAAGCGACAAGAGATCCAAAACATCCCTTAACATTCAAAGGTTAAACGACCCCTTAGAGCACGAAACGCGAGTCGCGCACTCCAAGGCATCACCTTTAAATTGCATAGCGATTCTCAAACAGATGTGCCAAAGGTTATTAAAACCAATGGCGCAATGAGCATTCGAATACAGTTCATTCAAGACGGTTTGCAAGTCATGACTGTTATCGCAGTTAGCTGCGTTCTTCATCGATCTACGAACCGAGTGATCCACTGGTTAGGCTTGTACACTCGCAAAACAATGTGAACAAGTTCACACTATCTTGTTATCTTTCAAAAGTAATCGTATAAGACATTGCTGTCATGGGTGCTTGGCGGTCGCCCCCGTAGGAACGTTCTCTTTAAACTTGACATTGTGCGCGAACCATCCTTGCGGACGATCACACCGCACAATGTGTGCCAAAGCGGATAGAGCTGCATTATTGCTAATGCGAACCCACGGTAACCGGGGCTCCCTACCACTTTGCAAGTACCAAGCATTTACCGTTATTATGCGTTTCGAGCACTGCATCCACAGATACTCTGATCCCTCGGGACATGCTGCCATCGCTATCTCAACACATGTGTCAAGACTGCGCGGAGTTACACATTATCCCTGAGGGCTTGAGCGAAACAAGGTGTAAATAATGTTTTATTTATAGTCGTCATTAATAATGATCCGGCCTGCAGGTTCACCTACGGCCACCTTGTTACGACTTTTGCCCGGTTCAAGCCAACGCGATCAAACCGCTTTTCGCCACAAAGGGGCCCCGAAGGACACGCCTAAGCAACAATCCACGGTCTTCTCGAATCAACTCAGTCCCGGGCAGCGACGGGCGGTGTGTACAAAGGACAGGGACGTAATCAGCGTGAGCTGATGACTCACACTTACTTGAAGTTCCTTGTTCACAGAGAATAATTGCAATCTCTGATCCCAAATACGGGATAATTTGACTCGTTTACCATACGATCTCTCGCATGGGCACAGCGCGCTGCAATTTTCATTGTAGCGCGCGTGCGGCCCCAGACATCTTAGGGCATCACAGACCTGTTATTGCTGGGTCTCATACAACTAGAATAAAGCTGCAAATCCCATTAAGAAGGTTCAGTTCCAGCAATAGTATACTGACCTATTTAATCAAGCTCCAATCTCGTTCGTTATCGGAATTAACCAGACAAATCACTCCACGAACTAAGAACGGCCATGCACCACCAATCACCGAATCAGGAAAGAGCTGTCAATCTGTCATTCATAGCAGTGTCTAGACCAGGTAAGGTTTCCCGTGTTGAGTCAAATTAAGCCGCAGGCTCCATTTCTGGTGGTGACCTTCCGTCAACTCCTTTAAGTTTGTCACTTGCGAGAATACTTCCCCCGGAACCGAAAGACTTTCGTTTCCGGAAAGCTCGTCACAGAGGCGAATAAAAAAATCCGCATGCGACTCGCTAGATGGCATAGTTTACGGTCAGAACTAGGGCGGTATCTGATCGCCTTCGATCCTCTGACTTTCGTTCTTGATTAATGAAAACATTCTTGGCAAATGCTTTCGCTGTAGTACGTCTCGCCAGGGTCCACGAATTTCACCTCTCGCCCGACGATACGAATGCCCCCGTTTGTCCCTTTTAATCATTACACTGGTGAGCAAAACCAATGAAAAACAATCACACGCAGTGTCGTATTCCATTATTCCATGCAAAACCATACAAGCATACGCCTGTTTTGAGCACTCTGATTTATTCAAAGTAAACTCGTCAGCAGCGACGAACCCCGAGGGATCCGCCACACACCGACCATTAAACACGTGCTGCAGAACCACCCACTAGGAGCAGTCCACAGACACCGTGTACAGATCCAACTACGAGCTTTTTAACCGCAACAACGATTCAATGCAGTATGAGAGCTGGAATTACCGCGGCTGCTGGCACCAGACTTGCCCTCTCATAGATAATCTAGGAAGGTTGTAAATTCAAACCATTCCAATGACCCGCCCCCGAAGGGACAGATCTTGTCACTTCTCGTCACTACCTCCTCGTACTAAGAGTGGGTAATTTTCGCGCCTGCTGCCTTCCTTGGATGTAAAAGCCGTTTCTCAGGCTATTTCTCCGGAGTCGAACCCTAATTCTCCGTTACCCGTCACAACCACGTCAGGACAATACACTGCCGTTGGAAGTGTGATAGGGCAGACACAGCTTTGACACATTGCCGGCACAAAGGCCATGCAATCAGCGTAATAATTATTCCGAGTCAACAAAATCAACAAGTTGGTTTTGTTCTAATAAGTGCACGGTGCCAACGAGTGACCCCGCATTTATGCATGTATTAGCTCCAGAATTACCGCAGTTATCCATATAGGAAAGTGTCATGATCAATAGAATCATAGCTGTTGTAATGAGCCATACGCGGTTTCGTAGGCAAGCTACATGTACTTAGACATGCATGGCTTAATCTTTGAAGTGACTGCATCAATCAGACAGGATCAATCAGGTATCTGTTAAGCGTCGATAAGCAGGCGCGCGCGCAATCATGTTGCCCGAAATTGGCACATCATCACACTCACACACCCACAACCAACACACAGAACCCCGAATGATGGGTTGTGGTGCAAGCATGCCCCGAGGGACACACTTGACCACGTGCGAACGCCACACACAATCTAATGCGCATGCTATTCGACTTCGCGTTCTAGGTGAACGATCCCAAAAGGACCAATCAAATGAACGGAGAGACCACAAACGAATGCGTCCCAACAAAAGGATCAACATCGTATCGCCTAACGCCAAAGCATTAGCAATCCGTGTAACCGATTTGCACCATCTTGTCCAGGACAAGTGACTAGCATAAAGCTAAACAAGTCGAGCTCTACAAACGTGCGCCATAAAGACACACAACGAGATACGCCCTCATAAACCAACGTGAAGCACTTTATTAGCCTGTCTGCCCTGACAGAGATCAGTAAAAGCGGTCCTGCAAAGACACAAGTTTTTTTTGGCACCGACTAGCAAAAAAATTTGCATAATACATTACCGTTAAAAACCCACACGCATCTTGCCTGACTGCTTCCTTCTTCACATCGGAGACCCCCTACGGTGGTTTTGCTAAGCAAGCAAAAGCGATCAGTCGTTGGAGGGAGGTCTCTTTTGGTCGTTTTTTGGACCTTTTCGTGAAAAGTTGGGGGGAAAGGGGGCTCTCGGTCGAGGAAAGTGAAAAAAGGCCAAAAAATTTGCATCGTCAAGGGGGTCGATCATGGTCAGGGGTGGTCAAAAAAAAATTTGAGGACCCCCTACTGATTACATGACCAGCCAGTGGGCTCCTTTGCGCGAACCTGGGCCCCGCCCCCAGGAAAGTTAAAAAAGGCCAAAAAGTTTATCATGCTCAAGGGTGGTCAAAAAAATTTCGAGGACCCCCCACTAATTAGATGATCAGCCAGTGGGCCATTTTTTGCGCGCGAACCTGGGCCCCGCCCCCACCTCCCCTGTGACCCCATCTTGGCATCTCGCGTCTAGAACATAGTTCTTTGGTGCGTCCGCTTCATTCGCACATTTTACCCCGTTGACCCGGCGAACAGATGGTGCATCATTGGTCCGACAGCACATTTGACTGCTGGTAACCTTGCCTTGAGCATGTCGCTACCGTACAAAAACTTGTGCGCTGCGCGAATGACCCCGTTGGCGCCCGCGGCACGATACACCGATCGACAATTAGCTAAGCTCAATCCCACATGCGCCCCCAATACATATGCACAAGCTTGTCGCCGCGCACCCACTTACCTTCATTGCCCCTTCCCTGACCATTTCCTGTCTAGAACATCAAAATGTGTGAAAGTGTATTTTATTTGCACATTTCATCCCCGCAGGGATGAAGCAACGTTCGCGCAGCAGTTGGTTCGGCGGCATGCTTAGCTAGTTAGTGCATATATAGTTAACCGACTAGTTCAACGACATGCTGATTATTCATCATCACAGCATGCTGTCCAACTACTAGCTTAACTACATGCGCACTTTTTTGCATGTCTCAACCCCCGAAACCTACTACTACTCATTCATGACTTGCTTCATCCCTCTCGCTCTCCCCAGACTTGTCCTGCGTTTATGCCATCACCAAAAGTGGTGGCATGAACACAGTTTTGAGAGGTAAAAACAGATCATCCGATCAACGGCTAAGCCTCAACAGATCGCCGCATGAAAGCGACTCTACTGCGGACAGCACCGTGACCAGTAATCAAGTAGTATGCAAGGAATCTCGCACCCCGACACTTCTCCTTAATAAGGCTTTGTCAATCAAAAGGGACTTCTCCCAATCGATCAGGACAGTTAATGGGGCAATGACAACGTACATGAAGCACGCTGTATTCGGGCCTCCCGACACCGGGATGCCAAAATAACATTGTAAACTAACTAGGTAGGCTTCTGACTTAGAGGCTTTCAGTCATATTCCGTCAGATGGTAGCCTCACAGCATTGCCCTATCGAGCAGCTGTATATACCAAATGTCTGGACTAGCGGTTCCTCTCGTACTAAGCTAGACTACTATCGCAATGTCTCAAATGGTCATGTAGGGTAAAACTAACCTGTCTCGCGACGGTCTAAACCCAGCTCACGTTCCCTATTAGTGGGTGAACAATCCAACGCTTTACGAATTCTGCTTCGTAATGATAGGAAGAGCCGACATCGAAGGATCAAAAAGCAACGTCGCTATGGACGCTTGGCTGCCACAAGCCAGTTATCCCGATGGTAACTTTTCTGACACCTCTTATTATAAACTCCATAATCCAAAAGGATCGATAGGCCACGCTTTAACGGTCTGTATTCGTACTGAGAATCTAGATCAATCGTACTTTTCTCCTTTTAGTCTACGACAGGTTTCTGTCCTGTCTGAGTACGGCTTAGGACACCTGCGTTACGATTTGACAGATGTACCGCCCCAGTCAAACTCCCCGCCTGACTATGTCATCGACGTGGGTCGTCGCGGCGCAAGCGCCACGACTTAATTCCAAGAGAAAGCTGCCGAAGCAGCAATCCCCATATAACCGAATAAGTAAGGAATCGATAGAAGTGGTGGTATTTCACTGACGACCGAAGTCTCCCACCTATACTACACCTTCTATGACTCTTCACAAAGTCAGACTAGAGTCAAGCTCAATCGGGTCTTCTTTCCCCGCATAACTTGCCAAGCCCGTTCCCTTGGCTGTGATTTCGCTAGATAGTAGATAGGGACAGTGGGAATCTCGTTAATCCATTCGTGCACGTCACTAATTAGATGACGAGGCATTTGGCTACCTTAAGAGAGTCATAGTTACTCCCGCCGTTTACCCGCGCTTAATCAAGTTTCCTTAGCTTAACATTCAGAGCACTGGGCAGAAATCACAGATAGTCAACGCACATAAACGCCTTCTATCTGCTCTGTTTTAATTAGACAGTCGGATTCCCTGAGTCCGTGTCAGTTCTAAGCCAACCGTTAAGCGCTACCCGAGGCACACCGCCCTCCACGCACCCCGAAGGACACGCTTCAAACGATGCACCGAAAGCAAAGCCGCTCAACCAGCAGCCCCACAGCACTAGCCCGCATTCAGCCGAAGCATCCTGCAGTCATGACCGAGAGCACACTAGCCTCGCAACAAAGCCCGGATAGCCCGGTTCTTAGAGCCAATCCTTTTCCCGAAGTTACGGATCTAATTTGCCGACTTCCCTTACCTACATTATTCTATCGACGAGAGGCTATTCACCTTGAAAACCTGATGCGGTTTCGGTACGGCTTTGGCTTGCATAATCAGGGATCCCTTGTATTTTCAAGGGTCATGCATAGCACTCGGGATGGCACAGAAACCGCGCCACTCTACGCTGCCTACAACCATATCTCGAGCTGAGCTCATTCCATGGTCAAAACAGCTAAACTAGAGGAGAGATCTCTAGCCCGAACTATACATGACGTATACAAGTTCATACGCGTTACCGCCCCAGACGACGACCCCCCGTGAAGGGGGACGCGCCAACGCAAGCTCAAAGAACAGGAATATTAACCTGTTTCCCTTTCGGATACCATGTGAATCGAGAGGACCACCGAAGCAGCCATCGAAAACACACACTATTGGGCACGGCATTCGCCGATTCCTTAGGACCGTCTGACCCACGTCCAAATACTGTTCACGTGGAAACCTTTTTCACTTCAGTCATCAAGGATCTCACTTGATTATTTGCTACTATCACCAAGATCTGCACCAGTGGCTGCTCCAGCTCTGATCACTCAGAAAACCTTCAACGCAACCACTGCGACCCTCTTACACGTTGACTGCTGTTGTAAGCAACAGCCAACGGCGTGGTATAAGTAACTCGCTAGAGCGCCATCCATTTTCAGGGCTAGTTGATTCGGCAGGTGAGTTGTTACACACTCCTTAGCGGATTCCGACTTCCATGGCCACCGTCCTGCTGTCAATATCAACTAACACCTTTTATGGGGTCTCATGAGCAAGTATTTAGGCACTTTAACCACGCATACGGTTCATCCCGCATCGCCAGTTCTGCTTACCAAAAATGGCCCACTTTTGACCAACTCATTCAACGTGCGACTTCACATTAAGCAAGCCACACATCATACCCATTAAGAGTTTGAGAATAGGTTGAGAGCATTTCGCCCCCAAGACCTCTAATCGTTCGCTTTACCGAGTATAACTGAGTTTTCCTGGTCAAAGCTATCCTGAGGGAAACTTCAGAGGGAACCAGCTACTAGATGGTTCGATTAGTCTTTCGCCCCTATACCCAGGTCAGACGATCGATTTGCACGTCAGAACCGCTACGGACTTCCACCAGAGTTTCCTCCGGCTTCATCCTGCCCAGGCATAGTTCACCATCTTTCGGGTCTCATCGTATATGCTCTTCCTCCACCCCAATGCAAGCATTAGAGATGGGGCTATGCTGCGCCGAAGCCTCGAAAGGCACCCGGATCACATATCAGCTCCGCAAGCGAAACCTTTACTTTCATTACGCCATTAGGTTTTCATCACCCAATAACTCGCATATGCGATAAACTCCTTGGTCCGTGTTTCAAGACGGGACGGATAGGTGACAATCAGTTTGTACACTGGCAAGCATCACGGATCATAACACCATGAGCGGCGCCATCGAAAAGGGCCCTCGCACGCGAAGACACCAACCCGACAACAACGTTCATAGCGCACTCACCGCAATACCGCGCAAACGCAACTCCGACTAACAGCAACTCGTTTTCCATGAGCTCAGGTTTGCCCCTCCGAAGAGCAGCTCCTCTAGGCCCACTTCCAACGGCACCATCAGCCGTGCCAGCGCAACGAGTCACAAGTGCATCAACCGAGCGCTGAGCCGAAGCCAACACCCGATCAACTCATTGTAACCATCTTTCGATTGCTCTATCCGATTCCACCTAACCAGTTTCACGTACTATTTAACTCTCTCTTCAGAGTTCTTTTCAACTTTCCCTCACGGTACTTGTTTGCTATCGGATTCGTAGTCTTATTTAGCTTTAGGTGGAGTTTACCACCTGCTTAGGGCTGTGTTTCCAAACAACCCGACTCACAGTACGCTCCAACCATCAAATGCAGATCCAAGCTTAACGGGCCTAGCACCCTCTAAGGAACTCCGATCAAGGAGAACTTAAGCTTAGCCACTCAATGGCACGAAACGCACTATACGCTACACCTCGCCTGACCATTACAGCCAGGAGATTCAGCGCTGAGCTCTTCCCGGTTCACTCGCAGTTACTATGGGAATCCTTTTTAGTTTCTTTTCCTCCGCTTACTGATATGCTTAAGTTCAGCGGGTACTCACACCTGATTTGAGATCGCAAAAGCAAGTCGACACGACACATGCGCTACCATGCACAAACGCGTACAATAACTGTGCACGCTCAATCACCACATCGAATCCACTTCAACCCTCAAACGCATCAACACGGCTCACCACGACCTCAAAGATCTAGACCTCAATCGTCGCTACCTTGAAAATGAATAAATCCACAATTCAAAGCATATGCAACGAGAGATCGTTAAAACGATCCAAGATCAGCAAGACTGGAAGCCACATCGGGCAAAGCTTTGCATCAACGAGCAAGAGCATTCACATGTACACATTGCACAAAACGTAACAATGTCACATCATCATTCATGCATGATGACACAGAGCCCGAAAGCTCTGCGCCAACATGCCGAAAGCGACAAGAGATCCAAAACATCCCTTAACATTCAAAGGTTAAACGACCCCTTAGAGCACGAAACGCGAGTCGCGCACTCCAAGGCATCACCTTTAAATTGCATAGCGATTCTCAAACAGATGTGCCAAAGGTTATTAAAACCAATGGCGCAATGAGCATTCGAATACAGTTCATTCAAGACGGTTTGCAAGTCATGACTGTTATCGCAGTTAGCTGCGTTCTTCATCGATCTACGAACCGAGTGATCCACTGGTTAGGCTTGTACACTCGCAAAACAATGTGAACAAGTTCACACTATCTTGTTATCTTTCAAAAGTAATCGTATAAGACATTGCTGTCATGGGTGCTTGGCGGTCGCCCCCGTAGGAACGTTCTCTTTAAACTTGACATTGTGCGCGAACCATCCTTGCGGACGATCACACCGCACAATGTGTGCCAAAGCGGATAGAGCTGCATTATTGCTAATGCGAACCCACGGTAACCGGGGCTCCCTACCACTTTGCAAGTACCAAGCATTTACCGTTATTATGCGTTTCGAGCACTGCATCCACAGATACTCTGATCCCTCGGGACATGCTGCCATCGCTATCTCAACACATGTGTCAAGACTGCGCGGAGTTACACATTATCCCTGAGGGCTTGAGCGAAACAAGGTGTAAATAATGTTTTATTTATAGTCGTCATTAATAATGATCCGGCCTGCAGGTTCACCTACGGCCACCTTGTTACGACTTTTGCCCGGTTCAAGCCAACGCGATCAAACCGCTTTTCGCCACAAAGGGGCCCCGAAGGACACGCCTAAGCAACAATCCACGGTCTTCTCGAATCAACTCAGTCCCGGGCAGCGACGGGCGGTGTGTACAAAGGACAGGGACGTAATCAGCGTGAGCTGATGACTCACACTTACTTGAAGTTCCTTGTTCACAGAGAATAATTGCAATCTCTGATCCCAAATACGGGATAATTTGACTCGTTTACCATACGATCTCTCGCATGGGCACAGCGCGCTGCAATTTTCATTGTAGCGCGCGTGCGGCCCCAGACATCTTAGGGCATCACAGACCTGTTATTGCTGGGTCTCATACAACTAGAATAAAGCTGCAAATCCCATTAAGAAGGTTCAGTTCCAGCAATAGTATACTGACCTATTTAATCAAGCTCCAATCTCGTTCGTTATCGGAATTAACCAGACAAATCACTCCACGAACTAAGAACGGCCATGCACCACCAATCACCGAATCAGGAAAGAGCTGTCAATCTGTCATTCATAGCAGTGTCTAGACCAGGTAAGGTTTCCCGTGTTGAGTCAAATTAAGCCGCAGGCTCCATTTCTGGTGGTGACCTTCCGTCAACTCCTTTAAGTTTGTCACTTGCGAGAATACTTCCCCCGGAACCGAAAGACTTTCGTTTCCGGAAAGCTCGTCACAGAGGCGAATAAAAAAATCCGCATGCGACTCGCTAGATGGCATAGTTTACGGTCAGAACTAGGGCGGTATCTGATCGCCTTCGATCCTCTGACTTTCGTTCTTGATTAATGAAAACATTCTTGGCAAATGCTTTCGCTGTAGTACGTCTCGCCAGGGTCCACGAATTTCACCTCTCGCCCGACGATACGAATGCCCCCGTTTGTCCCTTTTAATCATTACACTGGTGAGCAAAACCAATGAAAAACAATCACACGCAGTGTCGTATTCCATTATTCCATGCAAAACCATACAAGCATACGCCTGTTTTGAGCACTCTGATTTATTCAAAGTAAACTCGTCAGCAGCGACGAACCCCGAGGGATCCGCCACACACCGACCATTAAACACGTGCTGCAGAACCACCCACTAGGAGCAGTCCACAGACACCGTGTACAGATCCAACTACGAGCTTTTTAACCGCAACAACGATTCAATGCAGTATGAGAGCTGGAATTACCGCGGCTGCTGGCACCAGACTTGCCCTCTCATAGATAATCTAGGAAGGTTGTAAATTCAAACCATTCCAATGACCCGCCCCCGAAGGGACAGATCTTGTCACTTCTCGTCACTACCTCCTCGTACTAAGAGTGGGTAATTTTCGCGCCTGCTGCCTTCCTTGGATGTAAAAGCCGTTTCTCAGGCTATTTCTCCGGAGTCGAACCCTAATTCTCCGTTACCCGTCACAACCACGTCAGGACAATACACTGCCGTTGGAAGTGTGATAGGGCAGACACAGCTTTGACACATTGCCGGCACAAAGGCCATGCAATCAGCGTAATAATTATTCCGAGTCAACAAAATCAACAAGTTGGTTTTGTTCTAATAAGTGCACGGTGCCAACGAGTGACCCCGCATTTATGCATGTATTAGCTCCAGAATTACCGCAGTTATCCATATAGGAAAGTGTCATGATCAATAGAATCATAGCTGTTGTAATGAGCCATACGCGGTTTCGTAGGCAAGCTACATGTACTTAGACATGCATGGCTTAATCTTTGAAGTGACTGCATCAATCAGACAGGATCAATCAGGTATCTGTTAAGCGTCGATAAGCAGGCGCGCGCGCAATCATGTTGCCCGAAATTGGCACATCATCACACTCACACCCACAACCAACACACAGAACCCCGAATGATGGGTTGTGGTGCAAGCATGCCCCGAGGGACACACTTGACCACGTGCGAACGCCACACACAATCTAATGCGCATGCTATTCGACTTCGCGTTCTAGGTGAACGATCCCAAAAGGACCAATCAAATGAACGGAGAGACCACAAACGAATGCGTCCCAACAAAAGGATCAACATCGTATCGCCTAACGCCAAAGCATTAGCAATCCGTGTAACCGATTTGCACCATCTTGTCCAGGACAAGTGACTAGCATAAAGCTAAACAAGTCGAGCTCTACAAACGTGCGCCATAAAGACACACAACGAGATACGCCCTCATAAACCAACGTGAAGCACTTTATTAGCCTGTCTGCCCTGACAGAGATCAGTAAAAGCGGTCCTGCAAAGACACAAGTTTTTTTTGGCACCGACTAGCAAAAAAATTTGCATAATACATTACCGTTAAAAACCCACACGCATCTTGCCTGACTGCTTCCTTCTTCACATCGGAGACCCCCTACGGTGGTTTTGCTAAGCAAGCAAAAGCGATCAGTCGTTGGAGGGAGGTCTCTTTTGGTCGTTTTTTGGACCTTTTCGTGAAAAGTTGGGGGGAAAGGGGGCTCTCGGTCGAGGAAAGTGAAAAAAGGCCAAAAAATTTGCATCGTCAAGGGGGTCGATCATGGTCAGGGGTGGTCAAAAAAAAATTTGAGGACCCCCTACTGATTACATGACCAGCCAGTGGGCTCCTTTGCGCGAACCTGGGCCCCGCCCCCAGGAAAGTTAAAAAAGGCCAAAAAGTTTATCATGCTCAAGGGTGGTCAAAAAAATTTCGAGGACCCCCCACTAATTAGATGATCAGCCAGTGGGCCATTTTTTGCGCGCGAACCTGGGCCCCGCCCCCACCTCCCCTGTGACCCCATCTTGGCATCTCGCGTCTAGAACATAGTTCTTTGGTGCGTCCGCTTCATTCGCACATTTTACCCCGTTGACCCGGCGAACAGATGGTGCATCATTGGTCCGACAGCACATTTGACTGCTGGTAACCTTGCCTTGAGCATGTCGCTACCGTACAAAAACTTGTGCGCTGCGCGAATGACCCCGTTGGCGCCCGCGGCACGATACACCGATCGACAATTAGCTAAGCTCAATCCCACATGCGCCCCCAATACATATGCACAAGCTTGTCGCCGCGCACCCACTTACCTTCATTGCCCCTTCCCTGACCATTTCCTGTCTAGAACATCAAAATGTGTGAAAGTGTATTTTATTTGCACATTTCATCCCCGCAGGGATGAAGCAACGTTCGCGCAGCAGTTGGTTCGGCGGCATGCTTAGCTAGTTAGTGCATATATAGTTAACCGACTAGTTCAACGACATGCTGATTATTCATCATCACAGCATGCTGTCCAACTACTAGCTTAACTACATGCGCACTTTTTTGCATGTCTCAACCCCCGAAACCTACTACTACTCATTCATGACTTGCTTCATCCCTCTCGCTCTCCCCAGACTTGTCCTGCGTTTATGCCATCACCAAAAGTGGTGGCATGAACACAGTTTTGAGAGGTAAAAACAGATCATCCGATCAACGGCTAAGCCTCAACAGATCGCCGCATGAAAGCGACTCTACTGCGGACAGCACCGTGACCAGTAATCAAGTAGTATGCAAGGAATCTCGCACCCCGACACTTCTCCTTAATAAGGCTTTGTCAATCAAAAGGGACTTCTCCCAATCGATCAGGACAGTTAATGGGGCAATGACAACGTACATGAAGCACGCTGTATTCGGGCCTCCCGACACCGGGATGCCAAAATAACATTGTAAACTAACTAGGTAGGCTTCTGACTTAGAGGCTTTCAGTCATATTCCGTCAGATGGTAGCCTCACAGCATTGCCCTATCGAGCAGCTGTATATACCAAATGTCTGGACTAGCGGTTCCTCTCGTACTAAGCTAGACTACTATCGCAATGTCTCAAATGGTCATGTAGGGTAAAACTAACCTGTCTCGCGACGGTCTAAACCCAGCTCACGTTCCCTATTAGTGGGTGAACAATCCAACGCTTTACGAATTCTGCTTCGTAATGATAGGAAGAGCCGACATCGAAGGATCAAAAAGCAACGTCGCTATGGACGCTTGGCTGCCACAAGCCAGTTATCCCGATGGTAACTTTTCTGACACCTCTTATTATAAACTCCATAATCCAAAAGGATCGATAGGCCACGCTTTAACGGTCTGTATTCGTACTGAGAATCTAGATCAATCGTACTTTTCTCCTTTTAGTCTACGACAGGTTTCTGTCCTGTCTGAGTACGGCTTAGGACACCTGCGTTACGATTTGACAGATGTACCGCCCCAGTCAAACTCCCCGCCTGACTATGTCATCGACGTGGGTCGTCGCGGCGCAAGCGCCACGACTTAATTCCAAGAGAAAGCTGCCGAAGCAGCAATCCCCATATAACCGAATAAGTAAGGAATCGATAGAAGTGGTGGTATTTCACTGACGACCGAAGTCTCCCACCTATACTACACCTTCTATGACTCTTCACAAAGTCAGACTAGAGTCAAGCTCAATCGGGTCTTCTTTCCCCGCATAACTTGCCAAGCCCGTTCCCTTGGCTGTGATTTCGCTAGATAGTAGATAGGGACAGTGGGAATCTCGTTAATCCATTCGTGCACGTCACTAATTAGATGACGAGGCATTTGGCTACCTTAAGAGAGTCATAGTTACTCCCGCCGTTTACCCGCGCTTAATCAAGTTTCCTTAGCTTAACATTCAGAGCACTGGGCAGAAATCACAGATAGTCAACGCACATAAACGCCTTCTATCTGCTCTGTTTTAATTAGACAGTCGGATTCCCTGAGTCCGTGTCAGTTCTAAGCCAACCGTTAAGCGCTACCCGAGGCACACCGCCCTCCACGCACCCCGAAGGACACGCTTCAAACGATGCACCGAAAGCAAAGCCGCTCAACCAGCAGCCCCACAGCACTAGCCCGCATTCAGCCGAAGCATCCTGCAGTCATGACCGAGAGCACACTAGCCTCGCAACAAAGCCCGGATAGCCCGGTTCTTAGAGCCAATCCTTTTCCCGAAGTTACGGATCTAATTTGCCGACTTCCCTTACCTACATTATTCTATCGACGAGAGGCTATTCACCTTGAAAACCTGATGCGGTTTCGGTACGGCTTTGGCTTGCATAATCAGGGATCCCTTGTATTTTCAAGGGTCATGCATAGCACTCGGGATGGCACAGAAACCGCGCCACTCTACGCTGCCTACAACCATATCTCGAGCTGAGCTCATTCCATGGTCAAAACAGCTAAACTAGAGGAGAGATCTCTAGCCCGAACTATACATGACGTATACAAGTTCATACGCGTTACCGCCCCAGACGACGACCCCCCGTGAAGGGGGACGCGCCAACGCAAGCTCAAAGAACAGGAATATTAACCTGTTTCCCTTTCGGATACCATGTGAATCGAGAGGACCACCGAAGCAGCCATCGAAAACACACACTATTGGGCACGGCATTCGCCGATTCCTTAGGACCGTCTGACCCACGTCCAAATACTGTTCACGTGGAAACCTTTTTCACTTCAGTCATCAAGGATCTCACTTGATTATTTGCTACTATCACCAAGATCTGCACCAGTGGCTGCTCCAGCTCTGATCACTCAGAAAACCTTCAACGCAACCACTGCGACCCTCTTACACGTTGACTGCTGTTGTAAGCAACAGCCAACGGCGTGGTATAAGTAACTCGCTAGAGCGCCATCCATTTTCAGGGCTAGTTGATTCGGCAGGTGAGTTGTTACACACTCCTTAGCGGATTCCGACTTCCATGGCCACCGTCCTGCTGTCAATATCAACTAACACCTTTTATGGGGTCTCATGAGCAAGTATTTAGGCACTTTAACCACGCATACGGTTCATCCCGCATCGCCAGTTCTGCTTACCAAAAATGGCCCACTTTTGACCAACTCATTCAACGTGCGACTTCACATTAAGCAAGCCACACATCATACCCATTAAGAGTTTGAGAATAGGTTGAGAGCATTTCGCCCCCAAGACCTCTAATCGTTCGCTTTACCGAGTATAACTGAGTTTTCCTGGTCAAAGCTATCCTGAGGGAAACTTCAGAGGGAACCAGCTACTAGATGGTTCGATTAGTCTTTCGCCCCTATACCCAGGTCAGACGATCGATTTGCACGTCAGAACCGCTACGGACTTCCACCAGAGTTTCCTCCGGCTTCATCCTGCCCAGGCATAGTTCACCATCTTTCGGGTCTCATCGTATATGCTCTTCCTCCACCCCAATGCAAGCATTAGAGATGGGGCTATGCTGCGCCGAAGCCTCGAAAGGCACCCGGATCACATATCAGCTCCGCAAGCGAAACCTTTACTTTCATTACGCCATTAGGTTTTCATCACCCAATAACTCGCATATGCGATAAACTCCTTGGTCCGTGTTTCAAGACGGGACGGATAGGTGACAATCAGTTTGTACACTGGCAAGCATCACGGATCATAACACCATGAGCGGCGCCATCGAAAAGGGCCCTCGCACGCGAAGACACCAACCCGACAACAACGTTCATAGCGCACTCACCGCAATACCGCGCAAACGCAACTCCGACTAACAGCAACTCGTTTTCCATGAGCTCAGGTTTGCCCCTCCGAAGAGCAGCTCCTCTAGGCCCACTTCCAACGGCACCATCAGCCGTGCCAGCGCAACGAGTCACAAGTGCATCAACCGAGCGCTGAGCCGAAGCCAACACCCGATCAACTCATTGTAACCATCTTTCGATTGCTCTATCCGATTCCACCTAACCAGTTTCACGTACTATTTAACTCTCTCTTCAGAGTTCTTTTCAACTTTCCCTCACGGTACTTGTTTGCTATCGGATTCGTAGTCTTATTTAGCTTTAGGTGGAGTTTACCACCTGCTTAGGGCTGTGTTTCCAAACAACCCGACTCACAGTACGCTCCAACCATCAAATGCAGATCCAAGCTTAACGGGCCTAGCACCCTCTAAGGAACTCCGATCAAGGAGAACTTAAGCTTAGCCACTCAATGGCACGAAACGCACTATACGCTACACCTCGCCTGACCATTACAGCCAGGAGATTCAGCGCTGAGCTCTTCCCGGTTCACTCGCAGTTACTATGGGAATCCTTTTTAGTTTCTTTTCCTCCGCTTACTGATATGCTTAAGTTCAGCGGGTACTCACACCTGATTTGAGATCGCAAAAGCAAGTCGACACGACACATGCGCTACCATGCACAAACGCGTACAATAACTGTGCACGCTCAATCACCACATCGAATCCACTTCAACCCTCAAACGCATCAACACGGCTCACCACGACCTCAAAGATCTAGACCTCAATCGTCGCTACCTTGAAAATGAATAAATCCACAATTCAAAGCATATGCAACGAGAGATCGTTAAAACGATCCAAGATCAGCAAGACTGGAAGCCACATCGGGCAAAGCTTTGCATCAACGAGCAAGAGCATTCACATGTACACATTGCACAAAACGTAACAATGTCACATCATCATTCATGCATGATGACACAGAGCCCGAAAGCTCTGCGCCAACATGCCGAAAGCGACAAGAGATCCAAAACATCCCTTAACATTCAAAGGTTAAACGACCCCTTAGAGCACGAAACGCGAGTCGCGCACTCCAAGGCATCACCTTTAAATTGCATAGCGATTCTCAAACAGATGTGCCAAAGGTTATTAAAACCAATGGCGCAATGAGCATTCGAATACAGTTCATTCAAGACGGTTTGCAAGTCATGACTGTTATCGCAGTTAGCTGCGTTCTTCATCGATCTACGAACCGAGTGATCCACTGGTTAGGCTTGTACACTCGCAAAACAATGTGAACAAGTTCACACTATCTTGTTATCTTTCAAAAGTAATCGTATAAGACATTGCTGTCATGGGTGCTTGGCGGTCGCCCCCGTAGGAACGTTCTCTTTAAACTTGACATTGTGCGCGAACCATCCTTGCGGACGATCACACCGCACAATGTGTGCCAAAGCGGATAGAGCTGCATTATTGCTAATGCGAACCCACGGTAACCGGGGCTCCCTACCACTTTGCAAGTACCAAGCATTTACCGTTATTATGCGTTTCGAGCACTGCATCCACAGATACTCTGATCCCTCGGGACATGCTGCCATCGCTATCTCAACACATGTGTCAAGACTGCGCGGAGTTACACATTATCCCTGAGGGCTTGAGCGAAACAAGGTGTAAATAATGTTTTATTTATAGTCGTCATTAATAATGATCCGGCCTGCAGGTTCACCTACGGCCACCTTGTTACGACTTTTGCCCGGTTCAAGCCAACGCGATCAAACCGCTTTTCGCCACAAAGGGGCCCCGAAGGACACGCCTAAGCAACAATCCACGGTCTTCTCGAATCAACTCAGTCCCGGGCAGCGACGGGCGGTGTGTACAAAGGACAGGGACGTAATCAGCGTGAGCTGATGACTCACACTTACTTGAAGTTCCTTGTTCACAGAGAATAATTGCAATCTCTGATCCCAAATACGGGATAATTTGACTCGTTTACCATACGATCTCTCGCATGGGCACAGCGCGCTGCAATTTTCATTGTAGCGCGCGTGCGGCCCCAGACATCTTAGGGCATCACAGACCTGTTATTGCTGGGTCTCATACAACTAGAATAAAGCTGCAAATCCCATTAAGAAGGTTCAGTTCCAGCAATAGTATACTGACCTATTTAATCAAGCTCCAATCTCGTTCGTTATCGGAATTAACCAGACAAATCACTCCACGAACTAAGAACGGCCATGCACCACCAATCACCGAATCAGGAAAGAGCTGTCAATCTGTCATTCATAGCAGTGTCTAGACCAGGTAAGGTTTCCCGTGTTGAGTCAAATTAAGCCGCAGGCTCCATTTCTGGTGGTGACCTTCCGTCAACTCCTTTAAGTTTGTCACTTGCGAGAATACTTCCCCCGGAACCGAAAGACTTTCGTTTCCGGAAAGCTCGTCACAGAGGCGAATAAAAAAATCCGCATGCGACTCGCTAGATGGCATAGTTTACGGTCAGAACTAGGGCGGTATCTGATCGCCTTCGATCCTCTGACTTTCGTTCTTGATTAATGAAAACATTCTTGGCAAATGCTTTCGCTGTAGTACGTCTCGCCAGGGTCCACGAATTTCACCTCTCGCCCGACGATACGAATGCCCCCGTTTGTCCCTTTTAATCATTACACTGGTGAGCAAAACCAATGAAAAACAATCACACGCAGTGTCGTATTCCATTATTCCATGCAAAACCATACAAGCATACGCCTGTTTTGAGCACTCTGATTTATTCAAAGTAAACTCGTCAGCAGCGACGAACCCCGAGGGATCCGCCACACACCGACCATTAAACACGTGCTGCAGAACCACCCACTAGGAGCAGTCCACAGACACCGTGTACAGATCCAACTACGAGCTTTTTAACCGCAACAACGATTCAATGCAGTATGAGAGCTGGAATTACCGCGGCTGCTGGCACCAGACTTGCCCTCTCATAGATAATCTAGGAAGGTTGTAAAATTCAAACCATTCCAATGACCCGCCCCCGAAGGGACAGATCTTGTCACTTCTCGTCACTACCTCCTCGTACTAAGAGTGGGTAATTTTCGCGCCTGCTGCCTTCCTTGGATGTAAAAGCCGTTTCTCAGGCTATTTCTCCGGAGTCGAACCCTAATTCTCCGTTACCCGTCACAACCACGTCAGGACAATACACTGCCGTTGGAAGTGTGATAGGGCAGACACAGCTTTGACACATTGCCGGCACAAAGGCCATGCAATCAGCGTAATAATTATTCCGAGTCAACAAAATCAACAAGTTGGTTTTGTGTTCTAATAAGTGCACGGTGCCAACGAGTGACCCCGCATTTATGCATGTATTAGCTCCAGAATTACCGCAGTTATCCATATAGGAAAGTGTCATGATCAATAGAATCATAGCTGTTGTAATGAGCCATACGCGGTTTCGTAGGCAAGCTACATGTACTTAGACATGCATGGCTTAATCTTTGAAGTGACTGCATCAATCAGACAGGATCAATCAGGTATCTGTTAAGCGTCGATAAGCAGGCGCGCGCGCAATCATGTTGCCCGAAATTGGCACATCATCACACTCACACCCACAACCAACACACAGAACCCCGAATGATGGGTTGTGGTGCAAGCATGCCCCGAGGGACACACTTGACCACGTGCGAACG
>JAMRYC010000024.1:0-269580 GCA_024447225.1 Panagrellus sp. LJ2284 | reverse complement strand
GTCTAAGTCTAAGTCTAAGTCTAAGTCTAAGTCTAAGTCTAAGTCTAAGTCTAAGTCTAAGTCTAAGTCTAAGTCTAAGTCTAAGTCTAAGTCTAAGTCTAAGTCTAAGTCTAAGTCTAAGTCTAAGTCTAAGTCTAAGTCTAAGTCTAAGTCTAAGTCTAAGTCTAAGTCTAAGTCTAAGTCTAAGTCTAAGTCTAAGTCTAAGTCTAAGTCTAAGTCTAAGTCTAAGTCTGAAGTCTAAGTCTAAGTCTAAGTCTAAGTCTAAGTCTAAGTCTAAGTCTAAGTCTAAGTCTAAGTCTAAGTCTAAGTCTAAGTCTAAGTCTAAGTCTAAGTCTAAGTCTAAGTCTAAGTCTAAGTCTAAGTCTAAGTCTAAGTCTAAGTCTAAGTCTAAGTCTAAGTCTAAGTCTAAGTCTAAGTCTAAGTCTAAGTCTAAGTCTAAGTCTAAGTCTAAGTCTAAGTCTAAGTCTAAGTCTAAGTCTAAGTCTAAGTCTAAGTCTAAGTCTAAGTCTAAGTCTAAGTCTAAGTCTAAGTCTAAGTCTAAGTCTAAGTCTAAGTCTAAGTCTAAGTCTAAGTCTAAGTCTAAGTCTAAGTCTAAGTCTAAGTCTAAGTCTAAGTCTAAGTCTAAGTCTAAGTCTAAGTCTAAGTCTAAGTCTAAGTCTAAGTCTAAGTCTAAGTCTAAGTCTAAGTCTAAGTCTAAGTCTAAGTCTAAGTCTAAGTCTAAGTCTAAGTCTAAGTCTAAGTCTAAGTCTAAGTCTAAGTCTAAGTCTAAGTCTAAGTCTAAGTCTAAGTCTAAGTCTAAGTCTAAGTCTAAGTCTAAGTCTAAGTCTAAGTCTAAGTCTAAGTCTAAGTCTAAGTCTAAGTCTAAGTCTAAGTCTAAGTCTAAGTCTAAGTCTAAGTCTAAGTCTAAGTCTAAGTCTAAGTCTAAGTCTAAGTCTAAGTCTAAGTCTAAGTCTAAGTCTAAGTCTAAGTCTAAGTCTAAGTCTAAGTCTAAGTCTAAGTCTAAGTCTAAGTCTAAGTCTAAGTCTAAGTCTAAGTCTAAGTCTAAGTCTAAGTCTAAGTCTAAGTCTAAGTCTAAGTCTAAGTCTAAGTCTAAGTCTAAGTCTAAGTCTAAGTCTAAGTCTAAGTCTAAGTCTAAGTCTAAGTCTAAGTCTAAGTCTAAGTCTAAGTCTAAGTCTAAGTCTAAGTCTAAGTCTAAGTCTAAGTCTAAGTCTAAGTCTAAGTCTAAGTCTAAGTCTAAGTCTAAGTCTAAGTCTAAGTCTAAGTCTAAGTCTAAGTCTAAGTCTAAGTCTAAGTCTAAGTCTAAGTCTAAGTCTAAGTCTAAGTCTAAGTCTAAGTCTAAGTCTAAGTCTAAGTCTAAGTCTAAGTCTAAGTCTAAGTCGCTCAGAAGTCTAAGTCGCTCAGAAGTCTAAGTCGCTCAGAAGTCTAAGTCGCTCAGAAGTCTAAGTCGCTCAGAAGTCTAAGTCGCTCAGAAGTCTAAGTCGCTCAGAAGTCTAAGTCGCTCAGAAGTCTAAGTCGCTCAGAAGTCTAAGTCGCTCAGAAGTCTAAGTCGCTCAGAAGTCTAAGTCGCTCAGAAGTCTAAGTCGCTCAGAAGTCTAAGTCGCTCAGAAGTCTAAGTCGCTCAGAAGTCTAAGTCGCTCAGAAGTCTAAGTCGCTCAGAAGTCTAAGTCGCTCAGAAGTCTAAGTCGCTCAGAAGTCTAAGTCGCTCAGAAGTCTAAGTCGCTCAGAAGTCTAAGTCGCTCAGAAGTCTAAGTCGCTCAGAAGTCTAAGTCGCTCAGAAGTCTAAGTCGCTCAGAAGTCTAAGTCGCTCAGAAGTCTAAGTCGCTCAGAAGTCTAAGTCGCTCAGAAGTCTAAGTCGCTCAGAAGTCTAAGTCGCTCAGAAGTCTAAGTCGCTCAGAAGTCTAAGTCGCTCAGAAGTCTAAGTCGCTCAGAAGTCTAAGTCGCTCAGAAGTCTAAGTCGCTCAGAAGTCTAAGTCGCTCAGAAGTCTAAGTCGCTCAGAAGTCTAAGTCGCTCAGAAGTCTAAGTCGCTCAGAAGTCTAAGTCGCTCAGAAGTCTAAGTCGCTCAGAAGTCTAAGTCGCTCAGAAGTCTAAGTCGCTCAGAAGTCTAAGTCGCTCAGAAGTCTAAGTCGCTCAGAAGTCTAAGTCGCTCAGAAGTCTAAGTCGCTCAGAAGTCTAAGTCGCTCAGAAGTCTAAGTCGCTCAGAAGTCTAAGTCGCTCAGAAGTCTAAGTCGCTCAGAAGTCTAAGTCGCTCAGAAGTCTAAGTCGCTCAGAAGTCTAAGTCGCTCAGAAGTCTAAGTCGCTCAGAAGTCTAAGTCGCTCAGAAGTCTAAGTCGCTCAGAAGTCTAAGTCGCTCAGAAGTCTAAGTCGCTCAGAAGTCTAAGTCGCTCAGAAGTCTAAGTCGCTCAGAAGTCTAAGTCGCTCAGAAGTCTAAGTCGCTCAGAAGTCTAAGTCGCTCAGAAGTCTAAGTCGCTCAGAAGTCTAAGTCGCTCAGAAGTCTAAGTCGCTCAGAAGTCTAAGTCGCTCAGAAGTCTAAGTCGCTCAGAAGTCTAAGTCGCTCAGAAGTCTAAGTCGCTCAGAAGTCTAAGTCGCTCAGAAGTCTAAGTCGCTCAGAAGTCTAAGTCGCTCAGAAGTCTAAGTCGCTCAGAAGTCTAAGTCGCTCAGAAGTCTAAGTCGCTCAGAAGTCTAAGTCGCTCAGAAGTCTAAGTCGCTCAGAAGTCTAAGTCGCTCAGAAGTCTAAGTCGCTCAGAAGTCTAAGTCGCTCAGAAGTCTAAGTCGCTCAGAAGTCTAAGTCGCTCAGAAGTCTAAGTCGCTCAGAAGTCTAAGTCGCTCAGAAGTCTAAGTCGCTCAGAAGTCTAAGTCGCTCAGAAGTCTAAGTCGCTCAGAAGTCTAAGTCGCTCAGAAGTCTAAGTCGCTCAGAAGTCTAAGTCGCTCAGAAGTCTAAGTCGCTCAGAAGTCTAAGTCGCTCAGAAGTCTAAGTCGCTCAGAAGTCTAAGTCGCTCAGAAGTCTAAGTCGCTCAGAAGTCTAAGTCGCTCAGAAGTCTAAGTCGCTCAGAAGTCTAAATTGTCCCCCTGGGGGCCCGGTCACCACTTTTGAACAAATTCGACTGTCGCGGGCCCCGAACCTTGCTTTTGTTCGCCGTAGTTCTGCACCCGCCCGTCTACACCACGCGCGCCGGCAGGCTATAACGTTGTGCGAAGACGACTACCCGCTGGAAATCCAGCCGCGCGTTGCCCTGTTTCTTGGTGAACACCATGGGGACCCTATATTGGTCAATTAGGAAGGTCAATAAACTTTTGCCCCGCCCCGCCTTCCAAGAGTCGTGCTCTCGTGACGTAAGTTGCCCCAAATACACTTGAGTGCACGCCGAAGGTTAAAAGTGTACGTTAAGTGCATTTTGCCCAGTGTGCATCCGTAGGCTACTTAGAGGGAGAGGGACAACAATTGAGCTTGCAGCCTACATTGTACGGCACAATGCCATAGATGACGGTAAATTTAATTTACCACCGGTGCTTCGTGAATTTTGCAACAACGTGAGCATGATGGGATGCTCATTCGCTGAGAAAGGCTTTAGTCGTACTGCGCCCCTGCGCCCTATGCGCCCCATGCGCCCCAGCGTGGGGCGCAGTCGCGGGGCGAGGTGTGAACTGCGCCCCACCGCCGACTGCGCCCCAGTGTCCGGCGGACGCACTGAGACGCACACCCCTGGCGGACAGACGCGGCCTGCCCGCCACCCAGCCAACGCCGAGCTGCCATTCGCACAGCTTGCCCGAACTGTACCAAATCACTGTTCCACTTCCGCCCCTACCACCCCGCTACCCTTGAAAAAGGTTTGACACCCCACACCTTGCAGGGGGTGTGGGGGGCGCAGCCCCCCACTCTTAGACTTAGCTCAGCTCAGACTTAGTCTCAGTCTAAGTCTCAGTTTCAGCGCAGCTTAGAAGCGCTCAGACGGTAGGAATTGATGGCAGGCATCTCGAGATCAGGCTGGAGGTTCTAAAAGGCTATAAGCTGCGCTGAAACTGAGACTTAGACTGAGACTAAGTCTGAGCTGAGCTAAGTCTGAGATTGGGGGGCTGCGCCCCCCACACCCCCTGCAAGGTGTGGGGTGTCAACCCTTTTTCAAGGGTAGCGGGGTGGTAGGGGCGGAAGTGGAACAGTGATTTGGTGCAGTTCGGGCAAGCTGTGCGAATGGCAGCTCAGCGTTGGCTGGGTGGCGGGCAGACCGCGTCTGTCCGCCGGGGGTGTGCGTCTCAGTGCGTCCGCCGGACACTGGGGCGCAGTCGGCGGTGGGGCGCAGTTCACACCTCGCGGCGACTGCGCCCCAGCGCCCCGTGGGGCGCAGGGGCGCATAGGGCGCAGGGGCGCATGGGGCGCAGAACGACTAAAGCCGCTGAGAAAATGCCACTGTGGTCGACAAAAATTGACATTGTGCTGACGTAAAATGCCTGACGCTGTAGCTTGACGTTCCGACATGGCGCAGCATCGCTTCAGGTGTCAATCGATGGCGCGTGATACAAGAAAGGTCATGTTGACAAGTTTCGTCAAGAATCATAAAACATCGTGAAAGAAAATATATGAAAACGGATTCTGCATTGTGAATTTGAAATTGCTGACATCTGTCTCTTATCCGACCTCAACCTGCATCGATTCTTGCTCGCGACCCATGCTTCTGCTTCAGAATTTGTCGGGGAACATGCCGGAGACAATGAAACACGGATTCCCATGGCGGGTTCGACACGGAAAATGCCAAAAAACGTGGTTTGCAAAGTTCATGTTTTCCTGCTCTGTCTTTGTTCATTCTCCACTGTTACGTGCTTATTTGGTGTCATTCTGCTTCTCCTTGCCCCCTGATACCTTATGAAAGTTTTTTTGGAAATGAATAAAAGTGGATTCTGGCGGATTCAGGGCAGAAAGGACGACTCTGGAGAGGACCCTTTCACTTGTGGTTTGTCGGTAGACACACAACGCCAAGACTTGGGACAGGATCTTAGGACGTAAATTGCGCCATCTGCGTTGCTCCATATGCCACGTACGTGGTGCCGTTCGATTCCCTGTCGGATTCTGAGTCAGAAGAAGTGACGTTATGCCAAAAATAATGCATGGGTCGTTGAGGGCACCAAAGTTGAGCTCACTCGACCGCCCGTTCGTAGTGGGAGTCACTCGATGCGCACGCGCTCCAGTGATCCAAGCGATAAATGCACACGCGCTCGAGTGACTCAAGCGATACCGGGGTCGGAGAAGTCGGCAAAAATGGCACTAAATGATAATGATTTAGATACGATAGAAGGGCATTGGGCCACAGACAATAGCCATCATTCGCCATTTTCACGACAAATTTAAATTCAAAATTGCAAAAATTGACGGACAATTCCAGAATCCGAGGCTATGACCTCACCACTGACGTCAAAATCGAAGTCACAGAGGTAATCTTAGATGCCATTGATGTTTTTGTCACGATAGAATGGCATTCAGCCCCCGGCGTTGGCCAATTTCCGTCATTTTTCCAAAAATTTAAATTCAAAATTGACAAATTTGTGGACAACTCCAGAATTCGGCGCTATGACATCACCACTGACGTCGGAATCAATGCCCTAGACGTCGTACTAGGTGCCATTAATGTTATTGGCATGAAAGAATGGCACAGTGCCGCAGGCCTTGGCCATAATCGGCCATTTTCTCGACAAATTTTTTGGCACAACTTTGTGTTCCTGTATTGGTCAAAAGTGCCAGGTTCTGGCCCAAGGTTCGTACCTTGACCAAGATGAAATCAGTTTCTTGTACCTTCTGAAGTCTGTAATCGTTACAGGGACTTTTAAAAAGCTTAATTATGTTAAATGAAACATAAAGATGAGCGAATTTGGCACAACTTTGTGTTCCTGTATTGGTCAAAAGTGCCAGGTTCTGGCCCAAGGTTCGTACCTTGACCAAGATGAAATCAGTTTCTTGTACCTTCTGAAGTCTGTAATCGTTACAGGGACTTTTAAAAAGCTTAATTATGTTAAATGAAACATAAAGATGAGCGAATTTGGCACAACTTTGTGTTCCTGTATTGGTCAAAAGTGCCAGGTTCTGGCCCAAGGTTCGTACCTTGACCAAGATGAAATCAGTTTCTTGTACCTTCTGAAGTCTGTAATCGTTACAGGAACTTTTAAAACGCTTAATTAAGGTTATTGCAACATAAATATGAATGAATTTGGCACAACTTTGTGTTCCTGTATTGGTCAAAAGTGCCATGTTCTGGCCTAAGGTTTGTACCTTGTCGAAGTCTAAGACAGCCGACGACCATAGGCTTCTCCTTGCATTCCAATTTGGAAGATGGAGAAAGCGAAAGCGCCTATATGCCGGGCCTATCCATGTATCGTTTCATGGCGCGAGAGTCCACGGACCGTCGAGACAATGAGAGAGCCATTCTCTCGACAGTTGCACGTGTACACCCTTACACACTTTTCCTGCCCCGCAACGACAATTGCACCCTCGCCCACTCCTACTCACTTTACCTCCCCCGCAACGAACGTTGCACATTTGTCATTATCCACCCCCGCATCTTTTCTTACTACGAATGTTGCACTTGCGGACACTTCGCCCTCATCTTCCTTCCCAGCAAACGTTTGGAATCTGTTTAGTCATCGTTTGGATATCCTGGAGGGGTCAAAGTTGTTGAAAAGGGTAATTTTACGGCTCATTTTGACGAAATTGTCTCCGTTATCGTACACTTTGCATCTAACATATGTGTTTTGCATGAATGTGATGAAGCCAACGTTGACATTGGTTCGTTGCAAAGGCTGATTTACATCATTGGGACTTCGGATTCTTGCTATTTACAGAGATAACGGAAAAATAAACAATGTTGAACCGTACCCACAATCCAACCGATCTGTGGCGGGTGAGATGCCTGATTCCAGTGCTTGAAGGCCAATAAACGAAGCAAAACGGGCTATGAATCCGAAGAAGAGCGAACTATGATTCGAATCCTGAATTCGACGATCGGAAATTATGTTCTTATATCTTTCGGACAGTGATTCTTCTCATTTTTAACAAAAAAGCACGAAAATCCACAATTTTAGCAACTACCAGAACTCTAAATTGTCAAAGTCAGCCGAAAATTGTTCTGGTAGCTTTTATAATACTGTTATTTCGACTCATGTTGGCGCTTGATTAACCTTCAATCGACCTTTTAGCAAGGTCTGTGTCTTCAGAATCCTTGTTTTTTGGGTTTAAAACACCGGAACTGCACCCGTCGACAGGTAATCGGACCCCCTGATGAGGCACCGTTTCCTACCCCAATCCTACTGATCTGAGGAGGATCTCAAGTTCGTTCTTTGTCATATCTCCGCTGTCCGCTATTGGTCGTCGTAACTTATTTCGCTTTTTGTTTATTACTTTGTGTGTGTGACATACTACATGATTGTTGTTGTTAAAACTATTACGCCCCTTCAATCGTTGTCGCAGACGCATTCGAATCGGTGTCAGTGGAAGATTTCCTTTCAATTTCGATTGCAGCCTCCTGAAGAAGGTCGTCCAAACCATGAAGTAATGAGTGCATTTGTCCAGGTTTTACCTAAAAAAATACAAAATTATATTGTCTTCAATTTGAATTGATTACTTCAAATTCTTTGGCGACCATCTGCAGTAATTGTGATACTTTCATCGGCTTGTTACCAAACCAAACTACAACATCTTGTGCCCCGCGTACACGCGTTCCGATTTTGTCGACCCGACGAAGCTTGCTGTACAAATCGCTGAACAACATCGTCGAAAGAATCATGCCACAGGACAAATATACGTACATAGTCAAAAAATGCCACCAAGAAGAACCCAGAGGTGGAGATTCATCGCCAAATCCAACGGTTGAAAAACTGATTACACTGAAAACAACTAATATAAATCTTGATATATTTAATCAACTTTGAAAAACTAACCTGAAGTATAAGTTTTGGAGCGTGAAATCTTTTGACGCTTGTTCAGGCGGATACAACAAGCATCCGAACATGAATACAATGAAATATAGCAACAGAATTATTTTGAGAGGTAAGTTTGCTTCTCCGCAAGGTCGATGAACAACACGCTGTAAGCAATCTGATTGTTTTGACTTGTTGTATTAAGATACCTACTCCAAGGCACACTTTAACCATCCAGTAAGCTTTGGCCAAGTGTTTGCCCAAGTTACCTAACATCAAAACACACAGCGGAATACCAAGAGTGGCATAAGCAATGCAAAAGAGTCTGGCTGGCTTTGTTGTCGGGCTGATGTTACCGTATCCTGTAAAACGACGGTCCAAAAATAAATAATTAGATTGGATACTAACCTATTGTAGCAAGAGTCGTGAAACAAAACAAAATCATGTCTGGAAATGTATGTTGCTCCATTTTCTCGTCCAAATATGGAAAAACGAGTGCTCCAATAAAAAGGTAGCTCAGAAAAATAGAAAATATCAGTATTTGTGGAAAGAAGACTCGAAATACTCGCATTTCATGGCTGTGGTCAGAAATACGTGGCTTTATCATCCAGTCTCGTTCATTGTTGCCGGGAGTTGACTCCTCAGATCGGCGATATGAGGACATGGTAATCAGTTAGATCCTACGTAGACAATAGTGTTGGCATCAAACGTTTGTAAAATTTGAATGGACAGCCGTTTATGAAAAGACTTCCTAACAGACTGAAATGACGATGGTGTTGGAAAGGCCAGCAGGTAGTAAACTTTGTCATTTTTAGTCTGATCAATAACAGCGTCTTTCTAATGAGTTGTGATGTCGGTTCTATCTTTGCAGAACCTGTTTTACGTTCACCTTGTCTCCCAACGCATGGTCGAAGAGCAAAAATCTGAACTTTGATGGCTATTTTTGAATGTTTTTAAATTTTCTCTTTGAAGGTCACAATGTACAATGTTATTTTCAGTTTTTTTGTTAATCAACATCAGTAAACACATTTTTGATACATTCAAAACCATCACTTCACAAAGATGCAACCTTCTTAAGTGCTTTATTCACGCTTTAGCCGTTTTGTAGCCACTGGCAATATGTCTTAGTCGGTATGCCGACCATTTTACAGACCTTTTGATGGATTAATTGCGATGTCCAGGGTGCAGCTCCCAAAACGTCGTATGCCCGGAAAAGGGCGTTTCCGGAAGAGCCCGTTGCTCGCAAATTTGGTCCCTCGTCAACGACGTGAAGTCCAAGCACGTTTAGCATATTTTCCAGGTGCCTATCATTTTTAACTTACTTACATAAAGTTCTTAATACGACTTTGTGTAGCCGTATCAAACATGGAAATTGGTTACATACTACGTTAATGGTTATTTCTTTTCCATGATACCTAGACTATTACATAATCGTAAACTTTATTCGAAGTACTTTTAATTTGATTCAAGTGTGTCTCGTTATCATGAATTCCATTTAAGATAAAAACGCAGCAATGCAGTATGACGCCGGTAGGGCAAAACCGTTTAAAAGTTGTGGAGGACTAAATTCAGTCGATTTTGGTTCCTCTTTTTTGCGGAATAAAAAAGGAAGCGCTACCAATAACGGTCCTTTTGGAGGCACTCGATTTTATCGCTGCTGGTTGCCAAAAAATGGGACAGCATAGGAAATGGCTATTCCATTTGGTAGACAATATTTGCCCGCTTCTTTCATAATAAAAACGGTTTTAACGTTTGCTCTGCGGGTGCAGAAATTATTTTAAGGTCGAAAATACAATACGGTTTGCGTTACGTGTGAATATGTTTGAGATTATTTAGTTTCTCACGTCTTAGCGTGAAAGTGTAAAGTTTTGCTTGGCAAGTGCCCGTTAACAGCCGACGAGATTTGATTAAAGCCAATCTTCGTTGTTTCAAGACCTGTGCCAACGAACAAAATGCCAAATTTAATCTTTTTTTACTATTGGTTAATAAGGGCGTTGTTTTCAAAGTCGGTGCGATTTCGTTTCAATTGCTACCACAACACTCGCGAACTTTTGTGCCAACTGATTTTCATTGGCGATTTGCCGTTGATGTTAACAAAAACGCTGAAATTTTTCTTGTCACGCTCTTAAATTGTAAATTAATTAAAGTAAACTCATTTTAGAGATTGCCAAAAACCACTTTTTTCTACCTTGGCTAATCATTCCATCTATCTATGCCATAAAAACACGAGCAAACCGTGTTTACGTGTACATTACCAAGATGGCCGCCGCTGCAAGATTGGGTGGTTTTAATTTCAATGACAAGCCAGATTACTGTCTATACTCTTCCAGTCGTAAGTTTTCAATATTCCAAACCTTCTTTTACAAAATTACAAATTATGGATGATCGAGAAAGTCAAAACAAGGTCAAACCGTAGTCGCTTTAATCCATTTGATACATATATGAAGCAAATTGCAAGAGCAACCACGAATGCCAAAAAACGATCGATTAAAGCAGTCAAAGCAGCGGAAAAGCTTCAATGCAATTAACCCGTGAGATGCCTGGAGGCGAGGCTTTTAGTTTGACGATGCGGCAACAAAAAATGTTCATGCAAGGACGCCTTTGTCGTTAAAAGACCTTCTGTTTCTGTCATTTGCATCAGTGTTCCCCCGATTTTATGTTTAGCTACGAAGCACTTTCTTACTTAAGCCATTTGAGCACATTTCTAATGCTTGATAATGTCTGCGTCGTGCTCATATGCCGCACTCCCTCAGGACGCGTCACCGCCATCCACAAAAGACGAAACTGTCGAAAGCGATATATCAAAACCGCGTAATAGAGTTCTTGCATTGTTTATTGCGACCTCACATGCCCTGCTGGCCGGGTCATCCATACTTTGCTTTAATGGTAGGTTGGATGTTCCATGCATTTTACATCCAATAATGTAAATCTCACTCAGTCGTGCTACTGTATTTATAACAGCACATTTGGCAAACGTTTTAAGCGCATGAAAAGAAAAATCAGATTAATAAAATCTTAAATTTGGTAGATTAGGTTTAATGGTTTTCAGTAAAATAGTTCCTAAAAAGGGAAATATTTCAGCCTTGAGGCCATATCAAGATAAGCCAGATGCAGACAAGATTAATGAGCGCCGGAAATCTAATAAAGGGTACGGTATTGCTTTAACGGATGCATCAACGGCGCGTGAAAGATACCGGAAACGACGACAGCTCTTGACGCGAAAACATATGGTAATTCATTAATATTGTTTCTGTATAGTGAAAAAGTAATTCAGATATGCGATGTATCGGTGTACATAGCCGTTGTTGGATTAATTATTGCAATTGTTGATGCGGAGATGAATATTCTCATGGAAAACAGTCAATTTCCCGATGTCAGTTTCCTTGTTTTGAGGAAAACACTTTTAACCAACTTTATTTCAGTTGCACATTTATTCGAATGGTTTTCGACTGCTGAATATCCTGTTGACATTGGTCCTCGACGGCCTTGTCTTGTCGTACCATCTGGCGGATTTGCAAGTCATGTCAGCCGACACGGGCCACAACACAGTGCAGCTCGGGTTCGACCAGCACCGAAGAATCAAACTTGCAGTGGAGTTCCTAATCTGCTCAATTTGTCCACTTCCCGGCACAACCAATATCTATTGGCCGATTTTAAGCAATAGTACCCATGCAGGATCACGAACTGCGCCTGTGCCAACGCATGTTTTGTTGACTTTGCCGATGTTTTTAAGACTGTACCTTGTCGGGCGATATTTAGTTCTTCACAGTTTTACGATGCAGGTAAGCAAAGCGAAGACATTAACGTCATTAATCATGCCTTTAGGATGCGGCTACGAGAGCTATCGCATCATTAAACCAAATCTCGGTCGACTTTCCGTATGTTTTGAAGACATACATCTGGGAAAAGCCCCTTAGCGTCGTCATGGTATCAACGATAACGTTTTTGTTTTCCATGAGTTGGATGTTGACCCAATGTGAACGCTATGTTTCTGAAGTTGAAAACTCCAACGTGCACTACTTTCTTGAATACGCATGGTTTGAAGCTGTTGTAAGTATCTTTTGAAGTTTTGGTGTCTATTCTAAAGTCATTTTGTAGACGTTTTTTGCCATCGGCTACGGCGACGTTGAAGTCAAAACATTCTGTGGGCGCTCCTTAGCCATTACCACCGGGGTCGTTGTAAGTCAAATAAGTAGAAAAACCTATCATTACAGACATTTATCTTCAGGGCAATATTACATCTTCGCTGATTACCGTTCTCATGGGTCATCGCATGCTTCTCAGCTTGTCCGAACGTCGCGTCAATCAAGTCATAGCAGAATCGCAACTGTCGCTGTCGAACAAAAACGCTGCCGCCCGCGTCCTTCAATGGTCATGGAGGACTAACTGTTGGAAACGCAAGATGGAGGATTACAGTGGAAAACCGAAAAAGTGCAATATACCTCAGCATTTGCGTTCATCGCAGCGAAGTTTGCTTCAGGCCATTTTGAGGCAAGTTACATAAGCATTTGAAATATAGTTTTAAAAAGCGCTTATAATTCTAGTTTCCGCAAAAGCCGATGGCGTTTACGTGTCAAAATGGAAAAAGAAGACGACGTTATAGCGATTAAGCGCGCCTTTAACGAAACGGAAGACAAATTACGCGGAATTAGGCATAGACAAACTATGCTAGGCACTCGGCTGAGTGCTTTGATGTCACATGTAGATCGACTTACGACGATCGTCACTGGAGCTACACAGGTTCATCTGTAGCTACGATGTATATATTACGATATTTTGAAGGCTTTGATGAAGTATTATATAAAAACACACAATACTCGATGTAATAAAAGTGCAAATAGACTATTCTGGAACAAATCAATACCAAAATTAGCATACCCAACTACCCTTCAAAATGCGTATAAATATTGGGGCAAAAGATACAGTCGCTATTCGATTCGCTTTCGGATACTTCTTGAACCATGGCCCAGTCCGTCCCTCCCGGAGATATCGGCACCCAGCCCGGCACCAAGATCGTCTTCAACGCCCCCTATGATGACAAGCATACCTACCACATCAAGGTGAGTCAACCTTATCCCATGTCCTGAGGCACTTTTCTCATTGCGGCCCTTCAGATCACGAACTCTGGCGGTCGCCGCATCGGATGGGCCATCAAGACGACCAACATGAAGCGTCTCGGCGTCGACCCCCCGTGCGGTGTCCTCGACCCCAAGGAAAACGTCCTCATGGCCGTCTCCTGTGATGCCTTCAAGTTCGGTGAGGAGGATACCAACAACGACCGTATCACCATCGAGTGGACCAACACCCCCGACGGCGCCGCCAAGACCTTCCGTCGCGAATGGTTCCAGGGTGACGGTATGGTTCGCCGTAAGAACTTGCCCATCGAATACAACCCTTAATTTGCTTTGCATGTGATGTAAAATAATAAAGTAATTGACCATTTCGTGTTTAGTAATTTGCATTTTGTCGAACAAAAGTGCTGGCTCTGCCGCGTTGTGGCCAAGTGTTCCGAACGGCGGAGCGCAGAGTACGCACAGCGGCTCTCTCCGTTGCTGTGTCGGTTGTTTGTCGTCAGCTGATTTGCAGAGCGTCGCCAGCTGTGTCCGCTCGCGTTCTGTTTCGTCTCTCTCTTATGAAACCGTCAAACGCTGACGACAGCTTTCTCCTCCATCACTGACTTCCACAAAGTTGTTCACATTAGTCTGCTTCAGGGCTTGTTACAGGTAACCTGATTTCAAATGCCTTTGCGGAGAAATTTCAAGGGCGAAAAAGCAACCAAGTCCAACAGTTCGGTCGGATGTCCCCAAACCCTCTCGTCTGCAGGACGTCACATGACCACACTTGCTCAGTCTTGAAAACGCAAACACTTTCGCTTATCGATACTATCCTCAAAACACACGTTTCTGCCGTCTCTGCCAAACCGATACCCTATTTCACGTTTTAGTCAGTAGCCAAATTCCTTCCCGTGAACCATTTACCGAACCCTTTTTATCGATTAAGTCTACGTTTGTGTTCGAGATTGTCAACAACGCGAGAGGTCGTTCCCCAAGAGCCCCTGTTTGTTGAAATACCGCAGACCCCTTCGATTTCGACACTTTTGCTCACTTCAGTTTGCTTTCAGCGCCATGGACGACAGTCTGGTTCCGTCGGATGCGGTCCACATCAAATGGCACCACAACGGTAGCCATTGGCATCGATTTTCCTTTCCCGCGGACGGCCTCGATTACACATGTTTCGTCGACTTTCTTAAGTCAGTCGAACCTGATTTCAATGGACAAATTTATTACGTCGGTACGTGAGTCATTCCCGACCCTTGGTGCACCCTCACGTCACCCCAGTGCTTTCCCAATACCTGTTATTTCACCATTGTCGCACTTTCAGACGACGAAGGCGACCAAATTCGCATATCTTCAACCGCCAGCATTGATGAACTGATACGTATTGCCCTTTTCATGCAGCTGAAAGTCGTATATCTCCATAGCGGCGACGAATCAACTGCCTAACTTTCTTGTTTTGTAACTTGTACATACTTACCGTAGCGGGCGCGAAGGGGCAATCTCATGATAGCGTTGTACATAAAGGATTTGACGCTTTTTTGACCGAATGTTTTGGATGATAAGGCGTTGGACGTGCGCTTTGATACTTGTTTTGATCTGTTTTGGTTTAAATTTGCATTTGTATTACTGTTTTGTTTACAGAATGTCCATCATCTCGTCTGTCGGAACCTGCTCCAGCCACCTTGATGACATGATTCGCATCAAGTGGGACAACAACTCTGTCCTGCACCGATTCTCGATGCCGGTGAGCGGCGGTTTTCCGGATCTGTTGCAGAAGGTCAAGGATATTGATTCGAACTTTAATGACTGTCTGAGCTATATTGGTATGTTTGCCGTCTTTATGCGTTTTATATCTTTCTAAATGATTGGTTCCAGATGATGAAGGCGACATGATCCTCTTGACGTCAACCCCCGAGCTCCAGGAACTCGTCCATCTCACGACTGAAGCCAACCCCGTCAATGCCATCATCCGTCTGAAGACGACCGAACGCGAAAACAAGACCCTGCCCATCGTTCCTGAAGCCACAGCGACCCCGATACTGACCACCACCACGACCAATTCGACTTCTGTTCTTCCGCGCCTCACTCCGTCAGCCCCGAAACATCAGCATCGTGGCATTATCTGTGATTCATGCAATTTCCCCGTCATTGGAATCCGTTACAAGTGCATCGAATGCGCTGACTACGATCTCTGTGAGCGGTGCGAGAAGACGGGCATGCACGGCGAGCATGCCATGATCCGACGTGTGACGGAACAGACCCCGATTCCCAGTTTCATCGGGCTTCATCGACTCGGCATCCGCGGTAGCCGACGTCGTCGTGCCCTCTTGGAAGACAACCGACCCAAGTACCCTCGTCGCAACGACTTCGAAGCTGGAGCTACGGCGGCTCTGCGTCGCGCCAACTCCGTCGAACAGGGCACTCAAGTGCGTCCCGCTGCGGCTGAAGCCAGCACTGAGGCGCATCTGCTCCGTGGCCCTGACCAATTCATGCAGCCATTCCCGCAGATCAATGAAACCGTACGTTGTTTATTTCGTTAACCCCCAAGTTATATGTTTTGATTTCGCAATCTTTAGGCCCGTCAAGTCCCGCCCTACTCATTGTTGATGCGATCGGCTGCCGAGGTGACTCGTCAAGCGCGTGAGATAGTTCAACATCACTTAAACGACGAACCGCTTCGCAACTCGATCAATCGCAGTCTTTCGACCCTCTCCGACGTCTTTGCCCCGGCTTCGCGTAGCGGTTTCTTGTTCCAGGTCGATCGTCCCCACGCCCCTGTGAACCCTGCCGCTCCGACCACCAACACATCCACCCTTGCTCCGACGCCGCAGGCCGAAACCACCCCGCTTGCCAGCCGTCAGAACTCGACGACTGTCCCTCAAGCCGAGCCTGTCGTTCCGGTCGAGCCCACGCCAGCTCCCGTTGCCGATGTCCAGATGACGGAGACCATTGACACCACCAACCAATCCGAGGAATCCACCGAAATGGTTGACTCCGTTCACACCGCCATCGCCCCTGAAGACGTCGACATGAACAGTTCGACTCACACCGCTGTGGCCCCGTCTGAAGTTCCGGCCGATTTCAATGATGCTCAAAGCGTTCGTAGCGAGTTCTCCGTCGTCTCTGCGCAGCCCCAGGAACAGGATGGCCCTGTCGATCCCTCTCTCATTCAATCTCAGAACGACGTCTTCTACGAAGCCCCCGAGTCCCATGCCCCTTCCAGCCGAATGAGCATGCTGTCCGACATTGAAGTCCTCGAGATGCGCGATGAACAGGAGGATTCGGACCACGACTCGGAGCCCGAAATTGACCGTCTCCGTCGTGATCGTCCCATCATTGAGTCCGATGGCCAGGCCATGGCTGACACTGATGGCTGGTTGGTCCTCAATGACGCCAGCTACGAGGATATGTGCCGCCGCTACGAAAGCACTCGCGTGTCGACTGTCTCGGAACCCGAAATGGACGACGTTCAAGACCCTATCACTCTCGCCGAGCCTGAAGCTGTTCGCCCCGTTCCCGTCCCGCAGGAGGCCGCCGCTACCCCGGCCGTCACCCAGACTGTTGCCACCGCGCCGCCAGCCGTCGCGGAACCCGTTGTTGCCGCTCCTGCTGCGCCCACCGCCCCTGAGGCCACGACCCCGACAGCCCCGATCTACCCCGCTCTCGAGCAGCCAGAAGAGCCCTGCATGGCCGGCACCCCGTACTACAACATTGGCAGCTATTTCAAGGATGCCAAGCACTCCCGCCGTTGCATGATCGAACATTCCAGTAAGTATCATTCTTAAAAAAAAATCCACTTTTTACATTCTAATGACATCCTTTCAGACCCCCAAATCCAAGCCGCCGTCGACATCCTCGTTAACGAATTCGGCTTCGACAACTGCAATGGCTGGCTCACCGACCTGTCCGAGAAGACCAACGGCTCCGTCGAACAGATTCTCGGCCTCATGGAAGACGACAAGATCTACCGTGCCCATCTGCGTGCTCCGTCTCCGGATCCGCGTCTCGACTTCCATTGAAAGCGTTTTTAATTGACTTTTTGTATGATTAATTTTCCATTGATTCCACTCTAGCGCTTTTTCGACTCTGTATATTCCCCCACCATTTCCTGCGCTTTTTTATTATATTTGTTGACACTCTTTTGCCCCGCATGTATGCTTGAACGAATAAAGGGGTCTAATTGAATCCGCTTTTGGAACGATACACTTTGGAAGTTGAAGTTGTGCTTCGTCACGTGTTTACGGTATGTCCTATGATGACAACTTTTTTTAGGTAAAAGAATCGCATTTACGCAGTTTCTGAAAGGTGTAAAAAGGGACACACTGAAAATCCATAGCGATCACAACCGATTTTTTGCGTCCTGCGTTCGACCGAAACCTAGCCATAACTTGACCGACCCTCAACAGTGCTTTCGTGGCGCAATCGGCTAGCGCGTCTGACTGTTAATCAGGAGGTTGGTGGTTCGAGCCCACCCGAGAGCGATACTTTTTTTCTCATTCAATCACAGTTTTACTTTTTATTTTTTCCAAAATTTAGACACATACAGGTTACGAACATTAACAATCAACAGATAACATTGCAATCTTATATTCTGTTGTTTGATCTTGCCATGCGTACCCTGAATTGACGCTTGCCAAATCGGAGGGGTCTCGGCTTCTCGTGCCTGCAAATGGATGAAATTAAGTTAAAATTGCGTTCTAACGAAAGTTAACGGGATTAACGTAAACAATACACTGGATACAAATGCGATAATTAAAGAAGGAACAAGCGGGGCGCTGGAAAAAACGAAGAACAACCAACTTTTCAGAATCGTCGTTATCAGATCTCGCTGTTCTGGCAAACACGTTCGAAGCTGCTGGCAGTGACGACGACAAATGGGGTGGTGCCAGTAAGAAGACGTCATTGCCGGACACTGTAAAGAAGTTAACTTTTGCAACCACAAGTTTCAATGACCGTAATATAATTCCCCGGGGGTTGCATGTTTTTACATGTTTCAAAAATGTCACAAACGGTAACGACAGTACAGTTAGAATTTGTTGTTGACAATTATTTTAAGTGAGATTAGACGGATACGATTGACGTCACTTACTATGCCATCTAAAGAAACAATCTTAAAGTGCGACTTTTTCGTTTAAGCCCATCCTTTGACATTTTTGCATTCAGACGACCAACACACGAGTTTTGTGCTCATCATTTGTGTAAAAAGTGAAGCTCATCAAAGAGATTAGCGACACATCATGCAGACGCGGTTACAATTCTGATTACGCGTCCGAAGGTGGGTATTCATCAGCGGGTCTTAACCTTTTAACCTGCAGTGAAACCGAAAGCTAATTATTGGAATTACTGCTTTTGATTCAATCTTAATGAATAAAAGGAGTTTAAATTTGAAATGTAAAGACACTTTTTGTCTTATGGCGTTATTAAAATTGCAAAACTAGATTTTGAGCACATTTATGGCATCAACTAAACGTTTAAAAACTCGAAAAGGTAACTTTATGACATGCGCTTCTTAGAAAAGTTCAAACGCGACAAAGGTTATCCATGCGAAAGTCGTGAGACGACGTTGAAATATGCGAATGGCATTGTAAGAAGTGTAAGTGAACCGTTGTTAAACGGAATATTTTTAAAAAAGTGACACCATTTCAACGTTTTCACAGAGTCAAGATGTCTCATGACGACGCTTGGCGGCGTCTGGCATTGTTGTTATACCCAGGGGGAAAACAAAAAAGCGGTTATTTTGAAAGCAAACTTACAGAACATGTAGCTTCTTGGCATGATTGCTGCATTGGTGCTTGTTATCAGGTTCAACGTCGACAGTGAAATCACGATGAGCCAACAGGTGAGGAGCTGAATCAAAGAGCGCTGCATGACATCCTGTGGAAAGTCTGAATAGGCTACCGACTTTTGACCTGACTTCAGTTAGGGTAGTACTTCTGGAGGGAAGGGTGTGGTTAAGCGAGTGATAGAATGTGTCGCCGGGAGTGGAAGCAGCAAAAAGGCGAACCAATTCAGCTGTGAAGACGTTGTCTGTAGTCCCGGATGGAGGCGTGGCCAAACCGGATGTGAAGTCGAAAAGTGTAGGCGCGGTGGAAGCTGGCGTGGCGATGCTGACCGATAAATCGAAGCCGACTGACCAGTCAAAACACTGACGTGTCAAACAGCGTGTACAAACACCATAAAAACAAACTACAGTAATGCAAAGTTTATTTTGCCCTCAACTCCCACGTAAATGTTTCCCCAATGTCTTGTAGCATTTATTGCATTTGGACTTAGCCGAACCACAGTAACCAACTTCTGACGTCCAACTTTTGCCTACGTTGCTTTTTTGAGGCACCATTATGCATCAAGCTGTATATTGCACTGATTCATTCACCGCAGAGAATATGAAAATTAATTTCGTTCTTTGAAAATGCACTACGTTCACTTTGTCGTCAGTACCTCGTGCGCTTCTCCGGCAAAGGTCAGAACATTATCGGTTCTCTTCAAAGCGGATGTTGCAAAACTGGCATGAATGGAGCCCCTTAATGCAATTTACACCATGACCTTACCAGAATAAACAACGTAGTCATAGAACAGACCCAGCACAGCTGACTAATGCCGTTTTCGTAACTTGTGAAACATCCAAACTCCCTGATTATTTTTATCACACAAAATCAGATAAGTGCCATAAAGTCAAGGAATATTAAGGTAGTTACAGAACACAAAAACACCACACTTTAATTTGACGGAACGCTTTGAGACGAGCCAATACGTGTCAGAGAGAAGAGGGAATAAACAGAGACAAACAATTTATAATAGAGAAAAACATTCACGCTCAAGTCAAGTCGACCTACAAGGAAGACTACACACAATGTCAAAGAGCTTAAAAAATTATAATAAACCACACAACACAAAAAATTCCATGACGGTCCAAAGGATGAGATTATTGAGAAACAGTATGTACGCGAAAGCTTATTGCATTTCGTCGTCATCGCGGATAGCGTGCGGGTTGAGCACACCAGGAATGGCATTCTTCTCGGATTGCGCCTTCTCGATTTCGCGAGCCTTTTCTTCGAGGAAGAGATCGCTCGTGTCTTCACCGTTGTGCTGGCGAATTTGGATCATAAAGTCGCGAATGTGGTCGCGCATCTTTGTCAAATTCTTGTTGAAAGAAAAGAAGCCGTCGACGGTGATACGGATCTGGCTCCTGAAACACAAGAAGTTGTAAACATGAAAAATAGCAAGAAGAAAGAATATAAACGTACTCCGTAAGATGGGGGAAGCACTGCTTCAACATGATCATGAGCTGGTTGACGATGTAGTCCATGTTGTTGGCGCCTTCACCGGGCTGATACAAGGCCACGCTGATGTTGTCCTCAGGGGCCTCGAAAACGATGCACAACGTTTCCGCCATGTTGGTAAGGCCGACGAAGGGAACTTGGTTGTAGTCCGCAGCCACGGTGACGACGTGTTCGAGAATCTTGAGGTAGTAGGCCCGGTAGAACTCCTGTGCGAGCTCCTTGTTCACGCTCTTGGCGTCGAGCTCGGCAATCTGGCACAACAGCTGGCGAAGGATGGCCGTGGCATTCTCGGCAACAGTTCGCATCGTGTGACGCATGCCCCAGTTGATGGCCTCAACGGTGAAGTCACGGTATTTGGCGTCGAGGTCGAACAACGACTTGAACGAATATCGGATGATGGCGCTAATGAATACAAAGAAGTTGGTGCGATGCTCGGGGTACGATTCAAAATCTTTGGTGATCATCTCGAGGGTCGACTCATACACGGCTTGGATCATGTTCGGCACAGCTTCGTAGACGTATTCCTTGAGGGCGGTGACGGTGATGGCAAGCAGGGAAAGGACTTTGGGTTCGCGAGCGTCGGCAACGTTGTCGTAGTAATCGCGAAGAACGGTGCCAAACAGAGGCGTAACGACCTCGCTCACAATCTCTTCAGACTGAACACGAACGGTTCCGCCGGGCTGACGGCCGTCCTGAGCGCGACTGATGAAGGTCGACAGCAAGACGAGGATCTCCTTCTTGACAACACGCATCTGCTTGATCAACGGCTGGCGCAGAATCTCTTGGCCGTGCTGTCCGATAGCAGTGTTGATGTTGCCGGAAATGAACTGATACACGGCCAACATGTCGCTCATGATGCGCTTCAACTGCGGGTAGAAGCCGATGCCAATAGCTTTGCAGGCAGCGACGTTGGTCTTCAGGATGTGGGAAATGTTCTTGACGACATCGGGGGTCGAAATTATGTTTGAATCGTTGCCGGCACTGGCTATAATTTCATCCCAGATGGAGTTTGGCAATTGCATGAGACGGCTAACAAGGTTGGTTTGAATGCTCTCGGAGTGCTCCGACGCGATGATGAAGCCAACAGCCTCGAAGAAGACATGAACTTGCGGCTGGGACAGATCGCAAATGATGGAGTTGAGGTTTTCGATGATTTCGTCAATGAAAGGTCGGGACTCGCCGGGTTGAACCTATAAAGAACATGATTATTTTGACATAACTTGACTTAATACAAACTTACAATGACAAAATGGTTCTTGCACTTCATGACAATCTTGATGAAAGTATCGCATGCCATGTCCTGTACACCTTCATGGCTTTCGTGCATAAACTCAAACAGCTTGTTTATGACGGTTTTGAGGAACTTCCAGTGTACTCGAAGGAATCGCGGATACTGGCCGACGACATACATTATGTTCGACGCGATTACAGCCTTGTTGTCTTTGCCACGCTTCTGCTCGCAAAGACCAAGCAAGTCTCGAATGACGGTCACGAGGAAGCGCTTTTCATCGTCTTCAGTCAAGGCACCAGAGATGGATCCTATGGCCCAGCAGAGGGTGTTCAAGTTCTTCCACGACCATTCGGAGCCGTTAACCTGGTTCTGCAGCTTTTCGGTCATCTTGGTTTCGGTATCACGGGGGTTCAAATGAGTCAACGTGACCAGGGTTTCACGCATCGTTCGGTACAAAATCATAGAATCGGTGTCCTTCACAAGCTCACGGACGGCCTCGTTGTTCTCATTGACGACGACAATGACTTCCTCGGGCTTGACCATGCGACCGATCATCAAACCGCGAAGCTGGGATAGATGAGAGTTGAAGAAGCCTCGGCGAGTGTTGTCGTTCTCGTTTTCGCGGAGACCCAAACCGTCGAACATGGCGAAACGGTTCTCAGCGAAGGGGTATTGCCGGTAGAGTTCGCTGCACAACCAGTTCCAGAAGTCGAGGCAGATCTTGAACACTTCGACGTCTTCAATCTGCGTCAGATTGATGAGGGTTGTGAGGGCATGGTTGAGCTTGGCACGCAGATTCATGTCTTTCTTGAGACGGGCAGGCTCTTCGACGAGGCTCAGATGCTCTTTGAAGAAGGTCGAATAGAACTGAGCGAGGTTCGACAGGAACTTTTGGTCTTCGGTGCTGCCATTGGCGTAACCAGCGGCGAGGTTGACGTCGCCGGTGATTTCGCGTTGCATGATTTCAACGACGTTGACGAACATCTGGACGAGGTTCTGGTCGTAGGTGTGGCAACCTTGCTCAATGGGAATCGACGAGACTTCGACCAAGCATTGAAGAGAGATCGAACGGAAGCGAAGAAAAGGGAGATACTGAAATATAACAAATAAACAAAGCTCCCTTAAACCGAAAAAACAAACCTTCTGAGAAATGAGATCGATTAAGTTATCAGCGAAGACGTATCCAATCGGAATCCAGTTTAGAAAGCCGTGCAAAGTACGCAGCGTTGCCAGGACAAGGTCGCCATTGCTCGTAACCTCCTGCAAATTTGATCAATAAGAAACTATAAAACGTGGAGATGAATCGAAAACGTACCAAAACCTTCTTGCAAAGCTTATGAACACCCTCAAACTGCGAACAGAACTGCTCTTTGAGATGGATGGCGCGGGCGCTGGTCATGCCGGTGCCGAATTCGAAGACCTCTTCACTCAACAGACGAAGGATGACCATGTTGTTCATGCAGACGTTTTCGTTCGAGAAGGACGACCCGACAATGTCTTCAATGAAAGTGGGCCAGTAACGCGGCCATTCTTGCTTCACAATCTGCAACAAACCCCCGTAAAACCACCGTTATAAACGAAAAAACAGAAAACTTACGCTGACAAGAACCAAATCCAACTTTTGCAGGTAAAGCTTGTCAGTTTCGGCAGCATCAGTGGCCGTCGTCAACTTCAAAATGGCCGTCACGATGAAACCCTTGATGCCCTCGGCTTGTTCGCGCGGCAGACTCTTCCAGCGAGTGTCAATCATGGCCTCAAGGATCTGCAAGCCGTAGTACTTGGTCTCATCGTTGGCAGCAAACTCAAGAATAGCATCGGCGCGCATCCAGGCAGAATCAATCTCCTTGAATGAAGCAAGAATGAAAGCAGCCTTTTTCTGGGCTTCACCGGCGCCTTGGTTCATGATTTGGACAACCTGCAGCGACAAAATATATATAATCTTTAACAAAATATGGGCAAATTGACTTACACGGTCGAGGATGCCGACATCGAATGTCTCATGCGTGTCATGGACCTGCAGGTACTGGTTAGCCTGCTCCAAGAATTCGAGATCACTGGTAGCCATGGTGACTTGTTGGATGGGAAGAAGCGGTTGCGGAAGTTGTTGGTTGTGCTGAAAGTAGATGGGTAAGCAAGCGGTGATTTATGTAGAATGAAAGACTCACCGAAGCAATCAGCATCGATTCCGAGTTGGGCTTTTTTGGAGCACTGCACCACGGTACGTGGTCTTGTGGGCGACAAAGGCAGTAGGGTGAATTCCTTTCGTCGGAATTCAGGATGTCAGAGGCAGGACGCAGACGCCGATGGATTCCACGACGACTGGGATCAGAATCACACAAAAGGAACCGCTAGCACACAGACGAAAGTAAGAAAATCTCACACACACAAGAATCACACACAAAAGGCCACTCACACTTGGCGTAATCGCCGTTTGACCTTTGTTTCGATCCTGAAACGGCGGTAAATATTAAATTTTATATATAAAATATGAATCGCAGCACGAGCGGAACATTCGCGATGTACATATTGGCGGGGGGAATTGATTTGTAGCGGGCGCAAACGCGAAAGAAGACTTTTTTCCCTGACGGTGAATGTTTTCGTCCATGATGAGCGAGGAGTAACCTTTCCTCATAGCATGACTTGTTTGTGGATCTTTCGACTGCCTGGAGGCAAACTCAGCGACCGCTGGAAACAGCTAGCACGTGCTGACAACATCCGCGATGCGATGTAGTACCTCGATTGCGAAATGGAACAGAAACGCGCGGAGAAAGCAACAACAAGCCCCAACCGACGACTCACGAACTGACCAGAATCACGCGCGCACACCACACCAAGTCTTGTTCGTGGCGGGAATCGACGAAAAGCACGCGTGCGCATCTTTCTTTTGAAAAAGACCCTTCGAAATTGGAAATGCAGAAAATTTTCGAAATACAAAAACTGTCAAATTACCGTTTTCAATTGGTGTTTCTTGAGCGTCGGAATGCATGAAATTGGCAGAAGTGAAGGGTTTTGAAGTTACCAGTTTGCACTACCTGAACCTATTTGGTGGATTTTTGGCAATTTTCGTTCTGGTAGGTTTTAAAAAATCGAGCTGGTATCAGTCAAAACAGCTTGTATTACTAATTTGAACATGGGCAATCCAAAAATAACACTAAAACTACACCTCAGTTGTTTACAAACTTTAGATACCAGACCGCTTTTTTATTGACTTTCAGCAATTTTGCGCTCTGGTAGGACTAAAAACGAAAATTTTAGGCTAGATCAATATGAATGAACGATTCTAGACCACCAAAGTGTGGAGAGTTCAACAAAACTACTTTCACTGTGCGAAATGCACAGAATTGCAAGTTACAGGCTGCGCTACCAGAACAATTTCTGGTTGGTTTTGGCCATGTTGCGTTCTGGTAACACCGAAAGAGCCCTCCTGTATGCAGAAGTGGCGCTTTTCTTGCCATTTCGGACAAACATCCGTAAACAGAGAGGGCCCGTCGGCACCAGCAAGCGCCGTCCTTTAGAGTGTGTACAAGCACGGTTAATCTTATCTAATCTCCAATACAACCCACTACGAACCGTTTTTCGAACGTCTACTCGACCAAAATTGTAGTGATCTAAACTTTTATCTCATTGTCGACTGTACAGTACTTTCTTTGTTTTAACCATTTTTATAACTATTTTTTACAATTCGATAAAAACAAGTCGAGTTAAGAAAATTTAAACTGACAAGTTTTGTAATTGGGTAACAGTCAGTATGCGTTGAAGGACACTTTTCCTTTCCTTTAATCGGCGGTAAACATGTTAAATGGCACAAAAAAGAAAGGCGGGTATGATATGACAACATTATGCATTTAAGAAAGAATAGGACCATGGGGATAATGATAATGCAAAAAAAGTGTGGGCGTCAGCAAAGGCCGTCCATATCAGCTTCCACATCAAACAAGTCGGCGTTTTCAAGGCCAAATTTGGGTCGTTCGTTAAACTTCTCCAATTCAGGCTTGCGGATAGTCTTTGTCCGGATGGGCAAGATGTTGTCACTGCAGAAGTGGGGAGCATGGACAGGTTGGACGAGGGTCCTGGCTGAGTGGTCAGGGCCAAGTTCGTAGCTGAATGTCCTGTATGCCAGCAAACGGGGTGAAAAGACGCGTGAAATTGAGACTGCTTGTCGGGCCGGAATGTAGTAGATGTCGCCACGACGAGCGTACTGCTTGGCGGGTGCTTTCAGACCGGTGGTAGCGGCTTCAAAGTCCGCTTCACCCTCGACAATCACGATGATGGAAGCGCATTCGAGCGGGGGCAGGGCAGTCGGGAGGGGTACGCTTGAAGATGCGCCGGCAGAGGTTATGTCAATCTCGTGGAGGGTGAAGTCCTTGCAGTCGGGAGCATATTCCGTGACGGCGGGGTAGTCGGCTAGGCGCTCCGGAGGCACCAGGTAGAAGTCGGGGGTGGTCATACGGTAGTTAAGCACATCGATGAGCGCTTCACGATCGATGAATTTTGGCGTCAAAGCAGCGCGGATGGTGTTGTTCGAGCAACCGACACATTCCACACATTCTAAAAGCACATAATGTTCATGTTGTCCCAACTTTATGACCTCATCAACTTACCACCACTCAAATAAGCATGCAGTTCCTCGGCTGCGTAGAAGCAGCACTCTCCAGGCTGCAGAATCATGTGATTGACGTACAGCGGTGAGAAGCATCCGACGTCACCGGGAAAGTGTTGACGCATGGAGTGGAGCACGGGTACGGTATCTTCAATGAGCGCACCTCGGACACCTTGGTCAATGCGGTTGTAGAAGGTTGTGAGCAGCTTCTCGACAAGTTCGGGTGTCTCGAGTTGGGCATTGAGCATCTTGGCAAAGCAGTCCCTGAGGGCCTTTTTCAAAATTGGACTCTCTTGTGACACACCCTTTTCAACATGTGTGATAAAAGCGCGGCTCTCCTTCTCGCCCATGATGACTTGCAGTTCCGGAAAGGCTTCCATGTTCTGCACAATCTCGGTCGCCGGTCGGAATCCGCACAAAAGCTCGAATCGGGTCAAGGCATACGCAAGTTCTGGCTTGTGGTGACGATCGGGATAATTCTTCGGATCCTTTTTGTGCAGTCGTTTAGCTTGTTCCTGAAACGGTGACATAGTTAGACTACGTAGGCTGATTGCGAAGTGCGACTGACCACTGTGGGATGCACTTGTAGGGAGAGCGTGTGCTTGATGGACATAATCTTCATGATGAACGGCAAATGCACTTCTTTGGCATTGTTGTTCTCGACGCCTCGGGCAATCAATCGACTCAAATTTTCACTGGATTCACGAACACGAGCGGGTCCGTCTGGGTGGGTGCCCATCCAGAGTTCTGCATACGGCGTCGTTGTGCCAATCTGGTGGTTTGGATGGCCGGCAGCGAACAGTCTCGCGACTTCCGAACCTGTGCCGTCCTTGCCCCAGGCGTAGTTCTTGACGTGGCACTCCAACCGCTGCATCGTCCCTGTCGAGCACGCCTAAAAGTGGCACTTTAATACACATTTTGGTGGTTTTAAGAAACACGTTTACAAATACGTTTGAACAGACGGTTGATAATACGCATCTAACCATTACAACATCAAAATTCTACGACAAAAGTAACAAAAAAAGAATTCGCGTCAAGACCAAAATCTAAAATTAGCTCCCAAATCAACCCAAATGGCACCCTACTTCCGAAAAGTCGAAGCTCTATCAGCATTCCGCGTGGATTGTAAAAGAACCGCATCGCGTCTACCGACAATAGCCCTCGAGGCGAAGCAGGTCAGAAGACGCGCATCGCTCCACAGATGTGCAGGCTCGATTGCGTCTTTCATCGCCGCCTGATGCATAGGTGATTACATGATCTAGGTCACAAGTCCAAGACGCAATACCCACCATTTTAGGATCAATACAGAGCAACGTTGCCGTCGGCACTAGTTACACTAAAAGAGGCCTCGAACGCCAGGCTCAAGGACACCTATACTTTACCAATATCGGCTGCGAGGAAGCGGGGGAGAAGATTAGGATCAGACATGGTCACAGTCATACTGATACGACTGAGACCGCTGGGTAGACAATGGGAAAGGGGGTTCTGACAATGAGATTCGAGGTCGCATCAAACTTCTGTGATTAGCCTGGGACAACCTGGGGTGACTATTAAAGAACTAGTGATCTACGTTCTTGTTTGGAAATAGCAACCTGAACATTGTACCCGACTCATTTGTTACTGTCAGTCGCCGTCACTGACCGGTCGTCCACTCCGGCGACAGCGACAATTTCCGAGAAAAAGGGTTAATAAATTGATTTAAGACGTTTAGGAATCCGACCGGGGGTACCAATAAAGAAAGCGAAAAACCGCAATCTGTCATGGAGCAGATAAGTAGTGCAGTCCGCCCCCTTTAGCGCCACAGGTAACCGTTTTGAACATCTTTGACTGATGACGCAATCAAACAAACCCTGAGGCATTGCAGCCTTTTGTAGGAGCGGAAAAGTTGATCAAAGACACAAAATAATGTGTTGGCCAAAGTGAAGGACGTCGATTGCTTGTTAATTCTATCGGAAATGGAACCGAAGAGAACAGAAACAACACAGTTGCAACGAAATGTTGAAATTGGAATCTATCGGAATACTGTAGATCCGGAATCTGAATTACAATTGTCGTTAATGTCTCATGGAAACTACTGGAATCAACGAGCAACAACCAAAAAGGAGCAAAGTATGTTTTTGCACATTTGTGTACGAAAAAACGAAAGTAAAAACAAAAACTGCCAGAAGGCATGGTGCACTGGGAGAAGGCCCCGCCACAGCGTTCTTATGCAGGTTCTGCTTGGGTTTCTCACTTTCCGGTTTGCGTCGTTGGCTGCGTCTGTGTCACAGACACTTTCTAGAGGCCCCCATAAAAGCCGCGCGACACTAACCATGAATCGGGTGATGTCAATGGGGACGACGACGACATTGGCCTCGTCAGAGATCCAAAGTTCGACGCGATCATTGTCACTACAAACTACCCCTCGTCGCTACAGCTTCTATGTTTCAACCAAGCTTTTTATGGCAGACGTTTGGTTTGACGAACCCTTGGGAAGCTACAGTATGCTGATAAAGAAGCTAAAAACGTCTCGCAACCCCCCTTTTATAGTCGTCGGAGGTAACCAACAATGGAATGCATCCATCTCCACACCTTGGAGACCTGGGGCCTGGAGGCAGCCCAAACCGGTACACAACATCAGTGACACAAAACGAAAGCCAAGATCACGTTTAAATGGACTTGCCGGCCTGGTCGGTACCATCAATGTTTGACCTGACAGCAGCCTGGAGGCGGGTGTTCAGTGGATGAACGTTGCCCTTATACGACTAATGCAACTAACCGGACTGCCATTAATCTCGCACGTGTCTGCCGACGGCCAATCAACTGACTTCAACGGTTTAGACGCTGGATTCCAGTCATAAGGAGCATGATATTCAGCTGCCCTCTAACCGTTCACTATTTAAAAAACACAAAGAAATACCATTCATCATTTCAAGAATATCAAAAATGGTGGTAGAGTTCATTTATTACAGCGTTACACGCGTACAAAAAGTCAGTTTTACGGTTTGTCTCGTGTTGTTACAATCTCATTTTCACTTAGAGAGATTTATTTATACATACACCGTCAGAAATACTATAAAAACCATCGGCATGTCACTTGAAGAACTCAATCTTGCAGTAGGGCAGGCTCTTCTTCAGCTTCGCAACGGCCTCCTCCGGCTTGTAGACGCTTTTCAGGTCTTTCAGAATCAGCGATTCCAAAGCTCTGAAAACAACTATTACAGTAAAACAGACAATACCCCGTGTCGTTGAAACGAATCCCATCCAAAGAACTACTTACAACCGTAAAAAATCGGGTTAAAAGTGCGTCAAGTTATTAATTAAAGGCTTTTTATACGCGAAACGGTCATCACCAAATGGCAGAAACCCGTCTAACTGATCAGTGAATGGATCGGAAAAAAGTTTAACACTGAACCAATTTTGGTGTAGACATTGAAAAAGTTGACTTTTTGGGGGTGTAAATAAAAGTGCATCACTGGGCGAAGACAAATTGGGTGGTCTGTTTCCAAAAGTACACAATACCGGAATTTGTTGTGATAAAAAGTGTGAAAAGGGCACTTACGTAAACTTGTGCAAATGCGCGAGCCCATATTCGGTGATGCGGGGGCAGCTTTCGAGGGTGAGCAGCTTCAGACGGTCTCCGACGTTGTCGCCGATGTACTGGATGCCAAAGTCTTGGAGCTGCTTGCATCGGATGAAGTGGGCGGCGATGATGTGTTCGAGGCCTTCTGGAATTGGTGTCAAATGGTGCGAGTTCCGATGGGAATGAGTAAATCTTACCAAAGTGCATGCACCCGAAGCCAGAAACACTCGAATCCGTGGCGTCAATCTCGATCAGATGGACTTGCTCGGATGGAACACGCGGATCGAGTTCGGCGGTGGCTCGGATAAGGACGTTGAAGTCGTCGAAGCGGTTGTTTAGCTTGTCGAACTTGATGTTTCCACCGTTTCGGACGACCCACTCCGCCGCGGCTCGATCGGGACCGACTTCCTTGACACGAGATTTGTCGCGACTAGAAGCCCAATCTTCACAAACTGATTCAAAGTACTGTAACTCACAAGTTGAAACCGTCAATGAGCCAACGAAGACCGATGATGTCATGATTGGCAATCTTGTTTTTGACCATATCCGACGCTCTGATGATGTAGCGCGACATCTAGGCACAAAAAATGGATACACTATAGCCAATCAAGAATAAAAGGTATTATTGAGCATGAAACAAACTGCTCTGAGTACGAAATTCAAAGAAAACTGAGATCATTTATTTGGAAATTCACACAAGTGTCCATAATGTACAGCAAAGTTGGAACTGTTGGCATTACTCGACCCAACTTGGCCTCGGCGCAAAGTTAACCCGCGGTACCAGTCGAAGTTCCGGAACATGTGGACGAAGCATCAACTCCCGAATCTGCCAACGCAGCTTTTGACGACGCTTCTCGCCCGGCACGGGGTACTTTTTCCAGGCTTCTTGGTACTGCCGATTCCTCATTACTGGGTCATGCTTGAAGGGGGCTTTGCCGGGCTCCGGGAAGTCAACCTTCTTGATGCCTTTCTGGCGGCAAACTTCAGCGAGTAGCTTCTTTTCAACGTCGCGGTCCAGCATCACAGGCTCGTCGGAGGCGTCGAATTCGAAGTTTGGCAGCGTTTTCGTCGGTTGGAAAGGTTCGGCTTGCTGTAGCGGGGATTTCTTGGGCTTCGAGCGGTCTGTGGATGTCGGCAATGAGCTTCCGTACAACGAGTCCGATGACTGTTCACTTTCGATCTGAAATGTTATATGGTTTTGATTTTTAAATGGCACCAAATGACTTACCGCAGCATCAAGTTCGGCAATCTTGTCGTACATTGTGTTCACTTTCTTCTGAGCCTCGTCGATGAGGGTGACGAACTCTTTTGGGAAGTTCTGCAAATAGCCCATTAACACCAAAACTATATTCAAAAACGACTCACTTCCTTATCGAATTTGCCATCCGTAACATTGGCTTCAAAGTTGGAAAACTCCATGAACAACGGATCGATAAACTGATCAAAGTCAAAGCCATCATCAAAGTTCACTGAAAACACAAGCATAAGCCAATTGACTGATAAAGAAACAAACTCAAACTTACAAATTTCATCCCTCAGTTGAGCCAGCGCATCGCCGTCAGCGCTGTATCCCAGCTCACTCAAAACATCGTTGATCTCTTCGACGGTATAATCAGAGTCCATGGAGAAGTGCCTCAGGCGGTGTTGAACCGTTCAGCGCACGAGAAAACAGGGAAAGCGAACGCAATTGATCAAAGCGCAGGTTTTGTTTGTTGAAATTGTTTGCAGCTGCTTCTGCGCCTTCGACACACAACGCCAGCCACCACGTGCGCATTCGCGAACCATCTCAACGCGCTTTTTTGCAGGGTCCAGTTCGAAGGGTCTGCTGCGCGCCCGACACGTTTGCGCCATTTTTGAAACTCGCGCTGTAAATTGGCTTTTTATGACCATCGCTTTTGACGATTTAAACTTATATTTAACTTGTGAACGATTTAGGTACTATGCCCGAACCGAAACAAGAATTCATCGAGGATGAACCGGTGCCGTCTTCGTCGACAGCATACAAAAGAGACGCAAGCGAGGACATCATTATCGACGACGATGGTCCTGCGGTCACCTATGGCGGCGAGATGGACGACTGCTTCGACGAAGATGGGCAGTACATCGCGAACCGAAGCCAGCGGTCATTGTCGCATTTGACGGAGCAGTTCATCAAGTATCTGCAATCCAAGCCAGCCGGACTTGTCGACCTAAACCACTGCGCCGAGGAGTTGAAAGTCACCCAGAAGCGTCGGATCTACGACATTACAAATGTTTTGGAAGGCATAGGGCTGATCTCGAAGAAAAACAAGAACATAATTCATTGGAAGTGAGTCGTCGGAATGCATTTTTATATATAATTTGAGTCCGTTATCGTTGCAGAGGAGGACAATTACGCAAACCTGGCGGCGGCATCGAGTTGAAACCCGGCGAGGGCGAGCGAATGTACAAACTGAAGGCTGAATTGACGGAACTTGAGCGTGAGGAGCGTCTTCTCGATACCCACATCAAATGGCTCAAACAATGCTCGAGGAATGTCGCTGACGATTCCGACAACTACAAGTATGCCTATGTTAGCCATACCGATTTCCAAGAAAGCTTTGGCGACACGCAATGTTACGCCTTGCAAGTGCCAATTGACACTAAAATTGTTGTGAGTTTGTTTGTTTTTGTACATGTTTATAACAAATGTAAAATGTCGAATCTTTCAGACGCCAACGGCCGTATCAAACGACTACACGTACAAATTGCAAGCGATCGGTACGTCTGGCCCCATCAAAGCCAGTTACCTACACCCTGGACATCCACAGTATTTTGAGACCGACCAGGGCCATTTTGTGAGTGGTCTTGATAGTGAACGTAAGTGATTCCACATATCGAATGACTGATCTGAGTATTGATTGATTTTCAGCCAAGTTTGTTCCAATTGAGCCACCACCACATTCCGAATACAACTTGTTTTCTTCGAAGGACGGCAAAGCGCCCCTTTTGAGCGAACTCTTCGATTAGATTAACCGTTTTCTTTTCTTTTTGGCTATTACTCATTTTTGCCAACATCCGTTGTTTTAACTTTTGACCTATTCATTATCCTTTACGATGAAACCATACAATTACTTGACTTGAAGATTGTTTGCCATAATGGCTCCGTGAAATGCTTATTAATAAAGCTGTTATTGTTTATTTAAGAAAGTTTAAACGACATTTGAACAAACTGGGGTAATTGAAATGCCAGTCTCGACCGTTTCCAAGGTGACCAACACAAAAACCGCAAAACCGACTTTAACAAAAATATCATCGTTTCTGCCATTCAACAAGATTCTGTCTGGATAAATTAACATATCCCACCCCGCCCAACAATCTTGCCCAGAAAGATTCACGTGAAACGCCTTCCGAAGCTCGTTTTTTGTAAGGTTTCCCAAACATGCTGAATAGCGCGATGCTCGTTGAGGGGACCCCCACCGACCGAGTGTTCCTACGACGCATTCGCGGAACGCCAGTCGAACGTGCATACAAATGTGCGTCCTTGCGCTGGCTGCGCCGATTTGGCGACCGCCCGCGCGCGTTTTTTCGTCGCCGTTGCCGGCTTTGTTTCCGCCATTTTTTGGCTTCAGACTGACCGTTCCCGTGGCCATACCGTTTCGACGACGTTAATTTGCTTATCTTATCTCTTTTCAGACAGGTATCACTTGCCCGAACAACTGCAGGACGGACCAAAATGCGTCGAAGGTTAGTCTTTTTTCTCACTGTTTTGAGGACTTTGAAATTGATGCGTTTTTATATATTTTTCTCGAAAATACCTCATGTTTGACCTTTGTAGCACCCATAAACGCCGCCGCGACGACGACGACGACATGATGGAGCATGAGGAGGAGGATAGCCGCAGCAGGGCGACGCCGGTCAACGTTCCTAAAGGTTGGTCTCCTTTCACCCCAAAACCTCCAAATATCCACCCAAAACAGTCCTTCGAGTTAACTTAAGCCGTATTTCACTTCAGGTCGCGAAAAGGATGCCGAGTTCCAAGCGCCGCGCGGCCAAAAACTCACCGATCTCGACGAAGAAGCCACTCATAACCGCCTCGAAAAGGCTGAAGATGTCCCGACGGTCGTCGAGCAAACCCATTATATTGTTATCCCGTCGTACGCGTCCTGGTTCGACTATAACGCCATTAACATTATCGAAAAGAAGGGCATTCCCGAATTTTTTACCCTCAACAACAAGTCCAAGACGGCCGAAGTGTGAGTTATCGATTGATTTTATTTTTTCAATTTAATTATATCAAATCATGTTTCAGCTACATGTACATCCGTAACTTCATGATTGATTGCTACCGTTTGAATCCGCTGGAGTACTTGTCGGCTACGTCGTGCCGCCGCAACATATCGGGCGACGTGTGCTCCATCGTGCGTGTCCACGCTTTCCTTGAGCAATGGGGCCTGATTAACTACCAAGTCGATCCTGCCAACGTCCCGGCCCCTGTTGGTCCTCCGAGCACCAGCCATTTCATGGTTTTGGCGGACACTCCGAGCGGACTCACGTTGACGAACCCGTTCCCGCCTGCTTTCCAGGTATGTCTTTATACATTTCTTGTCGTTTCCATTTACGTTTATCGTTTCAGCTTGAAAAGAAACCGAAAATCGAAAACGCCGAAGATGAGGAAGCTACTCACTCCCCGGCTGGCGAACGTGAAGAAGGTGCTCACCGCGTGTCGATCGAGAAACGCGAGAAGGAAGAATCCCAAGAAAAGGACAAGACTCCGCAGCCGTCGGCCACGGCCTCGAAGAAACCCGACTTCGGTCTACGCACTGATCAGTACGCTCGACAACGCGAAGCACTTCGCCAGAAGGGCGCCATGCCTGGTCGTGAGTGGACCGATCAAGAAACGCTTCTCCTGCTCGAGGCCCTTGAAATGTTCAGCGACGACTGGAACAAGGTTGCGGATCACGTCGGCACTCGCACCCAGGATGAGTGTATTCTGCAATTCCTGCAGTTGCCTCTCCAAGATCCCTACCTCGAAGACGACAATGAAGCCCTTGGACCCCTCGCTTACCAACCGTTGCCATTCAGCCAAGCCGGCAATCCTGTCATGTCGACAGTGGCCTTCCTTGCTAGTGCCGTCGATCCCCGTGTCGCCGCTTCTGCCGCTAAGGCCGCTCTTGAGGAGTACGACAAGCTGAAGGGCGAACTTCCGACATACCTTGTCAATGCCCACGCCCGTAACGTCGCCGAATACGCGAAGAAGAACAACGGCGATGTCAATGCTACCATCGGATTGCCGGATTACTCTCAGTTTGAACGCAAGGACGAAGACGGTCACGAACCCATGGATACGACCCCGGCCAAGGGTGATGTGCCTGACGAACACCGTTTGAAAGAGAAAGACGGCGAACTCGTTGGTCCCGATGCGCCGCCGACCGATGCCGATGGAAAGCCGTCCGAGATCGTCCAGAAGGCTGCCGCTGCTGCGTTGTCTGCTGCCGCCGTGAAGGCGCGTCATTTGGCCAACGTCGAGGAGAAACGTATGCGCGGTCTCGTCGCTCAACTCGTCGAAACTCAAATGAAGAAACTTGAGATGAAGTTGAAGTACTTTGAAGAGCTGGAGAGCATGATGGAGAAGGAACGTGAAGCCCTCGAGTACCAGCGTCAGCAGCTCATTCTGGAGCGCCAATCCTTCCATCTTGATCAGTTGCGGTACCTCGAGATGCGCGCCAAGACTGACTCCCACAACAAGCTGGCCAATGCTGGCGTGCTACCGGCAACTTTGCCTCCTGGCTTTGAAGTCACGACCCCGCAGCCGCAGGCCCAGTTCGTCGCATCAAGCACCATGTCGGCACCGTCTTCAAAGACCAAGGAACCTTCGACAGTTGTTGTCGTTGAGCCGAAACCTGACAACTTGCTCGATGGAGCCGCGGCATCAGCCACCACCACTCAAGCCGAACCCGCTGCCAAGGTTGAAGCGCCGGCCCAGCGTCCCGCCTCTGGTGCAGGCACCCCGGCTCCGGCGACGGCCGCTCCACCTGCCCCGAACACGCCCCAGCAGCAACACACCCCACAGGCGCCTGCTTCCATCCCCCAACAAACCGGAACCCCGGTGCCACCCGCCTCCGTCCCGCCACCACAGGCGGCTCCCGCTGCCGCCCCAGCGCCCGCTCCTCAACAACAACAAGGTGCCCCGGTCCCACAGCAGCCGCAACCTCCAGTTCCATCCCAGCAACTCCAAGGAGCTCCTCCGACTGGTCCTCAGCCGCCACAGCAGCACTTGCCACCTTCGTCGCAGTACCCCGGTGGTCAACAGCCTGGCTATCCCCAGGGTGCTTACGGTGCCCCGCCCCAAGGCTATGGCCAATACGGTCATCCCCAGCAATATGGCCACCCTGGTTATGCCGGAAGTCCCTATGCTCCTCAACAGTATGGCCAGCCTGGTCAGCAACGCCCTGCATTCCCGCAGCAGTATCAACAGGGCCCGCCTCGCCCCCAAGCAGGCTATCCGTATCCGGCACAACAAGGTGGCCCTCAGCAACCCGGCGTGAGACCGCCCGGTTACCCTCAGGGCTATTATCCGCCGCAGCAGTATCAGGTTGGTCTTGGCTTATCCACTTCTAAACTCAACTAATATCCTTGTTTTCAGCAGTACGGTAACTACCCTCAGCCGGGTCAGATGCCGATGGAAGGCATGGAAGCGTCGCAGCAGCAGCAAGCACCGCCCCAGCAACACCAAGAGCCGCCGCGCGAATAAGAAGTTTTTATCAAGAGGCTTCGTTGATCTCTACGACCTGAAAGTTGTGTACTTTAACTTTTTTATTTTCTCCAAGTTTATCGTTTTATTTACTCCTATTTATACCCCATTTTTATTGGCTTTATACCGCCCTCTAAACTATTGAAACTAACTGACTGCTGTCGTATGATCCTTTCTTACTGTTGATGTATTTTGAGTAACTTTTTATTTGCGTATAAAAGTATGAAAACAATCGATTCTGTTATCATTTTTCGTGGTTGTTTGCGCCCTATATCGTACTATCAGTGTGTTGTGTGGTCGACTTATGTGTATGGGCCGTTTTAGAGTGATGGACGACTTTGATAGCCAGCTCATCGGCGCAGATTCTGATTCCCTTCGGCTGGGCGACTCTGTTCCTATCGTTGCCACTTCACAGAATGTTGTCGCCGCCGACGATGCCATGGATGATGATGAGGAGTATCAGACGCCGGCGGAGATCTTGAATGCCATGCACGAAATTTGGTTGAATGAATCCGCTGCGCCGAAGCTGCTCACATACAGATCTGACCATGTCAACAGTCTTATCGATCAGCTGGAAAACATGCAGGAAAACATTGCTCAAAGGTCTGAGGCTGAGCGAAGATCAATGAAATGCACCATTCATGCCCTGGAAGTTCAACGAATCACGTACGTGATCAATGATTACTTACGGTAGGTCTGAATCCGTCCACTGCCTTTCACGGGGTTCACTTCACTGCTTTTAGAACTCGCATGCGTAAAATCGAAAAGGATCCCGTTCAAGCCATGCTCGAGGACGACAATCGCGTGAAGAAGGACGAAGAACGCCTCTTGAGCCCAGCGGAACGCGAATTCGCCGAGAGGTACTACGACGCTTCGGTGGGATTGTTGAAAGCCGAATTCCACGACCCTCTTCCCGGCGTCTTTCACAAAGTTCCGGTGCCAAAGGTCGAGTACGGCGAGACGCGCGTCTTCTTTGAAGTCCTTAAGGACGGTGTCGATAACATGGTCGTGCCCCACATGCAGGACCCTCTCTCCGAAGTCGTGGTCGCCCTGAACAAAGGTAGCCGTCATTTTGCACCATTTGCCAGTATTGAGGAGTTCTTGGAGCTCGGTCTTATCCGGTTGTTATAATCCCACCTAATTGCATATCCAATTTGAAAGTTTTCACTTTTCGCTCATGTTTTATGATCTCCTTCTACATGTATTGTCAATAAAAAGTCTTTCCAAGTCAAACAAAGGTTTTTTTGTGTTTAAATTTGTACTGTTTGGTGTATTTTGTCAAAATAAACGGTTCGATTGGCTTTTGAAAACAAGCAATAATTCAATTTGAAAAATGTCGCTAAAATACTATTTTTGTTGAAATTTACTTTTAAAAATCGTTCAAACTACTTGTAGAAAGTAACAGTTAAAGCAAGAGGTTGATAAAAACGTAAGAATATGTGAAATTTACAATTAAAAAACGCAAAGCACTCGTATTTTGCGTGGCATCCTAAACATGCAAAAACCCAACATTCGTGTCGAAACCACGCACGTCGCCGATCGCGATCGCCTTTCATTTTTCGCTCTCGGTGTTTGCTCGAAATTGAAGAATTGTTGTGCTTCTTCTTTCGTCCCACCAGTCTTATCCGCTTATCATATCCGTCACGAATCATGTCTTCACGCTGGCGCGACCAAGACGGTGACTGGAAACCTCCCCGTGGCGTGAGACAGACGCGCCAGCCGCACTTTGACTTGGGTGTAAGTTTGTTTTGCTTTTGAAGTGAGCGCCGGTCAACGTTTTGATTACGACAATGTAGTAGTCGGTCTAACGGTGATTCACAACTTGTGATTGGGACTCAAACTTGGGATACCGACTGATCTCGCCAACATTTGACTCCAACTTGATCATAACACTTTTCAGACACTTGAAGAACCACACCAACAACACCAACATGCTCTCACTGCTACTCCACAGGTAAATTATCTCTACTTTGCCGTAAATGTACGTTATATCGTTTCAGCCAGAAATTCCGAGAACGATGTACGCGTTCCATGCCAACAAAGCAAACCGGTGGTGGTCTCGCATGTTGATCAGAGGAGGGAAGAAGAAAAAGAAAGTTGTGCAGAGCTTTGTAAGTTCTTACATATCATTATTAGTAAAAATTATATATAAACTCCACGTTTTACAGGAAATTCAAGACTCCGACGACTTTGCCGATGAAAGCGGTGAACCTTGTGCCGACAATGACTACAATTATGACGCTTTTGAAGTTGACTACAAGCCCGACTTGAGTCTTTCGTTCAAGGCTGATGCCGCTACTCAGACCGACGACGCCAAAGTGAGGACCAACAAGAGCAGTGCCAAGTTCAATTGGAGTTTTGAGATTCCTTGCTTCTTCGTAGCTTGCACCTACGCGATTTTGTTTAATTGGCTTTTTGTTCGTCCTTGGCTCCAGTCTGGCTAGCTTTGGGCTTCTGTTGTGTGCCAATTAGGGTCGTTATTTGAGATGTAACACTGTTCTTTTTTTAAGTTCATCGTAGATATTCCTTTAAGATGCCGTATATTTGTTATGCATGTTTATTTACTTTTTACTACCATTCAGACAATGAAGATGAATCCCTTCTGTAGATTGTACAATACGTTCTGACAAACACCAATACTTTTATTGTTTTACTAAACTCGTGTTGTCCGCTTGACTGATTTTACGTATCTACTCAAATCGCCTTGAACTAGCCACCGGCGATCAGCTCGAGATAACAAACCAAACGGCTGCTCTCGAGACCGGTTTCGCCCATCCTGACGAAGTAGCGTCAGAAACTTTATGTTGCTCTTATCAGAGGATTGCCGCCGTCGGCTTGAATCAGGCTCTAAAAATTTGCACGTCTCTTCAGTTTCGACGTTTCGTACTCTTGACCAGAATCCTAACTATGTTTTTTCTGCACGCTTGTTTTTTGTTGGCTTTTTGATGCATTTGTTAATCAATTATGCGGGCGTTTCGGATAGAGGAAAGCCCATTAAAGTTGGTTTTGTTTGCATTTTATGTCTTTACCCAGTCGTGCGCGTATAACAGTATCCCAGAAGCCTACCTTGTCCAATATTGGCAAATCCTAGACCCAGAATGACACCATCAAAGCGTTGGCCCGATGGCGGCCCTATCGTTAGCCCATTTATTGTCATTGTCGCTGGAATCGCGGTCGCACTTTTGGCGTGCTTGGCCCAAGCTGATGAACAGGTACGTGACAGCCGATAAGAGACATCATCAGAAGTTGTTTCCAGACGACCGAGGCCCTTCCAGAAGTCCAAATGACCCTAGATGGCAAGTTTGTCATACTGAATCGGAACGAAAGTGAGCGGAGTAACAGTTTTGACAGTCCAGTGCCGGTGAAACACAATGTCCCCGCAGCGATTACAGTAAGTTGCTTTCAACGTTTTACATGAAATGTCCAGTTTGTTGCGAAGAAGCAAAGTTAACGCAACATGTAAGAATAATCGAACGCAATCAAGTTTTCGGAGGAACAGACGGGTCATCAATTGCGCCTTTTTCGAGGCATAAATCACTTGGTTGTCATTAGGTTCAGTTTTTTTACATGCCTTTTGTGTTCTGTGGATTTTCCGATTTGATGTCGATGCAAAAAAATTAATGCGTAAATGAGAATCCTTTTTCATCGGATCAAACAGCAACATCAAATTGTCAAAAACCGGAAAAATGTCCAAGTTTATGTTTTCTGAAATTCTAATTTTTATCATTCTAAATTGCGTCTTCAGGCATTTGAGCGCAGTGGCTTGCCGAATGCCGGCCCTATCAGTGCATACGGTAGCGTTCAACGGTTCTTAACAACGACGCCGCCGTCGCAGAAGGAGTTGAAACTCATTCCAGAATTCTCGTCCTCTTCGAGCCTGGATTCCACAGATTCCGAAGACGGCGCCACTACCCGTCGGCATCGTATTCGTCCCGCTTCTGCGCGGCCTATCGTCATTCCAGATGGCTATGCCGCGGCCCCGATTGACATTGACGGCGATGGAGGACTTGCATTTGCGGCGCCTAATATCGAACCGGCAGCGCCTATTCCCGCTTCTGGGTTGACTGTCGCCGACGCAGTTGGTGACTTTGATGGTGTCGATTCAAAAAATTATGAAGTCAGAACAGCTCCACCACCAGCAAGACCAAAAGCCGCTGGGGTAGCGATTCACAGGGGCGAGCCAGAAGTTGTTGAACCCATCAAGGTTGGTCAAACTTTTGCATTTTCAAAGCCATCTGATTGACTTTGCAGCGTCATTCTGGCACCATCTCTTCCCAATACCCAAAACCACGAAGACAGTTCGCCGCACCGACAGTCGGTGATGACGGCGAAGACGACGAAAGCATCACCGAAGCCGCGTTTCCGCTGCCCAATTGCTACCGTACTGCCGGAGGTATGCCAAAAACGCCATAAAAGTTAAACAATCATCCAAAAACTATTGTTTCAGGGTTCCTCTGCTGCAACAAAGTCCTCGAAGAAATGATCTACGGAAGCCACAACGTGATCGAAGCCAAAAAGCTGTCTACATGCAACGTGCATGCATTCGCGCAGGACCTTCAGAAAAGTGCCCAAGACACTTTCCACACCACTTTTGAAGTCATTATCGGCACCGGTGATTTTGCCTCGAAAACACGATTCAAGGACAATCTCATATGTAAAAGCATAGTCAAAAACAAAGTTGTGCTTATTTATGCCACACCTGAACCGTATTCGCTGGAACTGCCGAATACTCCGCTTTCTTTTTCTTAACTGCGTGTATCAACAAATTTCTTATGCAATACAAAATGCTTTATAAATAAACTTTTATTATTTGAAGTTACAAAATGCAAAGTGACATCTTATCGTGTCAGATCCCAAAATTCTTCGGTTTCGGAGGTATTTTTGACAAAATGAACCGTAAACTCGTACTTTTCAACAACTTTGACCCCCTCCAGAACCCCCAAACAATGACAAATCAGATTCCAACCGTTTGCTGGTGAAGTTGCGGGGAAGGAAAATGCGGGCGAAGTGTCCGAAAGTGCAACTTTCGCAGTAGGAAAAGAAGAGGGGGAGGATGATGACAAATGTGCAACTTTCGTTGCGGGGGAGGTAAAGTGAGTAGGAGTGGGCGAGGGTGCAACATTCGCTGTGGGGCAGGAAAAGTGTGTTAGGGTGTACACGTGCAACCGTCGAGAGAATGGCTCTCTCGTTGTCTCGACAGTCCGTGGACCCTCGCGCCATGAAACAATCCATGGATAGGCCCAGCATATAGGCGCTTTTGCTTTCCCTGTTTTCCAAAGTGGAATGCATAGAAGGCCTACCGTATAGGTACTTCCGCTACCAACAGCTACGATTTTCTTGAACTATTAGAGTTTAAGATGGCCCGAAGTTATATAGTTTTTTGATTTTTATACTTACATTTAATTCATATTTTGACTAAATTAATGAAATTTTACTTTACAACTTACTAAAAATACCAATTGAACTTAAAATCGTTTATAGTTTTTTTTAGTTTATTTGGAACTCGATAAACAAACTATTTATACGTCATTTATACATACCGTAACGTTTATGTTTTGAATGATAAAACTTTGAGTAAGTGAATTAAAAAATGAAAAACAAAGATATTGCAAGTAGCAAATGCACATTTGAAAGGCGAAGTGAAGTGAAAGTGAACAATTGACGACATTTTGGAAGTTTTTCAAAAACAGATCTACGGCTGCCAGGCAAGTGCATACTGACCGTCTTTCTCGATCTTGCAGGTCTTTCCGTCCTTGAAATGGGATTTGTAGGCGAAATCGTCGAGGGCGACGACTGTCTCAAATTTGCCACCGAGCGAACCTTCGGCCATCTTCTGAATGGAGTCAGCTGAGGCCAGAAGGTCGTTTCCACTCATCGCAGAAAGCATGGCGCTTTCGAGTTCCTTGTTGCAGCACGTGAAGCCTAAAGGTTGTCTTGATGATTTAAGTTTTGGCAACAAAAAACTTACCAGAATCGTTGATATAGCAGCTATCATCCTGAGCCACAGCAACACCAACAAAGCCGACAGCGACAAGTGCCAACAAAGCGTACCTGTTCATAATTGGTCTGTGATTAAAGTTTGCAGGGTACCACCAAAGTTATCTGCAATACTAATGTCAATGATTTTAAAACAAATACGGCAAAGAGTGCATTAAGCTCGGGGATCGCCTGAGGCAAGTCAGTCGAGCACACGCAAATCGGCTAATGTGATGGGGCACGCGCAAGTTCGGATCCCCAACCTCCTTCGACGGCCCGATTCAATCCCTCAGGCTCCTCCTTAATCCCTAATTCGACGAGCCAATCTATAAATTAAACCAAAATGCGGGGGACGAGGATAAATCAAGAAAAATGTATGTTTTTCAATCAACCTCCAGGCTGTCGTAATTTCAAAAATCGTGACTAACAAATGTTCATCGACAAAAAAACAACAAAAAATCAAAGGCGAGCGCAATGGATAAATTGGGATGCATTATTCTATCAGCAGGCACGACTCGACCGTCGAGATCCCAAAAAGTGAAATTACGACAGTTTTTTCTGATCGCGACATCCATTATGGATGATTAGCCCTCCGGCAGATTGGCGCTTTCACTTTTTACGTCTAGTCGTCGCGGCAGAGGGATACGAATTGAATAAATTACAGAATTAGATAACGAGGGGTGCGCGGATCTCCATCCTGGCGGGAGGTCATCGTAAAAGTTGACTGTATTTCGGTTTTGGGCAGTTCTTCTGATTCCGGATGAAAAAGATATAAAGTACACGTCAATGGAGGATTTACGGTAAGTGAGATATAAATAAAGTCGCTTTCAACTGTTTAACTCCAGTGTCAAAGCATTTTGACGCCTTTTCTGGTCGTAAAAACACTTCCAGCTACTGTCTTACGCAGGGTTCCACAAATGGTAGGCCAGCCTTATCCAACCGACGAAAAGCGCATCCGAATGCAAAGTTTAAAGATACTGCGACGTCGATGGATGTGGATCAGCCCCAAGGCCATTGCCATTACTCTGTTTCTTCACCGCATGAATCGCCTAAGGACGTGTCGAGGCAGATCCGGTTCTCTCAGGGCTCGAAACAAATCCATCGCGACCGAATCGCTCGGCGCGTACTCCAAAAAGCGCGAATGACTGCGTAATAGGTTTAACAAAGATGGTCCACAAAGACAAGGATTGTACCTAACTACTACTATCATCAGAGTAGCCAGAAGTTTATTGCATTAAAATGGCAACCGGCGAGGATCAAGCTTTTGACCAGGCGGTATTCGTATTGAAACCGGGCCACGTAATGCGATTTCCATCGAAATGTTACGTCAAATTAAATCAGGGGAGTAGTGGTGGAAGCCATGTCAACCATCGAGAGGGGAGCATTAAGCGGAAGCAAATTCTGGAAGATGGCAAAAAGACCTGTTTGACGCGTCTTCTTAAATCGGTAGCGGCAAGTAACTGGCTATTTCAGCCACCCCCAGGCGGAACGACCAAATGACGCTGGTCAGTCTCCGAAGGCTTTGACCGCCTACGGACTTACTCGTTTAGCATCGAACAAACCCAAACGTTACGAGCCTACATCTCCGCTGACCATCGGGCAGTTACACAGGCGTTTGTTTTACCGCAACAACTAATGCATTTTACATGACGTTCGACTGAGAACTGACTTTATAACATTAAAAACAGATAAATATAGACACAGAGATGCAACAAAGTTAATTGAGATCAGCAAGGCTTTCATATTCACGCGTTCTATCGGCACCCCTGGCAGCAGCGACTTCTCGGTTCTGAAAAACAACAATTAACACAAAATTAGTCAATAAAAAACCATTACCGTTCCAAAGTCGTAAAAGTTGGGCGCAACTTCTTGAATCCAGTCGGGATCAATTTCACTAATGTCCCGAATCGAATTCTGCAGCACATCCGTGAACACGACCCATTTCGGCATCTTGTCGCGATACATCATCGCCGAACCTTTGTACACAGCATAAGAAGTTGTTTCATAGATGGTGTGAAAACGGCCATCATGTCCATACCGGGCAACATTCGTGAAGAAGCCGCTGAGCAGGCATCTGCGAACACGTTCTGTTTCGCCGATCAGGCCTTTGCAGGAAACCATTTTCATGCCATTCTTCTTCAAATAGGCCTTCAACTGCTGTCGAATATTCTCAGCTCGGCAAAGGCCTTTGAAGTTGACGTGGACTTGGTTGCACCATTTCTGTGATTTGTTGTTTTTGATGAAGGAGTGATACACATTGAGCAGGGTGAGATGGTCGCCTTCTGCCACGGAGAATTCGCGTTTGGTGAGTTCCTGAAATTGGAATGTTAAAAACAAGTTTTCAGATAATTAAAGAGGCTACAATGGCACTAAATTAGTATGATTTTCACGCAATTCCCGAAGGTCTTTTGGGTGTGTCGTTTCGTTTTGGCACTTTTTCTATCTAAGCAGTGCCATGGCGCGTCTTGACAAGCGTGCTCCGACCAAAAACTCACTTAGAATGATGCCTTGCTTGAGTGCCCGCGACCGGCTTCAAGAGGTTCTCGTCGGGTGCCGCCCGAAAAAGTTTGTCCCCAGGCCATGAGCGCTTGCGTCCGGCAAATTGACTTTGGCCTGCCAGTGAACACTTTCAACCTTTTCCAGGCTGTCGCTAATTTTAATTCGGCGCATCCTCTTTCCCAAGCAAAGTCCATCTATCCGCCAACATAAGCCAAGTGTGTCGTGGTTTCATCTGAGACATGGTGGCCATAAGGGCTTCCATTCATGCCTTCCTGTTGGCCGCTGTTACTGTCAGAGCTTCAACAAATGTACCAAACACCTGCGAAAACACCTACATCACGGGCGATCAGGACAGATTAGGCTATGTGACATCGCCAAACTATCCTCAAGGCTATGCGGATGGACAGCGATGCTCCTATTTCTTCACAGCACCAGATGACCATGTCGTTCATCTAGACTTTGTGGACTTTGACTTGGAAGACAAGTATTCGAAATCTGAACAATGCTTATCAACGTTCGTCATGATCGTGGTGACAGATCGAGAAGGACGAGAACATGTTGGCCCGAGGCACTGCGGACAAGTTCTGCCTGCTCCATTCAAAACAATGCAGACAAATGTGACTATTCTGTTCGTGGCTGCTCATTCATCGACGCGCCGAGGCTTCAGGATAAAATATGAATTTGTGCCAGAGGGTAAGTTGTTATACACTTTAACAACATGAAAGGACTGTATTTACAGCCGATGTTGGCGAACCTCTCAGTTTCTACGGCGATTCTGACCTCAGATTCCGAAAACAGTGTGGTGGCCGAAACAATGAAGCTGATGCTGACGGCGAAATCGTGTCCCCCGGGTTTCCACACATTTATCCGCGCAACGTTAGTTGCAATTGGCTAATTCGAGTGCCATATAATCACCGAATCTACATTCGAATCATTCATCTCGAGCTGTCACCAACAATGGGTTGGTGTTTAACTTGTGTAAAACTCGCCAAAAACCAAAAAAACTTCTCAAAAATGCCAAAAAACTTTTTGCATTTCCATTGTTCCGACTCAAGACCAACAGAAAACAATGGCTGCAAGTCTTAAACAATAAGCAGCACTAGCACTAGACCCCAGAAACCAATTTTACCAAAAACTTGTTTCAGCTGGCTGTGACAAAGCTTCCCTATACATCGGAGATGGCTACACTCACGAACTGTTGGCAAGCATGTCGGCACGCCGCTGGATGGATCAGTCAAGCGAAATGAGATTCTGTGGAGGGCAGCTTTATTACAGCGAAGAGGGGATGAAGTCATACCTCTCGACCGGGAATAGGGTTATCATCCGATTCGTCACAACAGATTCACCAACAGCGGAGCAATTGCAAACATTCAATGAAGAAGGGCTACCTATTGGATTCAAACTGCTCTGGACTGAAGTTAAGAGTCTTGTCGATGAAAAAGATCCCGAATGTGACGGATTCACTTGTAGAGGGGGTGAATTTTGCATCGATAATGGGCATCAAATCTGTGCCGAACGCATGCGATTGTGCATTAACGAGACTTTGCAATGTAACGGGATCAACAATTGCGCCGAAAATGATAACAGCGATGAAAGCAAATGTAAGCTTTCATCAATTTGACTGTTAATCAAGGCTGTTTTAGGCTATTCCAATCATATATTCGCCACTGCCGCAACAGCTTTTTCAGTACTCCTCGTGTTTACTGTAGTTTTGATAATTCTACATCGACTGACAATGCGCCGCGAAATCAAAAGGAGACTACGCCAGCGAGCAAAGCAATTGAAGCAATCAGTCCAATCGGATCAAAAGAACGGCAAAAAGCCTCAGCCTTCTAAGCCACGTAAACCAAGCGCGCGGGACATTCTCGAACCTCAACCAGTGCTGCTAGAAAACACTGGCAACCCAAAAACTCGACGCTTATCACCCGCGTTTTTCACGTGGTCCAAAAGAACATCCATGGCAGAATCACCGCCTTTAAGCATTCTACGTGAGACCAACCTGAACAATAACGGTTGCGTCTGGCAGAAGAAAGCCCCCGCGCCACCAAAAGTGCGTCTACAGACATTGGATAAGCCCTTGGATCAAGATCAAAGAAACGAAATCAATGTTGATCTGCTGAGGAACACGTACCATAACGGTAATAGCAATGGAAAACTGACTAATGAAACTAATGTAGGAAAAATGTTGCGCTTGCCGCATACAGCTATTGTGTAAAAATGGTATTTTTGTTTGCTCAAAATAAACATGTTGACTTACCGCATTGTGGCGAGCATTCTTCGGAATATCAAACGGCTCCTGGATCTGCATCATGGCCAGAATCGTCAGAATTTCTTCACTGCACCCAAACTGTTCCGAGGATAACAGGACCTTGGCATGCATCGGAGGAAGCGGTAGTGTGCACATTTTCAATCCAAGGGGATTGGTCAAAGCGCCTTCATTGTCGACGGCGCCCAAGGCATGAAGCAAATCAAACCCGGTGGCTAGAGCCTTCACTCTGGGGCGGGCCAAGTAGTGGAATTTGACGACATTTGCGACTCCCAAGGTTTTCAGCTGCAAAATGACCGGAGCGAGGTGGCATCGCTGGATTTCGGGCACTGTAGCGGTGAGCAACTTTTTGTACTCGGCTTCGGGATACATCCGGAAACACTTGCCAGCCCGAAGACGTCCGGCACGACCGGCTCGTTGATCCGCGGCAGCCTGGGACACGGGAACAAGCATGAGCGATTCGATGCCATTGGCAGGGTCAGCGATGCGCATCTTGACGAAGCCACAGTCGACGACGTAGGCAATGCCGGGGATTGTGACGGATGTTTCGGCAATGTTGGTCGCGACGACGACTTTACGCTGGCCAAAGGGGGTCGAATCGAATGCCCGAAGCTGTTCGCGTTGGGTGAGGCCGCTGTACATCGGAACGACCCAGAGACGATCACAGTTTTGGAGTTTCTTACTGTATTCGATCAGCTCTTTGCAGAAGGCTTCGACTTCGTCCATGCCGGTTAGGAAGACAAGAACGTCGCCGGAGGACTCTTTGGTGTGGATTCGGAGGACGGTCGTCATGGCGGCTTTGATGTAATCGGGGACTGGCCTGGAATGGTAAAACTGGGTTACTGTAGCGTAAAAAAGCCAAAACTTACTGTTCAACGTAGAAAATTTCAACCGGATAAGTGCTGCCCTCGACCGACAGAATGACAGCAGTGTTTTTCGATTCATCAGAAGTCTCATTCAGCTCGAAAAACTGCCGAAAGTACGCGGCATCAAGCGTCGCCGAAGAAACAATCACGCGCAAATCGTGCCGGACCTTCTGAAGCCGGCGAAGCAAGGCAAGAAGCAAATCTGTGTTGACACTGCGTTCGTGGGCTTCGTCAACCATGATCACACTAAAAACTGAACATTATTATATACAAAAACTTCAAAAACATACCTGTATTTCAAAAGCAAAGGATCGGCAGACATTTCTCTCAACAGAATGCCATCAGTCATGTATTGGATTACAGTATCATCGGATGTGACCCCTCCAAAGCGGACAACAAACCCAACCTTGGAGCCGAGCCGGCAGAGTTGTTCATCGGCGACACGAGTGGCTAGCTAAAATATTGGATATAAAAAGTTAAATCAAACAAAGCATAAGCAAAACGAACAGTAACGGCAGCGACCCTTCTTGGCTGGGTAATGCCAATGACTCGCTTATCAGCACACCAGCCGGCTTCCATCAGAAACTGTGGCACTTGGGTACTCTTGCCACAACCAGTTTCACCAACAATCACGACAGTGCGATACTTCTGAAGGGCGTAGAGGACTTGGTTCTTGTGCTGAAAAGAAGTCAATGTAATTATATATCCAAAACTCGCAAAAGGGGTTGACATGCCTTGGAAATTGGCAGCATGTTCCTCTGCTTCTGGATCGACATTGTGAGGTATGGATTGTGGACGACATTCTGGGAGATGGCAGCATCGTCGACGGCGCCGGCGTCTTCACGTTCTTCGAGCACCGCTGAAGTGACGGTGTCGATGTCCTCTGAAACAAAATGAGTCAATTTCAACAGAACAAATAAGGTTGAAGGATAGTTAGGACTTACCGGAAGGCTTCTTGAAAACGATTCGACCGTCAGACATGTTGGAATCTGAGGTTGAAGGCGCTTGCGAAACGCGTTGTTCAAAAACGATGCGAAGTGTGCAAACACATTGTTGGCGAAGTGTGCGTTGTGCCACCAGTTGTAAATTTTAACAAACTTGAAAATGCCAATTTCTACACAGTAACCCTAAAGCTTCAGGTGTAAAATTCACCGACTTCGATTTTGAAGTATTCATTTTTGTAAGCCTCAACAATTCCAATGTAACTTCATTAGATGCGCGTAATAAACTTTATATATTTATCATTTGATTACTCTTTTCAAAATAGTATTTTTTAATCGTTTTATCCGCTACTGCAGCGGCCACAAGTTTTCGGACATTGTTGAGTCATGAGGGTGTAGTAAATGGTGTTGTTGCACAAGTACGACAAGGTGGTGCAATCAGATGTGCCATCAGATTTTGTCAAGTCGACGCATGCTGAAAAGACTTCATTACCGTAATAGTCCCATTAATTACCTACTAGATGCTGCAGTTGTCGTAGCCGAGCATCTTCCGCAGGTGTTTCCACAGTTTGTTGTCATAAGCGTGTAATAGATGGTATTGTTGCAAAGATAGGCGAGACTGGCACAGTTAGTCGCGATATCGGCACCTGAACATAAAAGTCAAAAGTGTTTCAAAAAATATAACAGAGTTACATGACGTGGAAGTGGAAGCGGAAGTCGAGGTCAGAGAACTGCAGCGGCCACATGTTGAAGCGCACTTTTCGGTCATAAGGTCATAGTAGATACTGTTGGTACAGTAGGATGTCAATGATGCGCAGTTTGTGGCGACATCGGAACCTAAAATTTAAAATAAGGGTTAAGTAAAGTTGAATTTCAAGATTACATGAGCTTGAAGTGGAAGCGGCAGTGGTGGTCAGAGAGCTGCAGCGTCCACAAGTTGATGCGCACTTTTCGGTCATGAGGTCGTAGTATATTGTGTTCGTACAATACGTTGTCAACGAGGCACAATTGGTGGCAACATCAGCGCCTTAAAAATGCATTTATTACGAAAACATTGTAATATAAGCCTTACAAGTTGAAGATGCCGCTGTTGTTGTCGACGCAGCAGCCGCAGCGGTTGTGGTTGCTGAAGCTGCCGTCGTGGTATCGGCATAGCAGATTTCGTCGGTGCTTGAACAAGTGTAACCATCCGGACAACTTCCACCAATACAAGCTTAAAAAATTCAACATCTTCAACGCCATATATAAACTTTAAGAAACCCACGTCCGGCAGTGTCTTGAGCCCCGACCCAATCGACAAGACAAATGATGGCTACGGTCACAAACAACATGCCGACGATCTTTCCAAGTCTTCGCAACAAGGAAATACAACAAAATGATATTATTCCACCGATTCAAATCCTTTAAATAACTAAACATAACGCTGGTACACCGATGGCGTTCTGAGTCATGTTGCGTGTTTGACATTTAGCAGGTGTAGCTGATTTGCTCTGACCTGAAACGCTCGGAATTTGGAAACAAAAGCCTGAACATCATTTCCGCTTGGGTGCTTAACATCACGTTCATAATAAGATTGACATAGCTGTCCAGTTCAACAAAATGCATAAATGTTGACCTTTAACCGGGAACAATGTTCGATAGATCGAGTACATCACACTATTTTGTGATATTTTGTGCCCTTCTCCCACGCCGTTTAACAAACATAACCTGGAGATTCTAAACAAAAATGAAACTAATTTTCGGACAAAGCATACAAATTGAAATTAACAAATTAAAATTTGCTTTTTTTAAATAAAAATACAGTCTAATTTCTTCAAAAATAAAGCCTAATGTTTGAACTATCAACCGACTACAAAAAAAGACATTCATTTTTTCTGTTTTCCTCAACCGTGTTCCAACACTGTTTGTTCAGTCCTCCAACCTATGCCTACTACAATCGTATAAAATAGCTTACAAGCACTGTAAATTTTATCAGATAGGTACGCTAGTGCATCCACCAGCATGTTGTTCAAGCTTGCGTTGCTGTGTTTCGTCACCTCTATGGCCTCGGGACAACTTGGCCCATGTATTGCTAGTCAGTGTCCTACTGGATACACGTGCACCAACAGTTATTGTTACGCCACTGTTACGACAACTGCGTCTTCGTGTAAGTTTATAGAAGCAGAATTCATTTAGTTATACGTATTTTTGCATTTACAGGCTCGGATATTGCCACCAACTGTGCCACCTTGTCGTATTTGTGTTCCAACACGCTTTACTACAGTCTCATGACGACCCAGTGTGGGAGAACTTGTGGACGGTGCACAACAAGCTCATCAAGTAAGCCATTTGAGACAGTATAGCTTTTACTTACATCGACTTTTTTCAGCTTGTGTTGATTTGACCAAGTCCAACGGCGTCTCGGATTGCCCCAATGTGGCGTACTTGTGCAACAACAGTTTATATTACACGCTGATGACCCAACAATGCCCGAAGACCTGTGGTCGGTGCAGCAGTGGCTAATCACAAGGTTTTGTTATAAACATAAAAATAATTCAAAATTCAGAAAAATAAAGCTAGCAAAACTCAACAAATCAGTAAATACTACCTTTGCAAATGCTAAAAAGACTTATTAAACATAGTTTAAACAGTTTTATTAAATGTCCATTCTACGTATTTATCCATTAGTTGTACTAGCAAACAACTTCCCAGCCGCCGGACCTTTTGGAAAAACTTTTCTTTGAATTGGACGAAGCCAAAATCGTCGATACGGGCTCACAATCAACAGTGCCATTATCGGATTCGCGACACTGCTGTACGGTGTCAAAAGTGTAATATACCCCACAAAAGCGGGCATTTTCAGCCCAAATATCTTTGCTGTTTGTACACCACCGCTGGGAAGGGCAGAAACAATGAAAGGAACAAGTGCATGACAAAGCAGGACTAAATTTAATTGAAAATTTTTACGATGATGCGTGGCTTCTTGGATTTTGCGCATTCGGCCGACACGCAGTGAAATGGCAATGGCACACATCGCGACGATGACGTAGGATACGAGTGTTGAAATAGGGACAATGACAGTGTGAAGTGTGATGCCATCCGCAATCATGACAGCGAAACTGGGTGGATTTCCGTTAGGCTTCATCCAATCGGTGCCTTGAAAGACATGAGCCACGGAAGCGCGTAGATGGTCATCTTGGAATTCACCGAAACCAATGGCGCCGACATAGATGGCAGGGCCCAGGGCAGATAAGGCCAGTGATGCGAGAAATGCGTTTAATGACATTTCATAATTCCGACAAACGGCAAAATATCGATACACAAAGTGTACCGGGACGATGGTTATGTTCCAATTAAGGAAAAACACACACGGCAACACGAGAAGCGTTGTCCACGGCTGGGAAGGCTCATTGATTACTCCCGCAACAATGTGGAAAAAACAAAAGTGACCATTTCTGAAATGGTTAAACCGTTAAAATACGTTTTAATGTCTGTAATCTTACACAACGGCACTGAAATAACTAATTCCAGTCAACATACTAGTCGTAACAAAAGCAATATTGATGAATATTTCTATGTAAAACATTTTCAAATAAGGTCCTAGCCATTTCGAAGACTTTGTTACTACAGCGTACAGAAGTATTCCGTTGAAAATATAAGTCAAAATACATGCAAATACTATATTGTAAAAGCGAAAAGTGCGTTCATATAAGGAATATCCCAGAACTTGCATGCCTAAAAGATGTAAGCACTTTGAAGCATCAAACAAGGGCACGTAATCACTTCCGCGCGGGTTGATTGTACAAAATGGGCGTACAAATAACAATTTGTATCACTTTGTTATGAACGTGGTTGGATTCAGACATTGGTGGCAGCTTCAAGTCAAAAGGGCTTTAAAATGTTGGCACGTTTACAATGGGTTGTAAGTGGTACTTTTTTTAGACGGTGACATCAAGTTTATATGAAAAGATTGTAAAATATAAGAATTTATGGCCAAGCGGGGGTTGTTCCTCTCAGCTTTTTGTGTAATTGAAGCAAAGAACACCGAAAACGTAATGACAGTGGTGTCATTGTGGCACAAATTTGAGAATAACCCAATAAAACCGTCTTATAAGAGCACAAGAGCAGTCAAAGCAAAGTCCAGTAACCAATTTTAATCTTTCACATCAGCAAAAGCGCAAGCATAGGACAATCAGGCAGTGAGGACAGTGGTGGCGGCGGCGGCACAGACGGCACCGGTAGCGGCCTTCAGGGCAGACGTCTGCATGATGCTGTGGCCGGCGGCGGTTTCGTCATCCGATGCTGTGGAGGGATTGGGGACGCCCGCGTCCCAAGTCAGGGATTTGAAGTTGCAGATGCAGGCGCCAATACAGTCGGAACCGTAGGTGTTTTTGGGGAATGCCGTGTAGGAAACGAGTTGGCCACCGTAGACGACTCCTTCCTAAACCGGAGGTCAATATGTATGTTTTAAATGTAAATCAAACCCACAAAATCAAAGGAAACACAATCATGGGATTTGACATTAAGCGCATTGACGCGGACATCGGAATAGAAGACCCGATACATGGAATCCAGAGTGGGCTTTGTGGCAGGGATACTCTTGGAGCCGAAGGAAACCTTGGCTGAATCGGCCGTGAAAGACAGCTTGACGGTGGCGTCGCCATTCTCACTAACAACATCGCCCTTATCGTTGACAAAGCTAACCGCGTACGTAATGGTATTATCCGCTGCGAAAGTGGCTTCAATGCACAACGGAACCATGTTGCGCGCGTAACACGTCGTCAACCCCTGCGCGGTCGAGGCTTCTTTCAGCTCGCCCTGATAGCACAGACAAGATTTGACATTTTCCCTAAAAAGAGGTTTATTTTAAATCCAGAAGGCTGTCAGTTGACTTACGTTTTTGGCGCTTTGACGCAATGTTTGTTGGAAACGGTGAAAACACCTTCCTTTCCATCTGGCAAGGCAAACAGAAGGCCGTGGTCATCGCTGAGATGCGCGTATCCCTTCAGCTTGTCGGTGTGGATAGCCATGGGCGAGTAGATCGACGGATCAAAGATGAAGCCATTTTCGTTAGCCGCGTTGATGACGGTCTCCCTGAGCTTAGATTCGACGTCGAAGCCGTGCGCGAGGGCCGCCACTCCGAGGAGCCACAGGCCTAAGTCCAACAACAGCATCCCTCGGACCGTTGGAATGACGCCTTTGGCTTCGAGTGCCGTAACTGGGGTATTGATCGGCCGTTTTATGCTAATTTGTGTTGCACCTTCTTCCTGCCTTATTCAACAAACGTATTAAAACTTTTTTTTATTAAACAAACTTAAAATTATTAGATTTACAAAGTTTGGAGCAATGCCAGTGCCGAAGGGCTCCTTCAAGAAGTCACCCTCCAACCCAAGCACCACTCACAACTGTTTTACAATAATTTAAACATCGGCGTGCTTGGCGAGAGCGAAACCAATCTGCTTGTTTCCAACATCGTAGATCTGGCAGTAGGTGCGGATGAAGGTGTCACCAAGGATCCAGGCAGGGCCGAATCCACCGCCTTCCATCGAGAAGAGGGTGATGGCGCAGGTGCCGCCACCGAGACCGAGGTCGAGGACGTATTCCTTCTGGGGGATGGTGTAGGTCTTGCCACCGATCTTGAAGACGAGGTCGGGGAGCGTGGCGTCGCACTTGACGGTGTAGATGCCGTTAGTGTAGTCGTAGGTGGCGCCGGTCTGCTTGACGATGCCGTTGGTGTCGGCTTCGGGGGCACCGAGCCAGGACGTACCAGTGTCGGAGATGACCTGGGCGGACTTGGCGTGCTTGTAGCTTCCGACCTCGAAGCTGTCAATGGGGAACTGCCAGTAGGTGAGCGACGAAAGCTTGACGTAGTCAACCTGAGCGGCGCAGTTGGTGTTGTCAAGGGCACCGTAGGTGATGAGACCAGCGTTGCCACCCTCGGACGGCTTGATCTTACGGTCCAACCAGACGGTGAACAGAGGGGCGGTCAATTGGGAGAGGGCGTTCTGGATTGGGGGGACGACGTTGTCAACGGCAAGCGACGGCCAGCCAAGACCAAGGATACCATCAACCGGCTGGTAGCCGAAGACATCGGCGATATGCTCAGCAAGACCGAAGACCTGGTTGTCGACCTCAATACCGCCGAAGTTCAAGTTGTCGGAGGCAAGGTTACCGTAGCACGAGCCGGAGCCGTACTGGATGGAGAAGAACTTGCCGTTCTTCTTGTAGGTGGAGGACTTGGTGGTGTCGAAACGGTGCTTGGTGAAGCCAGAGTCGCTGTAGCCCTTGCAGGCTTCAGTGGTGCACTTGGCGTCGATGACCCACAAGTTGGAGGAACCGGTATCGAGGACGATGGTGAAGTTCTGCTTGGGGGTACCGAGCGAGATGATGCCGAGGTAGAAGTCATCGTAGTAGTCGATGAAAGGCTGCGAGCCGGTCGCGAGCTTCTGGGTGTACTTTTGCCATTCGCCGGCCTTGGGCATCAGCTGGGCGCGCTTGCTACCAGCCGAAGCGATCGGCACTTCGAAGACAGCGGCATTCAGAACCGCAACGACGGCGGCCAAGACGAAAAGGACCTTCATCCTTCTGAAAAATGTCATCATTACAGGGTGCGTCAAAACAATAAACCACGAGCATTATATTTCTTTGAAATGGCCGCGGTCAAATATGGCTCAAAGCCTGTGTGCTTCAGCTTTTTATGCAGCTATGTTGAAGGCGGTCACATCCTTGTTCTTATCACCAAATCATCGTCTTCTGCTCCGCTATGGGACTCATTATCAGTGCTGCTGGCCAACTGCAGGAAGTTAGAAGTCCGATTAAGTGATGCGAAAAGCAATTAAGCAAAAACGGGCGCACCTTTGGGGTATTACATTGCGTTTTGTTGCTTGACAATGTGGCACCGAAGGCAAAGGTAGTTTGGACTATTGTGTTTTGCATCACTTGTATCACGGGTAAAAAGAACCGGAAAAAATTATCACAGGTTTGCTTATTTGGCTAAAACACAATAAAAAGTGTCTTTTTGTGTTCCAGATGAAACCAAATCTTTATATGAATGCAAAAACCACCATAAGTGCGTGCTCAAGATGTTCAATAAATTAATCAAAGAACAAAAATTATTGCAATCTTTGAAAACCAAGAACAATCAATGCTCAAACACATTGCTAGACGTACAAATGCTTATCTCCGCAACGCTGCCGGTCTCTGTGAACGTCCATCTTGATCGAATTCTTGAAACTTGGCAACCCTCTTAATTGACTAATACCTTGCAATGTACATTAGCGGTGGTGGCTCTAACATCGATGATTGCATCACTACACCAAGGATTGTCTGCTGACGCGGCTGATAAGACGATAATTTTGTGTAATTCCGCTTTCCGACTGACCGTTGTTCTGTAGTACTCTACTCAAAGGGCTATGCTTACGGACGATAACTGATATCGATAAAGTACACTAAAAAGCGCTAGCTCAGCTCACTGATCAAAGCAAGGGGCCTAATTTAAACGTAGTATAGTAAATTAATGCCATTTATTTTTAACTGCATATATGCCATTATTACAACATCCCAAACACATGATAAAGTCGACAAACTACCAAATGGAACACCGGTCCTCCAGATTCATCGCTGCTTTCTTCGGACAGTTGAATGCATCGCTGAATTCTTTCATGTTCTGCGCGACAACTTTCAAACGTGTCATTCCGGGGGGATGTTCATCGTTGGGATCGACAGTCTTATCTTTATTACACCAAAACTGAAAATAAGATATAACTATTTACTTTTATTCCCTATTTTTGCTTACGTTTGCATTGGCCAGGAAGAACATCTGTTCCACCGTATATTCTTCAAACCCAGGCAAAGCTGGTTCTGGAACATTGCCGCGACTGGCCATAAGCTTCTTGTAAACATTATAAGCAATTCGCATTCCAATGTTGTCGGCAATATTTTCACCCAAGGTAAATCTTCCGTCAACGCCTTCTTCTGTGTATTGCTTAACATAACATTCTGTTTTGTTCTCATAAGCATCTTCTGCTTTTTTGTTCCACCAATCTCGTATATCTCCAGTTTCGTCACGTTCGCGTCCTTTGTTGTCATAACCATGCATGATTTCATGGGCAATAACTGCACCGACAGAAGCATAGTTAATGTAATCGGGTACATTTTTGTAGAAGGAGGGTGGGCTCAGTATTCCAGCAGAAATGAAGATCCTATTGAAAGTAAAAGCATTGAAAGCGTTCGCAATAAGAATCGATACGTCATCGCCGGCATCTGTCCAGCTTATCAAATCCAGTGGTTTGCTAATCTTCGATAGAGCTGTCAAACGAAGTTTCTGTTGAATGCGAAAAACAAGTCTCGAGAAATCTTCAGATGGTTTGGTTGGAGGCTGTAACATGTCATAGTTTTTAAATACAAGCTTTCATGAAAGTTCGTTAAACTTACAATGTTGTACAATTCACTCACAAATGCGTCGTCAAACAAATTTTTTGGAAATCCAATGTCAATTTTCAAGTGTGCTAGTTTTTTAAACGCATTGCTTCTGGTCGTGTCATCCAACCAGCTGGCTTTTTCAATCAAATCATGTAGCTCCTCTGTCATAAGTTTAATCATCTCTGATACCTAAAGCTTTGAAGCTGTAAAACCTGGCAGTTTTAACAAAAAGCTTACTTTTGGGACAATGCCATCGTAGTCAAAATACTCTTTAATGTACATCTGGCTCAGTGGGTATTCAAACAATTTGCGAGTCATATAGGTACAATAAACTTGATATCGTTCCTCGTCTTCTTGCAACAGGTTCAAGAATAAGATTTTCTTAGTAATGAGAACACTAGCGCCGTAGTTAGCCAAAACATGCTTGTCGGATGCCAAATGATGAATGTTTTGAAAGTATTCCTTATTCCGAATATATACAGTTGTGTTGTGTCTAACTTCAGCAATACCATCAAAAAGGCGAATCATGTACTTCTCTAGATCAAACTAAAAATTAAAGAGTAGACCTTTGACATAAAAAATAAGAATATACTTACATTGGGGAACTCCTTTTTAACTAGATAGAGGGGGCCTCTAGTCAACCACACACCTTTCTTTTTTGTTTCATCCAAGATCATTTGGCGCACATTATCAATCTTTGAATAAACTTCTTTCGCATCTTCGATCAACGAAGGATTGTCGGAATCAAATGCTGAGGCTAATCCTGCGATGAAGATGTCTGATAACTCGAGTGCATCCGCTGGCAGAAGTTGCAACATGTATTCGTCATTATTATTTGCATAATGGTTTTGAACTACTTTGGCACTGAATAGAACAGGCACGTCGTGCTTTTTGTGAATATTGGCAATGTACTCCTCAAAAGAATCAAATTCTTTCCATTTCTGAGGGTTCAAAAGAGGCCATCCACCGATTTCATCTATCAACGCCAAAAAAACTTGTTTCGTCAAAGTTTTCTTTTCTTCAGACTTCTTATTGAATCGATTGAAGCATTTTTGATAAACTGCCTTCGCCAGCGTGTGGTACGGTTTGTCATCCGGGGAGGCCGGTTTTGTCAAGAGCAGTGGAAGCTGCTTATCTAAGATCTCATTGGTTTCATCAAGAACCGAAACATTTTTAAAGAGCTTGTATCGATCACAGGCGTGTTGAGCAAAGTCGTCACATGGCTCAACCTGAAATGAATAACTAATGAGTTTAAAATGGGATAATTGTTAAGTTCAGTTTTACCTTATCGCTTCCGTGATGGATAAAATTTGCTGCCGCTAATGTGCAATCTTTGTTGGTGCAAACACGGTTGCCAAAGGCTTTAGCTTTTGAGTTGTGGATACTGTGATACACGTCGGCATGAGTGGTTTGAATTATTGATTCGAAAACAATTAAGAATAAATACAGTGACAAAAGGTTGACAGCCTTAATCATTCCGCCCGACTGACCAGAAGGGTGTTACGGTTCAGACGATTTTAACCGTATCGCTGGAAAAGCCATGTGTATGGTAAAACATAAATTTGCATAATGAAACCGTAATTACTGACAATTTTGGGTGAGAAGATTCAGATGGTTGTGTGAATGCACTCACGCGAACCATTTTTTACACACAACCGCAAGTTCCCGTCGTGTGTGGACGCGGCGTCCACACACGACGTCGGGGTCGACGTTTGTTTGTGCAGACAAACGAAGAGACCCCTCAGCCGCTCGCCCGCTAGTTGCGGTTGTTTGCGTCGTGTCTCCACCAGGACTCCCTTTCGCTCGCCTTACCTCGCCTCGCTCCTAACCCTAGCCCGTGGCGCTTCCGCTGCTGCTGATTCTGGGCTTCAAACTTACGAATCCGCTTCTGCGACTTGCTGGGTAACGGGTTCTTTTGCTTCTTTTCCGATTTTGAGGGATTCAGTTGATCAAGACCTTGTTTTCACTGCGAGATTCTGAAAGCAGGCGACATTAGAATAAAATTGTGTTCAAGAAGAAATGCGCTTACCAAAAGCCAGTAAGAAGGGTCTGGGATGCAGGGCTTGAGCTTGTCGATGGCATTGTCTTTGTCGGAGGGGAGTTTCTTCGTCAAAGTTCTGGAATTATGAGGCTACTTGAGTATTGCCATTCAACAGTAACCTTTTAAACTACCGATTCGTATGTACGCTTCCGTTTGACAAGTAAGCCCGCAGAGGTAAACTTCTCGACGTGATTTGGCCTTCAGTCTGAAATCAGAATCTGTTAATTCCGGTATGACGACCAGTTGCAACCAACCTAATAAAGCACAATTAGCTGGCAACCTAAGCCCCTTCTTATTAGCTTGATGCTCACGCAAAAGTATTGGAATGACGTTGAGAATCTGTAATCATGAAATCAGTAGAAACCTTGTTTATGATAACTTCTGGTGGTTTCAAGGGTCGGCAATCACGGCATTCTGACTTCCAGCGTTTATGAATCAGGATTCTGAAAATAGAAGGTTTTTACGTGACAGAGGAGGGAATGACGCTTACGCAAAAGGATTAAATGACTTGAATCGCCGATATCGAATTTCATTCGGCACCGTTTTCACTGAAGCGTAAAGTTCCTGGCTGAACCTGGAATGAGACTAGGTTAGAAGCATGTACAATAGGATACACTGCCAACTTACCAATGATGGTGCACTACGCCCAACTTTAACGGCTAACAATCACTTGACTGATATGAAATCGGCTTGGCGAAGCGTAAAGTGGCAGCCTGAAAGAAAACCCATAAGCACGCTAACGTTGCATAACTACGATCATTCCCTGACAACGGGTGCGAATGAATGCGTGTCCTTTGCATAGAAATGGATTTGTAACGACGTCGCATTCGCACGCATTCGGTGCACAGTCAGCTAGTCCTTCTGACAGACAACTGTGTGCGAACAGGCTCGCCGTGTTTAGGTTGGAGCGCGTGCAAATGGGTCACTTTCCATATAACATAAGGGCTAGTGCACCTTACTTTTGGAAACCAGATTTTCAATATTGTAAATTACTCACCTTATTAACTTTGCATTTGAACTCTGATTCGCAAGATTATCAGCTATCACGATACGATCAGGCGTTTCCAGCAGGCCAAGATGGAAGTTATATATCTAAAATGTAGGTATCGTTACGAAGATGCTCGCAAATGCCAAGAATGACAAGCTACTTACCATTAGAAGCCTACGGCACTCAGCATTCATCGTAGAAACCGCAACACCAGCCGTACAATGAGGTAACCTCCACAAAACATAAGATAAGGACTTCACGGATCGCAAACCGTGTGAATTCTCCTTGCTCGTCGCCGCTCGTTGTTTCTGGTTATTATTTACTGTTTTAAATTGTTTGTAATTTGATTTTTATGTGATTTTAAGTTGTATCAATGGTAATAAAAGTTGCAAATTACATTTTGTTTGTGAATTCACACGGTTTGCGATCCGTGAAGTCCTTATCTTATGTTTTGTGGAGGTTACCTCATTGTACGGCTGGTGTTGCGGTTTCTACGATGAATGCTGAGTGCCGTAGGCTTCTAATGGTAAGTAGCTTGTCATTCTTGGCATTTGCGAGCATCTTCGTAACGATACCTACATTTTAGATATATAACTTCCATCTTGGCCTGCTGGAAACGCCTGATCGTATCGTGATAGCTGATAATCTTGCGAATCAGAGTTCAAATGCAAAGTTAATAAGGTGAGTAATTTACAATATTGAAAATCTGGTTTCCAAAAGTAAGGTGCACTAGCCCTTATGTTATATGGAAAGTGACCCATTTGCACGCGCTCCAACCTAAACACGGCGAGCCTGTTCGCACACAGTTGTCTGTCAGAAGGACTAGCTGACTGTGCACCGAATGCGTGCGAATGCGACGTCGTTACAAATCCATTTCTATGCAAAGGACACGCATTCATTCGCACCCGTTGTCAGGGAATGATCGTAGTTATGCAACGTTAGCGTGCTTATGGGTTTTCTTTCAGGCTGCCACTTTACGCTTCGCCAAGCCGATTTCATATCAGTCAAGTGATTGTTAGCCGTTAAAGTTGGGCGTAGTGCACCATCATTGGTAAGTTGGCAGTGTATCCTATTGTACATGCTTCTAACCTAGTCTCATTCCAGGTTCAGCCAGGAACTTTACGCTTCAGTGAAAACGGTGCCGAATGAAATTCGATATCGGCGATTCAAGTCATTTAATCCTTTTGCGTAAGCGTCATTCCCTCCTCTGTCACGTAAAAACCTTCTATTTTCAGAATCCTGATTCATAAACGCTGGAAGTCAGAATGCCGTGATTGCCGACCCTTGAAACCACCAGAAGTTATCATAAACAAGGTTTCTACTGATTTCATGATTACAGATTCTCAACGTCATTCCAATACTTTTGCGTGAGCATCAAGCTAATAAGAAGGGGCTTAGGTTGCCAGCTAATTGTGCTTTATTAGGTTGGTTGCAACTGGTCGTCATACCGGAATTAACAGATTCTGATTTCAGACTGAAGGCCAAATCACGTCGAGAAGTTTACCTCTGCGGGCTTACTTGTCAAACGGAAGCGTACATACGAATCGGTAGTTTAAAAGGTTACTGTTGAATGGCAATACTCAAGTAGCCTCATAATTCCAGAACTTTGACGAAGAAACTCCCCTCCGACAAAGACAATGCCATCGACAAGCTCAAGCCCTGCATCCCAGACCCTTCTTACTGGCTTTTGGTAAGCGCATTTCTTCTTGAACACAATTTTATTCTAATGTCGCCTGCTTTCAGAATCTCGCAGTGAAAACAAGGTCTTGATCAACTGAATCCCTCAAAATCGGAAAAGAAGCAAAAGAACCCGTTACCCAGCAAGTCGCAGAAGCGGATTCGTAAGTTTGAAGCCCAGAATCAGCAGCAGCGGAAGCGCCACGGGCTAGGGTTAGGAGCGAGGCGAGGTAAGGCGAGCGAAAGGGAGTCCTGGTGGAGACACGACGCAAACAACCGCAACTAGCGGGCGAGCGGCTGAGGGGTCTCTTCGTTTGTCTGCACAAACAAACGTCGACCCCGACGTCGTGTGTGGACGCCGCGTCCACACACGACGGGAACTTGCGGTTGTGTGTAAAAAATGGTTCGCGTGTTCTTGTCAGTCTGTATCGAAGCTCAATCACTAGTTATGTTGAAAGTATTGAAATCTACATGCAGCAAAAAAAGACCCTTACCGATAACGCAGCACCACCACCAATACAGTATCATGACTCCGATAAATAGCAATAACACCATCAATACAGTACCATTAATCCGATGATCAGCAATAACATCACCAATACAGTATCATGACTCCGATAATCAACAATAACACCACTAATAAAATACCGTAACTTTAAAAACTAACATGACTCCGACAAATGGCAACAACACCACCAATACAGATACTGTAACTCTAAATACTAACATGACTCCGATAAATAGCAACACCACGAATATAGATACCGTAACTCTGAATCCGGGTTTGATCGCGGAGCTTGTATACCTCATTGTGACAAGCTGTATGCCAATATTAAATCAACGCAAGGTGGAAAGAAATCAAAATAGTTTTTTTTTCTATTACATTGGGTTGATAACATGTACAAAGGGTGTTAAAAAACTGGGCCGCGAAAGCATGCGCCACCCCACGCCCCAATGCGAGAACGTGCTCGCGCGAAGGTAACGATAACAACGGCGGTCCGCGGCGCGCCGGCTTGCATTTTTGCGTGTCTGCCGTCTACCTGCATTGGCTGACCCAAAAAGTCCATTTCGAGTACCCTTCTCGCGGGAAAACTCGCATGTCTCTGCACCCGGTGATATAGTCGAGAACCGCGGAACGGAGACAAGTAACTCAAGGCTGTTCTGAACAGTTCTGATCATACTTTGGGAGACCTTATTGGGGCCAAATTACAATTCTAATGTTTTTTTGGCTAGGTGCAATGATTCCAATGATGATGTCGCATTGATCAAGATTATGCGGACTTAACCAATTATTTTCAGTTTTTTATATGTTCATTTTGCATTTGTCGATGTAGTCCCAAGTCTGATTTTCCACGTTCCATCGCTTGCGGAAGTTTTTTAAAGTTGTCGGTCAGCTACATTCTGATTCAATGTTCGTCTTTGCTTAAACATCGAAAAACTAACAATGGTTACTGTAAATGGCCGCGCCTAGATGACACTTTTGGTTCACCCTTTCGTTGAACATTCATGGTCGTTACAATGCGTCAAATTGAACGTTAGTCATTGGCCAAAAAAGTTGATTTCAATCCCATCGACCTAAATCACGTGGAAAGTAATAAAAAGTGAAAGGCAAGCCTTAAAAAGGGCGCAAACAACCAGATAAACTATGACACTTAACGTGCTTGTGTGACTTATCAGTCGTGGGTGTGATGGTCCCGATGTATTGTTTGGTCTTGTCGCTGACAAACGCAGCTTATCACTTTCACCCGCCTTTCAAGGTTCGACAGCCTTGTTCCCTGTGTGAAATGTTATAAATAAGCTCGAAGTGCTAGTAGAACCTCACTGCACATACGTTGTCAGCCCTCTCATTACATTAGCCATGGACCACCATCATCACGATCAGCACCACGGCGGTCACCACCCGGAACATCACGATCATCATGATCACCATGAGTAAGTGCCGCAATGTTAAATGAAGAAATTTAACGGTCAATTGGTTTTAGGCATCATGAACCCCATCATGACGGTCATCACGACTTCCACCAGGAGCCGCACCATCACCAGGCCCCTCACCATGGTGACCACCACGAACATCACCACGATGGACACCATCATTAAACATCCACTGCCGTGATTTTTTATGCTGTAAAAGTGTAATGTAAAAAACTTAATTTAAATAAAGTTGCACAAAGTTAAATTGAACACTTGTTGTTTGCGTAATAGGAGCTGGCAAATATATAGCAGCCACATGTAAAGTAGTGCCAAATTATCAACCCATTGAAACGTGTAAAGAGACAACATTTTTAGGCTTTATTCTAACTTAAAAGAAATCGTGAGTATCTAAGTGATCAATTGGAACCACTACAACGGATTTATAGTCGAAATTTAACAACTTTGCATTCCGGAAGGAGTTGAGTTTGAATTTCGAATTTGTTAATTAAAAAAGAAGTGTTTTCTAACGGGAAATGTGGTTTCTGATAAAAAAAAAAGTCAAGACACCGGTTTCGAGCTACATCACATAGAGTAAATAATTCTAGAAACGCAGATTGCTGGAGTACAATCATTTTAACTAGCAAAATAGTTGCACTAATTTTAACTTGAGGAATTTATAATTACCACTTAAAACATTAACGGTTTTTTGAATATTAAATTACAAGTTTCCACTACGAAAACAGTTTTTTCTTTACTTCAACAAATTTGTGTTTCTGATAGCAATGAAAACTTTAAGCTAGATTACTTTGAACGCACGGCTACATGTTAGTGGATGATTCATAAAACTAAACGCTTTTTCGACACCATTTTTTTTCATCCGTGGTCCGTACAATAGCTAAAGCACTGCTTTCGACATGCATCAGACTCAAATGCACAGTCACCACATGAGGATGCATTCAACATCCAAATGGATCACAAGGCTTGAAACGTCATTCGTCTGATGTTTTGTTTGACGTCGAGCACACCCCCACCTAACTCATCTCTACCTTATCTATGAAGCACGCCCCAAAAGGGTTCTTCAGAAAGTGAAAGTGCATATAAACGAGACTGTTCACAACTTTGGGTATCAGTTCCTTGTACTGAACATCAACAACACCTAAGTCACTATGGTCTGGCCCTTCTCTTCCCATCATCACCACGATAACCACCATGACCAACATCATGACAGCGGTCACCATGGAGGCGGTCATCACGATGGTGGACACCACGATGGCGGGCATTATGGCGGTCATAACGATGGACACCATGGAGGGTAAGTTCGGTTCAGTTTGTTAATCAGAAGTTTGAGGTTTTGTTTTTAGCCATTACGAACAACATCATGATCAGCACCATGGCGGCCATCACGACGAACACCACCACGGACACCATTAAACCGATGCAAAGTTCGTGCTTTAAGCATAACCTTCAATGTATTCAGTCCTCACTTTTGTAAATTAAACGTTTTTGGATCTTAACATTAATAAAATGTCAAAAAGTATTCGAAACAACGTGCAAACAACAAACGCAATGATTTCATCTTGATCAAATTAGCACTAAAATAAAAAAAGCTCCTAAAGTGAATCACCGGTCGCGGAAGAAAAGGTGCAGTAAACAGTTTTTGTTTGCTTATGGCCGTCGAATGCTGGCTTCATTGTTGACTTTGGAGTTTTTGGCTGCTTTTTGCAATGATCACGCGGGTCACAAAATGATGCATATATAAAACGAAGTGAACGCTTACAGCTCAGTTTCGAGGTTTCACGTTTTCATTTGCGAGATTTGCGTGAGTAATTTTAACTTTTTTCAGTCAGAAGTAGAAATGGTTTGGCCGTTTGACAAAAAAGACAAGGATAAGCATTCCGACGATGCTTACAAACAACACAGTGATAATGGCCATGTGGATCAACTGAAGCGAGGCAGTGAGATTGGTGACGGTGCCAATGTTGGAAGCCATCAAATCGGTGACGGTGTTCATGTTGGGGGTCAGCATATCGGCGACGGCGTGCATGTAGGCAGTGGCAGTGGCATCGGCGACGGCGTACATGTAGGCAGTGGCATCGGTGACGGTGTTCACGTTTCTGGAAGGCGTCAATCCCCTGGTCACAGGTTGGACAATTGATCTATTTTGATTCACTTATATATGTATACACTTCTCTGTGTATACTCTTCCTCGGGCAATTTGAACATCTTTGTCTATACTTTAAACATGTTTTAAACATTCTCTAAGAATAAACTTTCTTCATAATAATTGACTTTATAATTAATTTTAGTGGTGGTGGCAGCAGTCATGATCATGGTCATAGCCACAAACACGACAAACATGAGAAAAAGAAGCACGAAAAGAAACACAGTCGGTCGTCTAGCAGTTCAAGCTCGAGTTCGGAATCCGACGGTGAAGGTCATCGAAAGTAAGTAAATAATGTTTTGCGACATTTAAACATTTATTCGCGACTTTTTAACATTGCAGAAAGAAGGACAAACACCATAAGAAAGACAAACATCACGGCCATCATCATGACAAGCATGACAAACACCATGACCACTAACAGTCAACACAATTTCAAAAATCTTAAATTTGCAATGTGAATAAATAATCACTACCGATCACCTAACGGATCATCGATTCTATCTAAACCTAATTCCCGCCCGTAAAACTTTTCCCCAGGTCGTCGAAACCAGTCACGGCGTTCTGCGAGCACCTCTAAGTCACTCGATGAATCCGACAGGTTTGTCACGGGTGAAGTTGCTGATAACCTTGACAAGAAGCTAAAAACCATCTGTTATGGGGGTTAGTGTTATTGATAGACCAGATGCATAGCCTTTTTCCACCGTTTGTTATTACGGCAAGATACCGTATATCCCATGTAAACTTAGGTTATAGTCGGAGAAGATATATCACATTTATGTCTGAACTTTGCACCCAGAATACTGATATCCATACAAATACATAAACATTAGTAAACACAAGATTAGGCATTAGATGTGCATTTTGGACGACGACGTGAAGAAGGCAGAAGGAAGCAACTCAGGAGATGGCTGATAGCGGTGAAACAACATCACATGGTAGGGTTAGCCTTGGATTATTGATAGAAATCTTTAGAACCTCGCCTGTTATCATCCGATTTGTGGTCGTCATCTGATGCCGAAGAGGAGGACGAATCTGTGTTGGGAGACATGGCTCGAGGCGTGTCGCCTTCGGATTTGGAGGATCTCTCAGTGGCACTGCCTTCAGAGGAATCTGAGTTGGATCCATGTTTCGACGATGAAGCTTCAGATGATTCACTAAAAGAAGCATTACAAAGTTTTAGTCAAATCAAAAAAAGGATCTCGAAACATACCTCGAAGATTCTTTTCCCTTTTCGTCATCATTAGCTATCGACAAATCAGAATCGCCGTCATCAGATTCTATGAGTCTTTGTGGCTGTGGCGGTGCAATCGTAACTTTTCGCGGTTTCGCAGTCTGTGGTCGTAATGCACGACTTGGTGGCGGCGCAGGCAGTGTTTCAACAGTTTTAACATCGAGTTCCGCCAAAGTGTCGAACATGATGACTTCCATCTGATTCAGGTCCAAATCGCGTCGCCGTTCGATTTCTTTGTAAAAGCTGTCTTTGATTACCCTGAAAATTTGTCTTTACAACCTTTTTCCTTGCTGCTCAATTACCGATCATTAAAAACACCACGTCTAATAATATTCGACAAGACTGTATCCTTGAACTCTTGATACTCCTTTCCTAAAGTCACTGCCATGGCATTCTTGACCCTGTCAGGTACATTTTCACTCGATGACAGCTGTCTACGGCGTGCCGCATTTGCTGAAGCAGTCCTTGCACGAATCATGCTTTGAACAATCTCCGGTTTTCCGGGCGTATTTGGCGACTTTCCACGGGATACGGTTGACTTCTGACTCAGATTCGGATCCTGCAATGCCAACCCCCGTAGCGAGTGGTTCAATTCGACGATTGAAGGCGGTCCAGATCGACGCAGAGGCGGAGCGTAATTACGGTCATCGAGAATCCGTGCACGAATGCCACTAGCGTCAAAGAGTGGCGGCTTTGAAGTTGGCGGACGAGACGATGCCGCCGAGGTGGATGCTGATGAAGGTGTGATTTTGGTTATGTTTGTCATTGATCGACGGGCATACGCATTGAAGCTTCCATTAAGATTTGCACTTTGCGACGGAAGGGAATTTGTGACTGAAGCTACTCTTTGGCGATTAACGAAATGGGCTAGTTCATCTTGGCCGCGTCTGGAAGGTTTAATGTTATAAAAGTGGAGTTGTAAAAGTAAATCTTACCGTTTTGGCGGTGTTTTTACCAGATTGTCTAATGACTTTGGCCTGGTAACTCGGTTTGCAAAACTTTTATAATGGATGCTTTTCGGGGATACAAACATGCTTTTCGGCGGTTTGTTGTCGATGCGCGACTTGACTTGTGTGTGCAATCTGTAGTGATGGTGGAGTAGGCGTTCAGCATCTTCGCGACGCATCTAATTCCACCGAAGTTGGTCTAATTTGAACTGAAAGCCTTTGACAGTTTAACAATGATATCTAAAGAATCCATGTCATAACCGCGAAATGTATACAAAGCACAAGAAAGATAAAAATATACTTATAAAACATATTAGAGTACGTATGCACTCTAAAGTCCCTTTGACGTTGTAAAGCCCAATAAATAAAGAGAAAATAACCCCCTTTCAAGAAAAATCAAAGCCCGCAAGGCATGACTTTCAACATAGATGGATTAAAAGAGGCGGCTGCGCAATTGTAGAAACTGACTGAGTCAATAAGTCCGAGGAAAAGACGCCAACGGCACGCTCAACGTTGCCATAGCAATCGGCGCAGATGGAAACTGGCACTGCAAGCGTTCGCGTACGCGTACGGGTTTCAATGGGCATTGCGCGCGTTGAAATGTTATTACACCCTTCAAGAAACTCGTTTAAAGAACCTTTAAAACCTGCAGTACAATTTTGGATAAAAAAAAAAAATAGCTTTTTATTGAATTTTTTTTAAATTTCAGTTTGACAAAATAGGTATCTATTAAATCTAACACCTGCATGTTGAAAGTAAACAGTTTTAGTATCAGAATAACTAGGAAATATACTAATCATGTTTAGTCAGGTGCGCCGAGAAGGACTACTCGTCGAAATTCGGAGTGCTTTCGACAACCTTCTCCGTATATTTGGCTATAGGTAGTCATTAATCTTGGAAGGCAATAAAACATGAAAAGAAAATAGATGGCTTAAAAATTCGGCGGATATGGCACTGCAGACACACGAAAGCATTAGTAAGGGTAGAAATGGCATTTTAGAAGGCGCGGAATTCGTATGAGTTGTTGTTGACAGGGTTGAGGGAACTGTTGAATCGGTTAAAGATGTGGTAGTTTCGACATCTAACGGTGTCGTCGCTATCTTTGAAGTGGTTGTTAGAGTTGCTGTTGAAGTTGCAGTTTCTGTTGTGGTTGAAGTCGTAATGGTCAAAGTATCCACGACCACATAATCAAACAAGATTCCTCGATAGCCACTTTCGATTTCGTCGACAAAAAGTGTAACATCACCAGGGCCAGTAAATGTTAATGTCGTATTAATCTCAACATTTGTAATGTCAACCAAAGAGGAATTCAACCCGATCCAAGCTCGGCCAAGGCGACTCAAACTCCGAAATTTAAGCGTGAAAAACGCAGTACCAGAAGCAGGCAATGTGATGGTGCCATTGTCTAGGGGGTTATTCACGGTGACAACTCGACTTGGATCGCCGTAATTTTGAGACATGAAAATGCCAGTCGCAGGCAAAGAACCGACATCAGGACCTCTTTCTAAAGTAAAAGTGTGTACATTGGCACAAATTAACTAACTGTAAAAGACGAACTGTAGGAATACATATAAACCAACTGCACCGCTGAATTTGCAGGAATTTTGAAACTAAATGCTTTTCCGTAAATGAAACTTGTATTCCAAGAATCCACCGTCAATAAACTGCAAATTGAATAATCATTGCACTATTCAAGTCCAGAACAACTCACTTGAAGTTGAAAAGCGGATAATTTTCATCCGTTTCTGCCATTACTTGCACGTTTTCACTTGCATTGGTTTTCAAATAGGTAAAAACATTTGATGGCGTAATAAATGCTGTGCAGGAACTTAAAATGGTATATAAACATGATCCAGCACTGCCTGAGGCCAACTGAAGATAACCCCCTTCTTGTGCGCGAACATTGTTATCATCGGGACAGTTGGCGCCGTGGACTAAAAAGTTACAGTTTTTGAAAAAGTAAAATGATAAACTCAACTTTCTGGAATTCGGAAAAACAAAGTTGCAAAAGCCAATCCGTCAGACATTCGTAAAATCGTCAAACTGCCGCTTTTCGATCGGTAATGTCTCGGAATGGAAGGTTGTGTGGAATGGTTCAACATTGCTAATCTTGAAATCGCACCTGTTAATAGAACAGTTTTCAAAACAACTCACGTAGCCACAAATGCTTCATCGTCTCCGTCGTACAAGTTTGTTGTGTTTAAAAAGTAGTAACTTTCATCGCCAGAGTTGTTTTCCGTGTCGACAAAAATGTCTAACGTAAGCCCGGGAATGACATTCACTGTGTAACTAGAGTTTATCGAAAGTTCATCGTGTAGAATCGTAAGTGTTGGACTTTGGGGAGTCAAAGAAGTGGTAGTATCCAAACTGCATACTGCACTAGCGAAGAAAACAATGGTGAAAACGTAAATGATCATTTGATCGATTCGAGCAAGTAAAAAACTTGTTGAATTGGGTCAAATGTAGAGGATTAACCTGTGTTTCCTGGGCGGTGTTGATAAGACGACAAGGCTGGACCGGAGGTTGTCCAAGTTCAGATAGTTCAAATGAAAGTTTGTGATAGCATTGCATCATCAAAGTTGAGCAATACAAACCACCTTATTTTGTTTTTGTGAACTGTTGGCACTTGTGCTTTTCAGTTTTTATCCCAGTGTTGTTCTATAAATCAAAAAACTGTGACAAAATGGTTATTTGACACACCTCTGTTTATTACAGTATCTGAATTCTCAATTGTACATTCGTCACTTCGTTCAATATGATTGTAGGCGATGAGGTCCCGGGTACCATGAGGTCCCGAGCCATGGATTTACGCACACCGCATACACTTGCTTGTACGCCTGTGTGTCCGACTCACGGACAGACAAGCAAGCGTATGCAGTGTGCGTTTTTTCATGGCTCGGGACCTCATGGTACCCGGGACCTCATCGCCTACAATCGTTCAATATAGTCTCGAAAGTTATGCAGATCTACCGAAGGTCTGCGTTTTGTGAGTTTACAGAGTCTGTACAGAACCCTTACAGAACAAAAATACATTATTGGGAATTAGTTTTACAGAGTCTGTACAGACTCTGTGAGTTTACAGAGGGGCATTTTTATTAGCCACTTTTTTTTCGTCTTTTCTGATGGCGCAAATGCTCAGTTCTTATATATCGCCCTGTCGATGCTTACACAGCAATGACAAAGGAAGGGACAAAAAATTTGAAGAGTGTACGAAACATACTTAAAAAGTTGAAAAAAGGTGATTTTTGCTAAAAAAGTTTCTGTAAACATTTACAGTTTCTGTGCCGAATCTGTAAATTTTACAGTTTCTGTACAGAATCTGTAACGCGTTTTTAAAAGGAAATAGGATGTGAGTTTTCTGTAAAGTCTCTGTAAAGGTTTACAGACTCTGTAAACTCACAGAAACGAGACCTTGGGTAACCGTCCTAGTTTTTGAACCGATTTTCGCCCTTTTGTTTGGCATAACGCGCCGAACGCATTTTGTAATTCTGCGTCCATTTTCAATCGCGCTTGATTGCAGAACAACGCGCTCTTCCTTTTGAGCTTATCATTATCACGTTTTCAATCAATTCACCTTCATTTTACAGCGCATGCCGGAAACGACCTAATCATGGCTCCCACGTCGCTTAATGATCTCAACAACGAAGCTACCATCGATGGCGATCTTGTCGCCATCCTCGCCTATGAGAGTTGCGAAGAGTAAGTTTTTATCCTATATTTTCGTCCAATTTTAACATTTTAATATCTTTCAGGATTGTCGCCCAGGCCAACAAAGTCCGCGAAGACGGCGTTGACAAGCTGAATGCGGGTGAGAAGATCGAGGCCTACGTCCTGTTGAAGCGGTCGTGCAACCTCGCTGACATCCTCGAGATGGCCGAAGGCAATGATGTCTTTCTGCAGAGCCAGGTTTGACCCTTCTATCAAAACTTATAAAAACTAGTTGGATATGTTACAGGACGGCCAGGCCTTCGTTGAAGCCATCGAAACCGTGAAGGCCCAATTGCTGGTGCTCGCCGAGGAGGTCGAACGGCTGATCTATGACACGCTTTACGCTAATATGGTCAACACTGGCATCAACTCGGGCAACGGCGAGTCTCAAACCGAGCCCGCGATCCAAGGCCCGTATGATCGTGAAGAAGGCGATGATTGTGAGTTACCTATAATCGATTTGTGAACACCTTTCTTATGACTATTTTCAGTCTATAAAACCATCGAGCCCCTCGAGTTTGTGACTTTGGCCAAGGACAAGAACCGCATTCTGCTCGTTGACTTCCGGGCGGATACTAGTTATTCTGTCGACCTCACCAATTCCTCTGATTTCCCGAATACGACCGTCGCGATGTGCCATCCTGCCTTCATCACGTAAGCTTTTTATATCCATCTTCCGAACAGTTACAGTAATCACCATATTTACAGCCCCCATTTGCCTCTCGTCTACCTTTCCCGAATCTTGCCTGAGAATGAACGACCAAAGTTCTTGCCTGAAGTCATAACCGGTTATGATTTTGTCGTTTTGATGAATGACGAAGATCCCGAATACGACGAGGAAAACGTTTTGGTGCCGCCGGCGTTGGATTTGGTTAAGGCTTTGACTGAGGTTAGTTCTTTGAAGTTTTAGGGGGCTGGACTCATTGGGTTGTGTTTCAGTACGCGTCGATTCACAAGTTGAAGCGGGACCCGATCTTCTTGAAGGGCGGCTTCAACAAGTGGCGACAAGATTGTGGTATCTATGTTTCGGAGAAGGTTGAAGCTGAAGTGGCTCAGGGAGGTGAAGAAGCGGCTGAAGATGGAACTGTGGAGGCGATGGCTGAAGAAGAGCCGGTTGAGACTGAGGATACGGTAGTTGACAGTCATGTTGAGCAAGTTGACGCTGCGCCGTTGCCGGTGGAACCGATGTCGGGACCAGATGTCAACCAAGAACAGCCTGATGTCGAAATGGCCGAGGTTTCTGCTGATGAACCCGTTGACCACGATAAATCCGTTCAACAATCGGCCCAGATTGGCATTAGTGATGACGCTGTAAAGCTGTTGGTTGAAGAAGCCATGGAGTCCTTTAATGCCGACGGTGATGCCTCAACTTCCTCCCCCGACTTGACCGATTTCGAGATCATGGATATTGACCAAGTCACTCCTAACTCCAAGTCCATCCAGTTCTCCTCCCTCGTTTTGGAATTCACCCGTCACAATGACGTCATCGTCCGTGCTGATGATTCCTACACTGGCAGTGTCGTGTTCCCGGCCTACATCAGTTTCAAGGAGGCCGTTCCGATTGTCGGCAAGGCTGCGCAATCTCAGCGTCAAACCCATCCGGAGTCCGTCGTCTATGGTAAGCTTCGTATCTATTTTCACACTCCAGACATCCATTTCAGACATTCCCACGCTCATCTCTGCCGACTTCAACCCCGAACGACCCAACCCTGTCTGGGGCTTTGAAATATCTACCAACGAAGACGGCATCGTCGTTGTTCATGCTGGCGAATCGGCTACGACTCCATTCATCTTGTTTGCCACTGTTTTGAAGTCTGTTGTTTGCTCGGTTCAAAAGCACTTCACCAAGCCGATTGATTGCGTCAGTGTCAAGCTGCCGGTGGTCCCTGCGATCTCCGAAGAGGACCGACTTCGTTTGTGCTCCCTCTTGAATTGTAACATTGTCATTTTGAATTAACACAAGGTTTTGACCTTCAACTTATGCATGTTTTACGTGTAATTTGCCTAATTGCCATATTTGTATGTATGATTTTGACTCTGATTGCTGTGTTTTTAGTATAAATAACTGTTTGATATTTTACAATTAAAATGGACAACCGATATACACCCGTGTTTTATAGTCGTCCTTAATGCGCTGTAAACTTGACAAGCAGGCTCAAAGCATTCAAAACAACACTGGAAAAACACGGAAAACGTCGTAAAACGACGAATGACACGGTCACAATCGAAAAGCGTTGAACTTGCTCACCGGTCTTTCACTTTTACGCCGTTTCACAGTAACATGATTCATTCCGTGTACGATGATTATTTCATCGAACAAAAACCTAGTTTTCATTTGTTACCATTCTATTTCCAAAAAGTGTGCATTTAGTACACGTCGTTCAACCGTGTGTAGTAAGTCCCTGATGTTTCGGTGTTCGTTAAACGATTAACGCAAAGTCCCCATGGCAACGTTGTTGCGAAGTGCTTCCTCTATGCCCTTCAACGTTCATTCCGTTGCATAAATGTTTACCACTTTATTATAAAAGATTTTGAAAATGAAAAAAACCCGGAAATTCGACTACAAAAGTGGCCAAATTTTTAAATTAGGTACAAAAAGGGCCTAATAAAGTTGTTATTTCATTTTTACAAATTTGCCTTATTTTAATGGTCCTCTTACTCTATTTTGCAAAACAATCTAAAATTTCCATATGAGGATTACAGCCCTGCGACTTATATAGCCGTTTATTTCAGAATGTAACCCTGTTCCAACAAAAATGAAAAACAAACGGGTCTTCTACGGTATTTTACTTGTCAGCTGCTTCGCATTCTCATATTTGACCTTTAATGACACTTTTCAATCTGATTTGTACTATCGATCTGCACAAGTATTCAACAAATTGAATTTCTTTCAAAATGATAAAATTCCGCTTATTTTATTGTATACTAAATTCTTTGGTAGCAGTATGATGCCCTCATCTAATTACCACTGCCCTTGGAAATGTAATTTCACTGAAGATCGGCGGTATTGTTTGAAGTTTTACAAATTTTAAATGAAAAACTCAGTTTTTTTAGCAAATACAACATCGCAGATGCCGTACTATTCCACTCCCGTGATGCTAACTATGATTTCACGCTTTCAAAAAGCGTCAATCCCCTCAGGCTGAATGTGTTTTATTCCTTGGAAGCGTCGCCAAATGAAAACATCAGAGGAAAACACTTTCCACCCGACTTTTTTAATATTTCAATGTCGTTTCGACGGGATAGTGACATTTGGCAGGTCTATGACAGATTTGAATCCGCATTACCCGAGGATTTGGATAATCCGGAGGTCACGTGGAGTGACGAAGCGGTGATTCACTAATCGAGATTCGAACCATAATGTTTTATCTGGCATTTGCAGGTCGACACCGTAATCGCGAACAAGTCAAAACTAGCCGTCCAGTTCGTCTCAAACTGCCACACACATTCAGGAAGAGAATTTCTGATGAACGAATTACTCAATAAGACGTCAGATGTCGACGTTTTTGGACATTGCAGTAAACAAAAGTGCAATAAGACCTGTGAAAATGAAATACTCGGTAATTTAAACAACGTTCACTGAACTTATACAAATAAGACCCAATTCCAGATTCATACTACTTTTATTTTGCTTTTGAAAATTCCGTCTGTACAGACTATGTAACAGAAAAGTTTTGGCGCCTGAAACGGCTAATTGTCCCCGTTGTATTGAAACGGTCTGTCCTTCATGGAATCCTTGATGATGCTTATTTTTTGGCGGTGGACGACTACAGAAACATGGATGAATTTATGAAAGATTTAAACTTTTACAAGGAAAACGTTGAAGCATATAAAAAGTTAGTTATTCGATGTTTGCATCTTTTTTGACATGGCAATTTATAGATTTTTCGGCTGGACTAAACTGTACCGCAAAACACCTGTAAAATGGCAACCACTGTGCAGTTTGTGTGAATTTGTCCACAAACCAAAGCCGAAAAAAGTTATTTCAAATATTGTAAGCTGGTGGAATGATCCAAAACAGTGTCAGCATGGGTTTGCAAGACGGATATGGAAGCTTTAAATGTACGGTTTTTCAATTGTAGAAGCATTTTTATCACACGTTTCGCTAATTGTTATCAGTATAAAACATCAGAAACAACTCAGGGGTTCCTTATTCGTCAACTCGCCTTCTCTTAATGGCCTTTACGAAATTTTGTTCCTTCAGTTCAAAATAGCTAGGTCCCCCTGAAAGTCGATTGATTATTTAGCCTAAATTCTTAACCAACTTACAGCAGCCTTGTTTAAACTCGTAAAACTTATAATCATTGACATTACGGCAGACAAAGTACTTCGGCTTTCTCGGAGCTTTGTTCTGGTTCGTGTCGCACAGCCAGTAGTAGCAGTTCTCGGCTTCTTCGAACTCGCCGTATTTCATGAACTTGATGTCTTGACGGTGACGCGAATCGCTAGCCGGTAAGTCATTAATTGGCTGATTTTGAAGTCCGGACAGAAACTGCTTCAAAATGGCCCGTCCAACAGGATTCACTTTCGTGACCATTCGTCGGTCAAGTCTGCCATCGGCCATGAGTTCATGCCTGTATTGCGCCGTCAGTTTTCCGACCTGGGTCCCCTTGAAGTGTAACTGTGTCGTTTCCTTCTGAATGTAGGACTTTGCGAGCACTTGTTCCTTGTCATCGTCGAAGAACAGCTTTCCGATGCAGTCCGAAAAGGCGGAAGACGCGGCAACATCGCCTTTTTGGTACCAAAAGTAGCGCTGCTCGGCTTCGGAATAGTGCATTTGACAGAACACAGTTTTGAAGGTGTACCCGATTTCCTCGTCAGTGCCGATGGCAAAGGATCCGCCACCCTGGAAGCCGTTACCCTTCGCTAGAGTTGAAACGTAATGGGTCAGAGTCCAGCCGCTTCCGATGACATGCATCGCCACGGTGTCAGTTTTGACTTGCTCCAGGATCGCTTTGAACTCGTGGGATTCCAGTTTGTCGACGTCGTAAGTTTCGCCGGGGAAGGATCTCATCGGCTTCTGGGCTTCGACAAAGCGCTGCAGATTGGCGCAGTAAAAGTTCATGAAGATGAGGAAGTTGTTCATTTGTTGCTGGGGTTCGGCCTGAAACTGATCTACAGTAACTTTAGAAGAAGCACCATGCAAAAAACTTACACTACCAGCAGCAGCCGAAAGGAACGAACAATAGTTCAACGCGATGGCATGGAACTCCAAATCCGTGCTCGGAGGCCGTTCATAGTACGGAACCACGCTGAATTGTGGATACACGTCGTCCAAGAAGTCCGTTTGATTGATCATTGGCGAATCATTGGCGGCAGCGTAGATTTGCAAGAGATGTTTCTTGTGTTGGCGACTTTTCAATTCGGACTCCTCAACAGTCTCCTTTGAGAAGTGCACATTTCGGCCCTTATTCGGAGCAGCATCTTCGCTTCGTAGGATCCCTTTAACCTCATCGACAATGGCAGGAGCGTCGTCAAAAACAAAGACAGGTTCATCAATTTCGTCGTCAGAGGGGTCTCCAATTGATTCAGGCGGTTCCACCCATGGCCATGGTACATCTTCCGGATTCGGCAAGTTCTCGGAGTCCGGATCAATGCCGGCACCGCACCGTATCAGTTGGTTGGCATGTCGTGGCCAGCGATCCATCGGGTCAGTCAGTCAGTAGCGTTGGCCAACGGAGTCGACCAAAACGGGACCTTTTCGATTTAATTGACAGTCGTTTGGACCGATATTTACGCAAATTCTAATTTATTTGCATTATCACATCAAAAAAAGTTACAATCATTACATTTAGTGATCAACCTTACGACCCAATGGCCAATCGTAACCAAATTTTGAAGCTACAGTATCCCACAGAGCGGCCCTGTTCGACCACAGGTCCTCATGGTTGGTGAACCGCGGCGCATCAATTTGCACAAATGGTATCTTTGACGATGCTGGGTCGATCGGTTTGGCGGTAAGATACGTTGTTGAAGGCACGCTGAAAACAGCATACTATCAAGCAGTTTTATCATAATTCTTACCCAGTGTTGACAAAGTTGCGAATGAGCTCTCCAAATTCCTCCACAATTTGTGTAACTGTAGTGCCTCCGTTCATAATGGCGTTTATGTCGTCCGTGTGTGCACTTCCTTCGGCAAAATTGTGTGATCCTTCAGGGACGTGGGTATACTTATAAAAATAAACATCGTTAAAGCCTGCTTTGGCCTTTTCAACGGCTTCACGTAATGATGGCACGTTGAACCTGATGTCAGATATTACTTGGACAAAACTCTGGGCATAGAAATCATGAGTGTAGTTAGTTCCAGGTTGGGGAGTACTGTAGAAAGCAAAGATTGCCTCGGCCGCTGCAGTTGCATTGTCTCCAAACAGGTCTTCTGTGGCTATTAGGTTGTCAACCATGGTTTTGAAGTTGTTGATAGTGTAGTTTTTGGCTTTTTCCAAGGAAAGTGGGAAATATTGTGCGTTTGAAGTCGTCACTATTGCTAAAAACAGACTTTTTTAATCAAAAAAATACCCATTACGAACCGTCTCCAGCATCCTCCTGTGTGTTGAGGCCAAAAAGATGTGGCCGTTTTGGTGCGTTTGCAATGGCACTTTTAAAGGTTGTGTCTTTGATAAAATCGCCGTCAATACGAGGGCAGTATCTTGCAAAGTTGACACGGTCGTTATAATCAAGACTGCGATAGCCCTGTATAGCAGCTTTGGTAACCTGTTCGGTTGAAAACTGCTGTAGACAGGGTACTATGTCCTCAGACGTGTAGTTACATCCCAGTGATTCGGCCACTGTTTGTGACGGTTTGAGGATGTCATTGTTGGCCCAGAGGTCTTGTGCACTCCCCGACATGATAATCACTTTGGAGAACAGATGCTTCGCTTCCGGCCGAAGTGACAGCCATGACACCGACGCGGCACCTGCGGATTGGCCCCAAATGGTGACACTGTTCGGGTCTCCCCCAAATGAACCGATAACTTCATGGATGAACTGAAGCGCTTGGAGCTGATCCCAAAGGCCGTAGTTGCCAGGGGCGTTGGAAGATGCCGTCGTAAAATAGCCTAAAAAAGGTTTGATTGATCATTTGGGGACTTTATTTCCCGGTGGACACTGCGCTCCGTTTATGAAAACACCACACGCAGGAAAAAAGGATGCATTGTGCGCAACTTGTTCGGCCGTGTGTCGTTTTGAAAACGGGACATGATGTCTGTCTGGACAAAAATCTTCAAAATACAACTTTAAACTGTACCAAAAGCGCTAAGTCTGTAATTAATAGACACAACAATGATTCCATGTGACGTGAACTGCTCAATTTGTCCATTCTTATCGAATAAATTGCCGGTGCCGGATTGAAACGCTCCACCATGAATGAAAACCAGCACAGGCAGGCTGGATGAGGCCGGAAGATTGGCCGGTCTTAGGATGTTTAGCACTAAACAATCTTCACTTTGACTTGTGTCTGATGGTATGACTAAATGAGAAGCGCAAACATGACCGTGCTTGGTTGCTTTGAAAGTTCTTTCCCATTTGATCGTCGGTTGGGGCTTCTGAAACATGGCCATTGCAGATAATAATAAGCTGCTAATCCAACCTGGAATCTCAATTCAGCAATGGGAGGCTGAGCATACGGAATTCCGAGAAAAGCGTCAGCTTCAATACCCTTTCTCGATGCGAATTTAATTCCTTCCACAGTACCGTACGGTGTGATTACGGTAGGATTGGTTTTGGAAGTTTGTGATTCGGGACAAAAAATACACGCGAATCGAAGCAAAAGCTGATAAAAAGGCGTCCATTGAACACCGGCTAACATGTTGAAAAGCTCGGACTTGTGACTCGATGCAGCGTCGATCAATTGGGCAACACACATACTACCGCTCTTTGTTTGTTTATATTTGCTGTCGATTTGACTTGTTTTTTCAGATTCCATTTTTAGCACAATGCATTATTAAGAAAATAATTAAAAGCCATAACGACATGCATGCTACTACTTTCTTTATGACCATTTTCACAAATCATGCAAAAACACATATCATACAAAAAGTTCTAAACGCTCGACGTATTTACAAAACTGTAGACATTGAGAAACTCACAAATACATGTTCCAAACAAAAAAACAATTAATGCAATTAAAAATTAGCAATACCGCGGTGGAGGTCGTCATCAGGGCAAAACAAGGCCTTCGCGATTTGGGCGGCGTGGTCGTCGTCGCGTTCGCTGATGGCTTCACCTCGGGAAGACACTTGTTGCTTGTTCCAAAAGATTAGACGGAAAAGTTGTTCTAATTTGGATGTCGGGTTCTTGCCTTTGATGCCGCAGATGAGCGAGTTGACTTCTGCGGCAAGGATGTTGCGTTGGTTGTGGTCCAACAGGTATCCAAATGGAGATGTTTCCGGCTTTTCGAAAACAAGCAAACCATAAGTTTGTTCCAGCTTTTGAAGGAGTTCGGATGGCTGATTCGTGAGACCTTTGAGATATGTTTGGGCAAAGTCTAGGGCTTCGGTCACCCGTCTGAAACAAACACGTGATGAATGAAAACATATATAAAATTGATTTAAAAAAAGCTAACTTTTCTCGAATCAATTCGACAAGCTGCTGCCGTAATAGTTGGAAATGCACTTTCGGATTGTCTGCAAGCAATGAAGGAACGTAGTCTTGAATTTGTGTTATGGCTTTTGCGATTTCTCCGTTGACAATGCTGGTCCGGATTTCATATCGCTTGTTCAGACACTGCTTCTCGGTTTCAGTGAATTCAGCGGTAGACTCGGCACAGAGCATCTCGACGGTCTCTCGGTAGCCTTCACAGATGAAAAAGTCGACAACCAGACCAATGGTCTTCTCCGAGTCGGCACGTGGGTCCGACTGCGTGACATATTGCTTGAACCATGCTGAAGACGTCAATCGATAACTACACTTGCTCATTTATGCAAAAATGAACATCCAAATGCCACTTAAATTAAAAAGTTTGTAACTTACAGTTTTCCTTGATCAAAGTGCCATTGTAGCACGGATGAATCGGTGGCATGCTGACGGTATCGTTGTCGTCAAGCACGAACTTGCTGCTGTCCTGACGTCTCCGGCGAAGTGGTGGTTCAAAGTCGAGGCAATCGAGATCTTCCTCCATGGTTGCAGGGTCCTCGATAGGATCCATAGTATTTAGATGAGTTGGACAAGGATTCGACGGCAAAATCGACGGCTAGTGTCAAACTGCGAACACGCTTGGCTGTCGTCGTCGCGTCGGCGCGAACGCGTGCAACAGCTGAACGACGGCCTTGGCAAAGTGTCGACCGAATGCCAAGTGCGCACATGACCTCAAAATGATATCACCTTGTTTGGTCGACTTTTCACCGACTTCTGACCTTAATGTCGTCATATTTTCCATAGGTAAAGCTAGCTACATCGTAGTTGATGCAAATGGAACAGTAAAAGTGAGAGTGAAAAAGTGATAAGATGTCGATAGAATCTGCATTACGAAACGCCGGTGGCCATGGCCAGCGTTTTGCATTGGGTCCGACGACACTTTGGCCCGGCCACAAGTCCATCTACTCCCAGTTTGCTTCGGTGCTTTCGACGATGTCGACGTCATCTGCTCCGAGTGAAAGCCTCAACAATGACGTGTAAGTGTAGTGTATTGATCAAAGTTTTAATTGCCAAGAGGCGATGTAAAGGGGCTTTTGTTTGAAGTGGGTAGTTCCACTTTAACCCGGTTTTCGTTTGGCTGGGCCCGTCTGCTCGGCCAAACATGTGCTGCATTGACGACTACACTATTTGGACTGACTGGGGAAGTGGGGCATCCATCATTGACCGAATTATCAGTTGTTGTGTATTGACGAGGTTTGCCTTTCAGCTCCAAAATGGCTAATGATCCTGCTGCGGTCGTGAAGAAGCTCCGCGAATCCTTCGACAATGGCGTCCTGGATACCGTCGAGAAGCGGAAAAAGGAGCTCGAAGCCTTTGAGAGGATGGTCGTCGAGAACGCTGATGCCTTTGCGGATGCCATGTGGAAGGACTTGCACAAGGTTTGTAAACATGTTTTTGTTTTTGTCTTTTTATCAGTTCGAAAACACGGATTTTTGTAGCCCGCAGCCGAAGCGCATGCTCATGAGCTCGACTTTCTCGTCGGCGAAATTCAGCAGGCCCTGTCCAACTTGAAATGCTGGACGGCACCCACAAAGGTCACCCGCTACGTGCTGCAAGCCCTCGATTCGGCTTATATCCTCAAAGATCCCCTCGGTGTCGTCCTCGTCATTGGCGCCTGGAACTTCCCAGTTCGCCTTCTCCTGTCCCCCGTCGTCGGTGCCATTGCCGCGGGCAACACGGTCGTCATCAAGCCGAGTGAGATCAGCTCCCATACGTCGCATTTGATCGCGCTTCTCGTTCCGGAGTACCTCAGCGAAGGCGTCGCTACCGTAGTCGAGGGCGGACCGGAGGAAACTACCGAACTTCTGAAGCAACGCTTCGACCATATCTTCTACACGGGCAATCCAGCCGTCGGAAAGATCATCATGCGTGCCGCCGCCGAGCATCTGACGCCAGTTACGCTGGAATTGGGCGGAAAGAACCCCGTTATCATCGACGAAACGGCCGATCTCGCCAACACCGCCCGTCGCCTCGTCTGGGGAAAGTTCACAAATGCCGGACAGGTCTGTGTCGCCTGTGACTACGTCCTGAATCTCCATCCCGACAAGGAAACCTTCATGAAGTACGTCGCTGAAGCCATCACCGAGTTCTATGGCATCGTTCCGAAGGACAGTTCCGACTTTGGCCGTATTGTTTCAAAGAGACACTTTGAGTAAGTCAATCCTACATTTATTTGTCTAATGCCTTCACTTTAGCCGTCTAACAGCCCTGCTTTCCGCGACCTCCGGCACCGTTGCCATCGGCGGCAACTCGGATGAATCGACCCTCTTCATCGGGCCTACCGTAGTCACAAAGGTGTCTGAAGACGATGCCCTCATGAAGGAAGAGCTTTTCGGCCCCATTATGCCTGTCATCGACCTTGAAACCCTCGATCAAGCCATTTCGTTCATCCGAAAACGCGAGAAACCGCTGGCTTTGTACGTGTTTTCGAACAAAACCAAGAACGTCGACCTCGTCACGTCTCGCACTTCAAGTGGCGCGGTTGTTGTCAATGACCTGATCATGCACATGTCACGTAAGTTTGAACTTTGTTCTGATTTGGCAATGCAATACAAGTTCATTTTCAGTAGAAACCTTGCCCTTCGGCGGCGTCGGCCAAAGCGGCATGGGCAAGTACCACGGCAAGTACACTTTTGACACCTTCACTCACGAGAAGTCCGTTCTCAATCGATCATCCGGGTTCGAGAAGATTCTTTTCATGCGGTATCCACCGTATACCGAGTCCAAGCTTGCCTGGGCTCGCCGCTTCTTGTCCAAATGGCGCGTGCCCTTCTGACTGTCCGCCGCCACTTCATGTTGCCGACCATAATCCACGTCATTATTCATGCTTATTGTACTCTGATCTTCTAGTCTGACCTCTGTAATAGTTCAATTACGTATTTTGCCGTCTTTCTGTTAGATTTCCAAAGCCCGTATTCTTGCGAAATATCAAAGTATTATCTTGCCCGACACAAAGATGATTGTATCCATTCCAAATAAAGCTGATTCGAGTCTAATGTATTTGGTGCAAGCGAGGGGTCAACGATTGCTAATGTTTGTACAGTGCGAGAAGCCTTTTTACGCGTTTATTTGGATTTCCATCGCTGAATGAGATCTGGTCTCATCCGAACGAAACCATACCGTTCCAGTGGGTCTATAGCTCAGTGGCAGAGCAATCGGCTGCAGTCCGATAGGTCCCCGGTTCAACTCCGGGTGGGCCCTATCTTTTTTCAATTTCCTTTAATTTTTGCAATTTAATTAGCTGAACTGTAAGCTGCGTTAATCTTTTATACAGCATGATTTAAACGGTATTTTTGATACATATTTTGATATAATCCACAAACAGACCTGCTAAAAAACGACAAAGTTATATAAATTTTTTAGTTTAAAAAACAATAAAAGTTTAAATTGGTACACTCGAAAAAGTTACAGAAATGATATTCGCTCAAACATTGCCGAAAATGACATTCAAACAGCTTCAACGGACTGTCAAAAGTCATACACCCAACTGCCCCCAAAGACGGTCCCACCACGAACGAAATCCCCTAAACCGAACTCGAGAACATTTCCTCGGGCAAGCTTAACTTAAGCTAACATTGTTTTTCCTCCCCTCTTTCTTATCTTTTCCCCCCTCCAATCGATGCCCCAGTAGTCTGATGCCGAGACCCCGATGTTACGTCACTATGGGTACCGTTTGGCGCTGTTGATCACCCCGCGCGCATCGGCCATCAGGTAGCGCCTTTCGTTTATATAAATTTTGATCTTTCGCACGTAAATCAGTCACATTCTAGTTTCCGTGGCCATGCAACCAAGATACCGAAGTTCAAGCTGCATAAGAAGCGACAAAGCCCCCTGGAAAGGGCTGCATTTAAGTATGAACCTCGAAAGCACCATGCATCGCCGGCGGCTGTGTCTGAACCGACGGTTTCCCAAACCTCTTCTGGATGCATCCTGACGGCCGAAGATGAACAACTGATCTCACGGGGCGACTTTTATGGAGTTCGGACGAGTACACAGACTGTATGTATTCGATTTGAGAGAAATTTGATCGAATTTGGTTGAAATTTATATATAAATTTCAGCAACTGAACATCATTCCACCCGAACAAGTGATCAGCAAGCTCAAGCAAATGATCGACAACAATCTACGATTTAATGCGGAGTTCTTTTTGATCAATGTGCTGCTTCCGTTGGAACAGAACAGAAATGACTGGCCCAAGTTCTTGAAGCAGATTGCAGAGACGAGGAAAGCGTCGAAATCGAACTCGCCTGACGTCTATCTTCCGTTTTTGATCCGATGTTGCGGCGTTGAAATGTCAGACGTCAGTGAGGCCAGTAGACTGAAGATTCTCGAGCGACTGTTGAAAGTTGTCGAATCCGGCGGTATCCCGATGTCGGTCGAAGCTTGGAATGCTGTTCTCAATGTCTACCTCCAGAACGATCACGTCTTCGATGTCGATGAGGTCCTTTGTAAAATCGAAATTGAAGAAGGATTGACCCCTAATGTCGATCTTTTCAATCATTTGATGTGGGGATTGGCTGTTCAGGGCAAGAATGAACAAATTGCGTGAGTTTCACTCCTTTTTGATGGTTATTTTATATAAAATTACACTTTAGTCCACTATTACACGAAATGTCAAAACGCAACCTCACTCCAAACTTCGATTCCGAGCTTCCGCAAATCTTCTCCGCCGCCTTTTGTGGTTTCGATGCCAAAGCAGAATCCCTGATTGCTCGTTCCGTCGCGCGGCATGGCGAATCCGTCCGATCCGACTGCCTGGGCGTGCAGATTCGAGGTGCGGCGACAGCTCGAAACATTGACCGAGTGAGAAGTTTGCTTCGTTCCAGCGTCTTGTATTTCGATAAGGGTCCAGCCAGTTTCGGTTACGCTTCTGACTACCGGGCCAAGCCGCGATATGTCGTCAATCTGCACCACGACGTCATTTTCGATGTCATTTGGCAGCTTGCGAAGAAGAGCCACTTCCGTGATGGACACGAGTTCGCCGCGTTGACTGAGCAGATTCTGGAACACGCTCAAAGGCAAGCTGGCTTCTTCAAGATGCTGTTTCGCGAAACCATCCGACACATTGTTCATGACTACTACTTTTCGGCGACGGTGTTGATCTCGGATACCCTCAGGGTTCAGGACATGTTGAAGTCGCAGATGAAAAACAGTTGGTTTTTGTTTACATTTTTGAAAACAAAAGACCTAATGATGTCTTTTAGCCTATGTTATGCACATCTTTCCACGACTTTGCCGACAGATGATCCGAAGTGGCGTGGATAAGGATGTCATTTGGGACGTGTCTAATCGGTTGATCAGTACTTTTGGCGCTGAGTGAGTTTACATTGCACTTTTATCCAATTTGACAAAAGTGCTTCAGAAAACGCTTCTACGACCACCTACTTTTCGCCGTTCTGACATTCAAAAACTACCGCTACGACGAGCGATTTGACAACTTTGCCAAGTTTGTGGAACTCATCGACCCTGAACGCGTACGCCCCCATCTAATTCTTCCGATTCTGGCCCGATGTCCGGATATGCTCGCGAGAAAGAAGATTCTGTACCAGTGCATCACTCTCGGCTACAGCGACATTTCATTATTGGATAACAATCTGCTAATCCGGTACTTCTACGCACCTATGTTGGAGGAGCTGTCGACGCAGTATATGACGGACTTTGAGCGGTTGTCAGAGGTCTCCAAGAATCTGGAAACTTTTCACGTTCCACGGACCCAGACATTCAATGTTCTGTTCAACTGGGCGAAACGCGTGGACAACCCTACCGTGAAACCGACCCCGCCGGAGCTGCCATTGACACGCGCCAATTTCAAGGAGTGGATTCAAGCCGAATACGATGAACTCTTCACGGGTAAGGCTGTAGAAGCTGCCGAAATCCATGCCAAGTACAACATTGACTTGTTTAAACGGCGTCTGGCGGCCCGTGATGTCGAGAAGGTTCACACTTTTCTCGTTAAACGCGGAAGTTTCCCACCAGAAGTCAACTTTGACGAAGTACTCGAGCCGCTGTTGAATCTCTATCTCGCTGATGCCAATGCTGGATACCTGAAGAAGATGCTTACAATGCTGGCAGCCGTCGGAAGCACAGATGAAAGGAGCCAGGTTCTGCGCGACTTTGATCTTGAAAGTTCGGGTCATGCTGACAGCAGCGGTGGATCCCCCGTCAAGAATTATCACATTTTGAAGCTTCTGACCCGTCATTTTGAGGACCACAAAGATATTCGGGCGCTGATTGAGTATGTTTACGAGTTGAAGCGGCTGTTTCCTGATGGTAAGTGCATTTTTGAAGGTATTCTGATAAAAATGTTACTCTTTCCAGCTGTTGCCGCCAATGAAACATGGTTCGACTCGATCAAAGCCTACGAACGCCTATTCCGAAGCATACTGACCCCTACCGATGGCCAAGTTTCGGTTGAACTTGTCAATGGAGCCATCGATCTGGTCACACTGCTCGTCCGATTCGATTTGATGATGCTTCACGGCAATGAACTGCTCACAGTGACTGTCGTTGAAACTGTCCTACAAAAGTAAGTTCTTTAACTTGCTTTTATGTGATTCTTACCTTGTCACATTTGCAGTCTCGGTTGGGACGCTGCTGTCGATACTTGGCTCAAGTTCCAATCCTCGTTGTACTGTCCAAACAGTCTCTTTGCGCTCATGAAGCACAACATCCACGACAAGACAAGAATACAGTATCTCATCCATCGAGCCCAAAACTTTATCTCTGCCGGCCGTGTGAATGCGTATCTGGCTGCGGCATATGTGTTCCGAGGCGACGTAGATGCTGCCAATGAAATCGTGAAAGCCAAGAATCCGCCGTTTCGATCGTCCGATTATTTGACGGCGTTGAGATTGCTGCAAGTGCAAAAGAACTACGTAAGCCCATTTTGTCTTTCTTTTACTGCTAAACGGCATCTTTACAGCAACACGCACTCAAGTTCTCAGAACTACTGCTACGGTATACTGATCTCCGCGTCGACGACCACGCCAAGCATCTGGTCACATCGTATTGGGTGAATCACCTGTCTTCGCGAAAGGTAGCTTCCATGGCACTTGACTTCTATGAACTGTTCAAAAGCTACGATGTCTATCCGACACTAGAACAAATGCACAAGATTCGTAGCGTTTGTGATGTACAGAAAGCCCTTATTGAGTATGTCGTTTTGCATTTCTTGTGTTTATTGTCAATTGGTCTTCAGGAAATGGACGTTGAATCCAGAAACACGCGTTCTCAACACTCCAGTAAAACCACCATCATCGGATGACTTCCTCACACGGTATGCTTCATTCACTGAAGATCTGCAACGGTTTGAAGCTACTGGGAAGCCGTTTGAAGCCAGGGAGACTGTTACCACTGCCATTGACGATACGGCTGACACAACTTCTGCTCAAACTGTTAATTAGGACTTTTTGATTTGATAGATACGAATAGATTTTGTTTTGTTGATTTTTTGTTGTTTTTAATGATTAAAGTTTTTTTTGAGTTCTTTGAATCTGGAAATAGCGGTTTTAGTACCGCACTTTGTATTTTAAACGTGTTTTTGCAACAGTTTTGTAATGTTTGTTGTTTCAGCACACTTTTTGATGGCTTTGTAAGCCACTACCAGGACTAATATTCATAGCATGTTGAGCAGACTCGCTGTTTCTACCTCTTCTCATAGTCCCAGGTAAGCAATCAAGTCTTTGTTTTACGACAGTTCATGTAAACCTGTTTACAGATGCCTTCTAAAACACCTACCACCACCGCTAAACTTTTGCTCGCGCGTCTCAACAGTCCACACTTCGTTTACACCTCGAGATGAAGATTTGCCGTCATCGAAGAAGCCGTCGATACAGCGACAATGGTTCAGTCTGTACCAGAATTCCGCGTCTTCATCATCCGCACCAGCGTTTCTTCCCCAAGAAGTCTTATTCGGCGGTGCCGCAGGGTTACGCGCGCTGCAGTCTGAAAGCGACGACATTCCAACAACGGTCGAGCAATCGGAGTTGGGAGGTGCCGAGGATGGTTCAGGACGTGCACATTCTTTCTTCGGGTCTCTGGCTGAAGGCACTGACGTTGGTGCCGCGTTGATGGATTTGGCGGAGAGTTCGGAGCCAGTTCCACTTGTGTCGGATTCTTTTTCGGAAACTGTCCCGGCTGTTGTCGATACTAAAAAGTAAGTGTCGCTGCTCTCTGAAATTTTAACGGCAGTTTTTGCATTTGTAGAAGACTAGTACGGTATCTACCTCTGAATTCCGCCGAGTTTGACGTCAAACCGCTTCAAGTCAACGATTCATTGCCGCCACCAGAAGAAGCCGCTTCAACAGATCCGACTACACTCCGCTTCAAGCCAGATTCAAACAGATGCGAACCAGCTTGTCGGGACGTTCTACGCAGTGCCATTGCAAACCGCAACCTGGATGAGATTCGCGCTGAATTGTCGCAGTTCACCTGGCCTGCGATCGGCATTTCCGGCCCACTGCTTGCCAACATTTTCAAACTGTTTGCGAGTAATTTGAAGTCAGAGGAAGATGTCGCTGAAATGTTAGCTCTGATGACTGACTTGTAAGTTTTGAGATTGATTACCTTCGAAGAAACAACCGGATTCAAGAAAGTTTTCAGAGCAAAAGCCCACCCTCGAGCCAACATTCCCGATGCCGTCACCCTCCAAGTCCTTGTCGGTGTTTGCGCTGCCACGAACCCAGACCATGTCATTTCCGTTGCCAAAGACATCCGAAGAATCTTTTCCGCACATTCTGAGATGCCGTCGATGCGCCGAGCTAACCGAGCTGCTCCCGCCGCTGTAGCACTCTTTGAAGCCGCTTTTGCCCATGAATCGGCGTCGATGCATTCTGTGGCACGCATGGCAGATGCCCTTATCGAGCTGCATTTGCTGGACAATAAGGACGTGTTCCTCGAAGTGGCTACGCGTTCCTTGGTAAAGCGTCTTGGTTTCAAACAGCTATTTGGAGCCTGGGCTGCGTATGCCGTTGCCGAAGGGACCGTTGCTGGAACCCATGTTCTGTTCGAGGCGGCTTTGACTGCGAAAAGCATTCCGCGGAAGCTGCAAGAAAGGCAGATTTCACAGATTCTGGAGGTCTACGAGACTGTGAAGTCACCCGGAGACGGCGTCGCTCAACTGATTCTGTCTTTGATGGCTACGGGTCGACTTATGGATGCTGAAGTTTTGTGGTTCAAGTTGGCCGTCGATTGCGGGCATTTCATTCGACCATTGAGACAATGGGCGACTGAGGTATGTCATATAGCCTTCTAGAATCCTCTGATCTTTCAAGTTTCAGCCGAAAGACGCCGCAGTCAATGCCATCCACATTCAACAATTTGCATCCCTCGTCGAAACTTGTGTCCTTGCCGAAATCAAGCCCAAAAAACGGGCAAAGAAAGCCGCAGTCGTTGAAGATGAGCTTGAATCCGAAGCCGTTGAAGCTGCCGTCCCTGAGCAGGCCGAACCCGTTGAAGCGATGCCGACCGGTAACATGGCCTTCCTGATCAACGCCTGGCGTCCGACTGGCCGCAAGCCTAAATTTGTCACGAAAAAGAAGTACCGTCGCCACAAGGTCAAGGCCGATCAACTCGACAAGCTGATCAGCACCATTCAAACTGTTTGGATCCGCATTGCCGAGAATAACGCCAACCCCGGTGATGTCGACAACCTGCGGGCATTCTTGACAAAGAATCACTTCGCCATGACCCCCGGGACACAACGCCGAGCTGAAGCCATCTATGAAAGAGCCGGGCTGAAGTCGCCTTTCGAAAAAGTAGTTTTTGAATCTTAGATTCGTGATTCTGGTAGTTTCTGTGCATGTTAGTCCATGTACTTGTCTAGTTCATTTTTACCTGGTAGATTATGTCCAAAGTGCCTTGAAACTGGAAGATTTGTTTTGTTTGTTGTTTTTAGAGCTACTGTTTTTACAGTATGCGCATTGATAGGATCTTGAAAGCTGTAATATGACAGTAATTGTTAGAATATAAGAGAACTCTTTTTGATTTGAGTCGATTGACGTTGTAATCAGTCACATTGGCTGTGAAATATTTGAAAATGTAAAAGTTTTGAGTGATTTCCATGGCTTTGTTTGTAGCAAGATGTCTGGGTACAATCTCGTCAGGCGTCTGAACCCCAAAACACCGCTTCTCAACGCTGCCTTGTCAACCACTTCAGTCGTCTCTTCCGGGGTCGTTGAAGCATCCGCGCCGACGACAGCTGTCCACGTGCCTTTCTCCCGTCGTCGAGTTCTTTCTGAAACTGATCGACGTCGTGCATCTGCGGCTTCACGTCGTCACGATGGAGCATTGCAACGGTTCAAAGAGGTCCAACGGGAACGGAAGCTGTTCATCGAACGGCACAGGGACGCGATTGAGGAGCATGCTGCCGCGCAGAAGGATCTGACATCGATGGTTGACTCGTAAGTTGTCTCATCCCTTTACAATCGTCAAACCAAGCCTTCTTTAGCATCGAATTCACCTTGACCGGCGACCGAAAACTCCTCCAAAAGGTCCTCGCCGTCGCCAAGACCGACATTACTGGCCTATCCGGACTAAGCGACCGTCAGTTTGCCGTTCTCCTGAATGCCGGTGGCCGTTTGACCGCGGATCAAGTCCCTGCCGAAGCTCGACAGCAGTATGTTGACGCCCTGTGGCAGCTGGCTACCACTGCCAACTTTCCGTTCGGAATTCAGTCATGGAATGCACGAATTGCTGCCAATCTTGAAAACGGTGTCGAAGTTGATGTTGTTGGCACGCTGAAGGACATCAGTGCTGCTCAACTTGAACCCAACGAAGAGACTTTTGGCATCTTGGCTCAGGTTTATGCGCAGACTGGTAAAACGGCTGGTATTCTGTAAGTTACTGTAGGTTTTCGGCATTTTTTAACAGCCATTTATTGCAGGCAGATCATTTCATTGTTGAAAGAACAGAATATCCCAGCGACTCAGCCTTTGTTCGAATCTCTGGTCTATTCGACAGCCTTCAACGGTGAAGACGCCCAAGTTTCGGCCATCATCAAGTCGCTTTCCTCGAACCCGTCCGTTTCAACATCTGGGCTCTACATTGCCGCTGCCCTCGCCAAAGCCCGATCCACCAAGGACCCCGTTGCCGTGGCAAAGGTCCTGGCCGAAGTACCCCATGCGCTTGCTTTCAAGTCAAAGGAGAATCTCAACGGCATTCTGGAAGTCATCTTCACGCTGGCCGATGCTCGTGCTACCGGTATTGTCGAAGCGCTCCGGCCGTATTTCATGACGCATCAACCGACGGGCACCTTGCCAATCTTCTACGATCACGAGGGCCTCGCCGCCAGAGTTCGCAAGCTGTTTTACGCCGGCAACGTGGACGGAGCTGTCGAGTTGTATGAGTTGCTTGACAGTGAGCGCAGATTGTAAGTTTGACGCTTTCAACTACTTCAAAAATAGATTTCCTTTTCAGCCAAACCCGAATGTACTTCGAGGAAAAGCTTCTGGACGTCTTCAAACGCGATCCCGCCTCTTTGCCAGAGCTTGCCTCGAAGCTTCGAGCCAAGGGCATCATCAAGCTGCCCCTCACGAAGCTCATCGAACGCGCACTCCAACAAAGAATCAGCATTTTCGCGTTGTACGAGATTTTCCTGGCTTCCGATGAGTTCACCGAGCTCACCAGTGATAACAAGCGGCCCCATTTGCATCTCCCATTGATTACCAACCTTCTTAATCAGGCAAGTTTGTGTTTTGATACGAATGATCTTTGAATAGTTACAAATTTTGAAAGCGGTTTCAAAAGTTACACGCTTCACTGTTTTTAAACGGTTTAAAATCGCATTCAGCGATGCAAACTCTTTTTTTACGCTTTTCGGCGGAAAGTCAGTAGTTTTTTAGTTCCATGGGGGCATTGCTATTTTGTCTGGCCACCCATTCGGAAGTATAACTTAATTCACATCGTCTGGAAGACAGCATTTATTGAGAGGCCTTCTTACGCGTGTTCTATATTCGGGGAACTCCCATAGCCGAAAAACAAGTACAAACGTGCATTTGACAACACTTTGCAAAATGCATTACTAATTGTTTCAATATCCCACGCTCCTCGGGATTTTTTGGTGTTATTTTTGGCGCATTGTATCTTTTTGCACTGCCAAACCTTTTTGTGGATTTCTCAAAGACCACCGAATTCAATTTTAATAAAACTAACAGAAAAAACTGCCAGAAAAGTTGTTGGTTTGTTTTTGATTGACAGGGCTTGTTTCTATGCCATGCTTGTTGGTTTTTGACTGACAATAGCAACTTATTTCAATTTAAGATTGCTGAATGTTGATCGTTGGCACTTGGGTTTTTTATAGATTTTTTGGTATCTTGAAGGGATGCACGTTTTACTGGGAGTTTGATGGCTTTTGGTGGGCTTCGGAAAAATATTGACCACCGTTGTTTAGAAATTCATGACGTTTTTGCCTGACTATTTGGTGGCTTGTAAACTAAGTTTGTTTTGGCTGTTCTAGAACTGTCTTACCATTTTTTGCAACTTCCTTTTTAAAACTTTCGAATTAAAATTTATGGCACTAGAAAACTTCTTTTCCAAGTCCTTTTCGAAACCAGTTTTTGTTCGTTAATCAGTTTAGTAGATTAATGATGTATCCAAAGAAATCTTGAAGGATTGTGCACTGCGAACGGCATTCATTGAATTACTTACGTAGTCTAACTTTGTTATCTGTTTCAGCTTGAAAAAACACCTCCGACTGAAACGGACATTCGTCTTGGATTGTTCAACCAGATTGCACCGCTGATTAACTTTAGCGACACTGATCCGCGTTTACTGAAGAAGCTTTCAACTGCTCTCGTGGCCCAAGGTTAGTTTTCTTTTACTTTTTCATTGCAATGTATCTCCGACTTGTTTTAAATCGCCGAAAACTATCCTTTGTTATTTTCTGTTTCTGTTCGCCGCAAAATAACCCTAAAATAGTGCACTTTTCTGTTATGGGAACTATTATAAGCTTGTTTACCTGCAAAGTGTGTCCTTTCGGGGGAGGCGGGAAGCAATTTGTCACCGAGAGCCACTTTTAAAGAATGCACCCTCACTTTTGCTAACGGCATTTTGCATTCCGTAAAAACACGGATCAAAAAGCACGGAAACTTCTTTTCACAAACAACATCCACGAAGTATCGGTTTCAGTTTCAAGTTTAACAAACCCGAAAAACCATATGACGTTCCCATTTTGTTTGACTTTCGCCCTGGATGGCACGCGCTCGTTCTATTTTCTTTTTGTAAAAGTTCGCCAACGTTCAAAAACTTCCACTTCTATTAACGGCGCCGTTCGCCTGACCCGGAATGCCTAGGGAAAATAGACATGCGGTCGGTGTCGGTGAAGTTACATCATTCCAACATGCCACCAACTTGGTGGCAGCCCTTTTTTGACGAATGAACAATGCCTGCGGCGGGCGTCGGCTCGCCCACTTTCACTTTTTCATTTATGCTCCTTGAAGATGGGGGATAAGTTTCGTGTTCCTGCTGTCATTGGGCTTGACCATTTCGTTAAATGGGTGGGTCCACGAGACGCATTCTTAAAGAAGCTTCCCCCATGAATGTCATTATCGGCTGAACCGAACCGTCTTTAGAAGCCCAAGCGCTCATGCGTGCCCCAAAAGTGGGGATATTTATTTTCGGCTTTTCTCGAGAGTCACGTCAACGACGGCTAAATTGTTTCTAACTTCTTTGGGTTTCTTTTTTTACGTTCTTTGATCACTACCACTGTTTTGACGATGGCTCTGTTCTATGAATTCCTTTCTTTTTTCCGGCTAACAAGAATCACATAAGGCTCCATGTACTCTTGAACGACCAAATGTTATACGGTTACTAAAGAATGCATGTTTTGTAGTGACCGCCTCGGAGAAGTCGTTTTCGCAAGTGCTTCAATCGAACCGTTTCTGTGCGGTGCATCTGGCCACACTTCTCGTGAACGAAATGTTTGTTGAACAGTTGGATCGCTTGGAGGCTTTGATGAAGGGCCCTCTGGCCAATGAAAAGCTGTACCTGTCGCGTGTTCATCCGGTGATTGTGCGTTACCTGCGGAAGCCACACATTGACGATTCTGAATTGCGCACGATTGCCGCCGTTGTTGCTGCTGGATTTCCATGTAAGACCTGATTTCATGCAATTCTTTTCTTAATTTGATGATTTCAGCGGACGGCCAGATCACAGCTCCAGTCGGCCAATCCTATGGCTTCCGATGCATCCGCGATCTCATAACTTCGAACGTCATCGGCGATGAGCGTCTCCAGCTTCTGATCAAGCTTCTCTCCGAGGAACCGAATGTCACGCTCGCCAAAGAGGAAGTCAAGAAGATTGAATCCGAACTGCGATCATCGTCGAACAAGTCACAGCGTGCTGATTGGGTCAAACAGCTTCAACGCAAAAGCAAAGCCGTCGTTCGTTGGCTCAGTAGCGACGTCGACGCACTGCAGGAAGAAGCCAACTTTCTTGAAACCAAAGAAGATGCCAAGCCCGGTGTTCGCGCTAAGCTGTATGATATCCTCCTCCGCAAATATGCCGATGACACGAGCCACAATAACTCGCCAAACATGCTGAATCTGTTGAAGAAGTCCTTTGCGCTCGACATTGCCGCCGAATCTCGTGGCTGGTTCCAGCCGCTGAAATACGTCAGCATCGCCATGCGACGTGCCCTTGTCTTTGGCGATTATGACACGGCCCAGGCCCTTTGGGATTTGAAGTTTGTTGCTTCCGTTTTTGACATGATGTCGTATTGATAAGCAATCCATTTTCAGGAAAGATTGTCCTCCAGATTTGAAGCTACTGTATGCGCTTTGCTGGCTCGACCAAAACGAAGAAGCCAAAGCCGTTGATGCCGCTTCGACTCTGAAGCAGGTGCCTCCGGACCATGTCCTTATTCGTGTTATGCAGCAGAAACACACCTCCGGCGAAACCCTCGAAAAGTTCGTCGAATTCATTTCCAAGAAGTTCAGCATCAGCAATTTGACCCGGAAACGATTGACGCGTGTGATCAAAAAGATGGAGCTCGTTACGGCCATTGAGAAGGGCGACCTCCAACAAGCCTTCAAAGTCGTCGAACAAACGACGCGTCAACACAGTGAAGCTTTCGGTCAAAACGATCTCATGGCTGCCTGTGTCCGTCTCGAGAATCTCGCTACTCTCAAGGCAACATTCCAGCTCGTCTCCAGCTATCATGACCGTAACACGGCCTACATTGACATGGTTGTCGCTTTCCTTGAATGCAACCACTTTAAGCGAGCCCAGCAGCTTGTCAATAAGGCTGGCAGCGTGTACGTGAACAGCTCAAAGATGGAATTCCTCACGAGTCGCGAATTGGAACTCAAGCGTCCTGATGTCCTCCACCGATTGTTCCTTATCATCAATGATCCTGATCGTGCCTCGACAGCTGATCTCGCTGTCATGTTGGAAAAGTGCGTCGACATGTACACGGAAGCGGATAACGTCGAAGGGCTACGTGAACTGCAGAACGACATTGCCAAGGTTAAATTCAATTTGGAACGGAAGTTGCGAGCCCATTTAGACAGTGCCATCGTCAAGGTCAGTTTGTTTTCCCCGGAATTGCAACTTGCATGCGCTTGCGTGCCCTCTGGGGATTCACCGATGACACGTAGACGTAGTCTTTTCCAGACAGGCGCTTGTTCCTTGAACACTTATAATTCCGTGTCTTTTCAGGCTGCCAGCTCGAATCGCACAAAAAAGACCCACCGTACCGACTCCGTCAGCTCATCCGCAACGACCCGATCCTCGAGCACATCCACCGATGGCGACGGTCATCAACAGCTGTCCGCAAGTGTGTCGCCTTCTGCTACCACTGAAACCATTGCCGAAGTGGCTTGAACATCTGCCTACATTCTGATTCAAAAGATGGAAAAAATTCGTGTAGCTTCATTGTTTTCCTCCGCGCTTTGTGTTGCTACTCATTAGGTCCTTGTTTATTTGGCTTTGTTTTTAGCATTTTGACTTTGATTGGAATATATGCTTACTAAATGTTAGGTCTTTTAGAATCGCCTTTTTCTTTTATTTGTTGTTTATTTTTTGGATTGATAGCCATTATTATGGTTTGTAAGTCTTGAATTTGATTATTAAGTTGCACTAAATAAAATTTATAATAAAAGTGTATATTAGTATTGTTTTTGGTTGTCGTGCCTTGATTACTGATAGCTTTAATTGAGAGGCAGCGGTAATGGAGAGGTTTTAGAAAGATGCTTTCACGAGTTTGCTCAAGGTTTTTCTCCTCCGCACAGAAGTTGAAGTCGAATGAGCTACCGGATTGGAAGCAGGTTCAGAAACGGATTCTCGGTCTCGTCTACACTGATAAACAAGATGACGCTATCAAACTTCTGAACGAAGCCGAGCAACGGTAACTATACTTGTGTATTGTCTCAGTGCCAATGAATCAATTTCAGTAATGAGATTCCAACCGAAAAGAGTGCCTTCTTCCGCGTAAAGTTGAGTGCCCATCTGGCCTCAACTGGAGCCGAAAACGCGTCCATGACCCTCCTCAAATCAGTTCAACCTGAAACGACCGTAGCCCTGTCCGATGAACAGTTTCTCGCAGCTTTGGTTCGGATTCTGGATTCACAGGCACTTCCAAACCCCGTCGAGACAGCTTCCGGCTTCTATGAACGCATTGTTGGGGGCGGATTCCATCGAAAACGGAATCGTGACAACTTGTTGCGGGTCATCGTTGCCGCGGCTTTCAAGTGAGTTTATTTTGATTCATAAGCTTGCAAAATTCGCTTCAAAAATGCTTTGTTATCACTTTTTCGGCTTTGTCGCATTATCTTTCGTGTTACTGCCCGTGACGGATTCCTTTGTCGGTGTGGTTTCCGGCGTTTTGCTATCTTTGCCCGGACTGTTGGCTTGTTTCTGCGGACTTCCTTTGGCTTCCTGTGGAATGGCCGTTTGCTCCAACGTCGGAACGATGGGTGCAACACCCTTGAAAGTGTAGATGATACATTCTAGCTGCTTCGAAATCGCCAGAATCCCCGCCAGATTGTCCTGTTCGCCGCAATAGGCAGGAGCTGAGAAGATGGTGAGGCAGCGCTTGTCTGCAGAGAATTCATACCCGTCTTGGACGGCTTGATGCCCGCGCACGATGAGCTCGATTCCGAGGGTTGAGCAGAATTCTTCGATGGCGGTGGGGCCGAAGACCTAAACACCATGTTTATTTTCAGTTGTTTGAGAATAGGGTTACCATAGAAATGCCCCTCGGACTGATGTCATATCGTTTCGTTTCGCCACAAGGGTCCGCCCACACCAAATCGGTCAACAAGCCGAGATCAGTGATATCCGTAGGCCGCATGACGCGATCAAACTGCTTGAAGCTGAGCAAATCCTCAGAAATTCCGCCATGGGTGCAGAAGATCTTGTCCGCAATGACAGCTGACATCGGCATGCAGTTGAAAACGTGTTGATACAGTGTCCATAGCTCCGTGGCTAAAGAGTTTGATATCATAGGTGCACTACAGCAGATGCAACTTACGTTTATCATCAGGAAATCGGCGCTTAACTTCATCAAAGAAGCCATAGATCTTGTTCACAGCTCGAGTTTCATGATTCCCCCGAATCATAAACAAGTGCTTCGGATGCCGTAGCTTAAAAGCCAACAGCAGTGTGACTGTTTCGAGACTAAAGTGTCCACGGTCCACGTAATCCCCGAGAAATAGATACTTTTGTTTCGGCGGAGGACCCATTTTCTCCAACATTTTCTGAAAACGCTTACTGTAACCCTACAGCCAAGACTTAACCAACCTGTAGATCCAAAAATTGTCCATGCAAGTCGCCCAGCACACAAATCGGTGGTTGCAGTTTCAATAAGACCGGTTCTAGCATGAAAAGTTCACGTGAACGCAGACATATCTCACGCAGCTCTTTCGCATTCAATTCAACGTCCAATTGTGGTGGTGGCACCATGGGAGTGCCATCTGGTTTCGTTAGAACTGTCGTTGTCGCGTCCTTCGGCTTTACAAGCGGTTTGGCATTCATTAGCTTTGAAATAAACACATCGAGCTCGGCTTTGATGCGTTCCTCTGGCGGCTTACGACGACCCTTTTCCGACAATTTGCCCGATTTGTCGGCAGAGTTGATCTGCTTCGGACGCGTTTTTGCTGCTGATTCGCCTTTGGCCGCTGTCATTGTGGGGTGCTTTGATACAGTTCTTTTCCGGTGATTAGAATTCTTGGAGACAGTGAGGTTCTTTTGGCGCGATAGACAAGATGAAATTTGCATATTTGAGAATACAGTTATAAAATTCAATGTTAAATTGACATGTTGTTTTCAGTGCAAAGAAGCCATTTCTCGAAGTTTTTGACCTCTACAACAAGCTAGCCGCTATCGAACCACCGCTAACAACACAGGAATCTAAGATACGCCAGAAATTGCATCCCGGAACGGTTTGGGAGTTCATCAAAGCTGCCAATACTGTCAATGACAAAACACGACGTAAGAAGGCAATTAAGCTTGGTAGGTCTGATTTGTGGGCGAATTTTAATTGATTAAAGTCCTAATTGTATTCAGTCGACGACTTTTTGACCACTAATGCATCACGCTTGCAAGCTGAATGTCTGAAGCCGCTGCATTTGCTCTTCGAAGGTCGTGTCATTGAGTATGTCGATGCCATCATCGTTAGCGGCGGCGTTTTCTCAGGCAATCACATTGAATATCTGATGGTTGTCGCCGAAGCTGCAAAAGAAGTAGGTAAACTTTAAGATTTTACACTACAAAAAGACACTTTTCAGCCACGGATTCTGTACCACCTCATCGGATACCCCGAGTTTTTCAACAAGCCGGAACTTCTAGCAAAAGTCGCCGAAAAGATGGCGATGATTGCGGGTAAAAACGGAGATATCGATGGCCTCGCTGCCCTGGGACGACGAATCGCTGAGCTCTATGAAAGCTCGCCAACAGTTTACCATTTGAATGTTTTCAAAAAAGCCATCCATAGAATTGCTCATTTTTATAAGTGTTGCAATGTCGCACTTCCGGTTGATCTCGTTGTTATTGTTAAAAAAGTTAGTTATTGAAATAAATTTGTTGTTGAAAACTGAAATTTGCATTTTGTAAAACCTTCCACAGTTTTTCAACGGTTCTCCGCAATCGAAAAACCGGCGTCATGAATCCGTCGTCGTTGGTAGCTTTGTTTTCTGTTTTGGCAATTTTTGTCATTACAAATGCCATCACTTTGGGAAGGTATCGTCTTTATCGTTTTTGTCTTACCGTAATTACTAATTGTTAAAATTTGAAGAAAGCCCCATCAACACCCTCTTTTTCTCCGATCAATGAAACCCCTGCTCCAGGATGTGGCTACAACTTTCGTTCCACTTCAAAATCCGTTCTACATTTATTTGAACATTGCCAATCTTCATGAAAAGTGTGAGGAAAAGCAGTAAGTGTTTTGTGACACTGTGTCCTGTTTTTGAGTAGGACATGCGGCCACACGGACGCACAATGCATCTTTTTAAACGAGCGTCTCTCCCTGTTCAAACAGGGCACAGTGTCCGCTGGGGTGTAAAGTCCCGTTTACAAAAAACTTTTAGGGTGTGTTTATGTTACTGGGGAAACACTCCTGACCGTCCTTACATCTATGAAAAGGACCTCAGTCATCTCGAAAAGGAACAGATTCGCGAAACCGGGTATCCCGAAATCCGTGTAGCAAAGCCAAAGTTTACGTTTGATGAGACACCGTGTGCAAGCTATAACATGGACACTTTGATCACAAAGTCTGAACGTGAAAGTATGCTAAAGGGTTACGAGGAAGCTGCACGAAAGATTGATCAGCCCGCTAACATGTTTGCTGACTACATTGGTAACTTTGAAAAGCAAGCTTTGTGTTTTACTGTAAAACATGAGTTCGCCAGTAAGTTAAACATACACATTTACTTTTTTAATGAGGTGACTTGATTTCAGCCCATACAGTCGGCGATACAATGTTTCGCGTTGAAGTTCAAGCGACGAAGGATTCCAGCTCCGAGGCCTTCCGCTTCGAAAACGAAGGCGTGATTCCGATTCAGCTGAACACCAAAAAAGCCGTCATGCAAACGTTAACCGAGTTGCCGATCGACGTTGCGGCTATCTTTTATCTCACGCCCCAAGTCTGCACTTTCACCAGCTTCAACAACAGAAAGATGGAGATGAACAGTAAGGGCAAACTCGTCACTGAGGACAAGTTCATCGAGCTGGTCGTGAAGGCGGATCCTGGATGCAATGGCGATCACATGCTTTATTATGTAAGAACTTGTAACAGTACTTGTTTTTTCAATCCGCTTGTAGGATCCGGATGAACTCGACGGTACGGCCCAGGTCATTCCGCATCCCCTCACGGTCGAGTCGTACTTTGGCACGTACCTCACCAAACTCAACGTTACCGACCCTAAGGAAATGAAGAAACGCAACATGACAAGCTCGCTCGCGTCGATTTTCGAGGAAATTAGCAACAATGTCGAGACGAACGCAATTATTTAATTTGTAAATAACAAAATATGAAAAATTATAAATGAAAACAAAATGTAAAGTAAAAAATTGAAAAGTCGAAAAAGTGTTTCGAGCGTGACAGGATTCGAACCTGCAACCGCTGGATCCGAAGTCCAGCGCGCTATCCATTGCGCCACACGCCCACGAAACCGCTGCAGCTACAACTGTAACTCGGCAAACTGCTTTGACATAAAAAACAGAACATTTTTTCAATTCTTTTCTTAACTTTTGTCAAACACGCTTAGAACAACTATGAACTCATCTTTATATGTACATTTATTAATTTAATTACAATTATTGCAAAACTAAACCACCTTTAACTAAAAACAGATAAGCCAACTCGGATGTAGCCAAAAAAAGAAAGACAAAACAACAAAATTTTGTCGATACCGATAGAAACATTGCAAACAAAACAAAAGTATGTACAAATAAGGCTTGGAATGGCCAACGCATGACTACTCATTCGGTTCGGGTGACGAATTGGAAGCATCGTTATCGCGTGGCGGCGACTCCTCGGGGTCGTCTTCATTGTCGTCGTCGTCGTCGTCCAAGTCAGGTACAGCGTCGAACAGGTCCAATACGCGGTGGCCATAGGGCGGGTCAACCTCAACGACCCCATCGGAATCAGAGTCGTTGCTGGCGTCTCCATTCGGTCCGACAATGTTGACAAAGATGGGATCATCGTCACTCGCGACATCGAACTGCGAATACACTTGCTGGACGTGGCGCAACATGGCCAAATCATCGGCATCCATGCGCAAGTTGTTGGTGATGATGTCTTCCAGGCGGCCTCGGCGACGCGGGACTTCGGAAGTCCGAACCGGAGGGCTGGATGGTCGGCCCCAAACGGCTTCGGTCACGGGATACGGGTCGGTGGCTTCTTCGACTAGCTGAAATTTACAATTTTGGATACAGTAACCTTACAAATTGCAAACACTTACGTAATGATCAAATATACGAAGCGTGGCCTGGCTCATACCCATGCCATCGTCGTCGGAAGGGGAATCGTAATCAAGGAAGCCAGGATGCTCTGTGTAAGGCACACGTCGCGGCGGATTCTGACGAGAATCAGGTAGCCGGTGCCCGGACCACATTTTGACGGTCTTTTCGACGCCGCAAGACAGAAGGACGTTGTTTCGGTCGGAATAGCGGACGTGATTCACGATGGATTGGTGGCCCTTGAGGATGGTGTGGGCTCCGTCTGTCATCGTATGCCGGACGAGACTGGCGCCAATTGGAACTTCTGAAACGGTTTTAATGGTTTTAAAGAGACATTCGAAGAAACCTACCGTAATCATGCGGGATTTTCCAGCAATAAATGTCCCATTTGTCCGATCCAGTGATAGCGTAGTTGTTACCGATCATTTGGCACGATTTGATGGTGATGTTGTTACTGTAGGACGGTTCGGTGCAGACAATTGGGGCGGCGCGATTGACCTGAACAAAACTTTACTTACGAAATACTGTCAAAATGGTACTCACATTATAGTAGACCGGATACTTATTCGCCCGAATACAAAACAACCCATCGCCAGCGGCATTCCACGAAGCCCAGGACGAACCATTTGTAACAGGGCCGGCGCTCACGTAGAAACTGAAATAAAATTATCAATTCACTGCGAAAAGAATACAAACCCAACTTGTCCGGGGCCCTTATATCAATAACACTCAAACCCTTATCCTTGTTACACGTAGCCAGCAAATCCTTGCTTATATGGTTGAAGTTGACGCAGTAATTCTCGCCGTCCTGATGATACGACGTCACAGAGTCACGTGGACTCATTCGAAGATCGTACAAGTAGATTCGATTGTCTTCCGTCGCAGCAGCCACGATGTTGTCGTTCTCGTGGTTGACGCTGAGCGAATAGAAGATACCGGCTTTGTAAGTTTGGATCAGTGAACCCGTTTTGATGTCGTGGACGTGGAAACACTCATCGTTGCCGGCGGAAAGGACCTGTGTTCCGGCATGGTTGAATTGGAGGGTGAAGATGTTGGCCAAGTGTTTCTTCTGCATGACGGCAACCGGTTTTGGACGGGAAGAGCCGGGATCCGGGGACGACATGGCATCCGCGACGCGCCAGACAACGACCCGACGGTCATCGCCACCTTGAAAATCCTATTTGAAGAAGATTTTATATATAAAAAGAGCTCACCAGAAGCGAAAAGAGTCTCATTCCGATTGAATTCGACAGCGTTGACACAGCCAGTGTGCTCCTTTAAATCTCGCTGCCACAGGGCATGATTCTTGTTCAATGTGAAGAGATCGTGGCGGAATGTGTAGGATCTTCCGTGCCGCATGCGTTGCAACTGCACTTGAGACGATGTTGGAACTGTAAAAGGTCAAAGATAACGAAATTTATATATAAAAATACGAAACCGACCATCAGACCAACCGGCAAGACATTGCGGAATGTATCTCTCCTGTTCAGACATACGTGAAGGTGTAACCTGCAGCGTGGGCTTCGGCTTGAACGTCGGCAGCACGTCCGATTCGATCAAATCGTCCACTTCCATCCCACGGCTTACTTGAAAAAGTACGTTTATAACAGCTGAAAATCAATGTGACCACGATTCAAACTATCAACTATCTGCTCAGCTACTCCTCCACGGCACGGTAAGACTATTTGGGGCACGAAATAGCAATCGATTATCCGCTGTTTATGCAAAACATGAAAGAGAAGAACGTGCGGTGTAAATAACTCGCGTGAACGTGACCAGCAACAACAGCGTTGCGCGCATTTCGCCACATCCATTACAACGCAGCCTAAGGCATACTGACTTGCGGCAAATGCTGTGTGTTCGCTTTCCTTTCTATTTCGACTTGCTTTTCCAATTGACACTACAATTTATTGCTTGTAAAATGAAACTATTTTAATTCATACAAAATCAACCGAATTCGGTAAATCGAACCAAAATTTAATTTTACTTTCGTCCTCAGAAAAAGATCTAATAGGGAACAGTTGTTTTTTCAACAGGTCGGTTTTCTGCGAGCTGAGTGTATCATCAGTGGACAAAGTGTGCGGTGACTAGGTCCAACATTACCTCCATCGCGGTCTGTGTTCTTTTACGCGAGAGAGCGGCGGGCTAGACGACGAGAGACGCACACTCTCCCCGTGGTGAAGACAGCCAACAGCGACGCAATGAAGGCCTTGCTAAAAAGGTATAATTTTAACTAAAAAATGTGTAAAAAAGGTAAATGTCTTCCAAATTGAAGAAAATTTTGACATGAACATAGAAATGAGAAGTACTATGTTTGACAATACGGTATTCAAGCAAATATTTCAACCTTTTTGTTCATTTGTTGTAAATTGACAATCTACAAAAAAACAATAGTGTTATTTCGACGTTTTATTTTTTATCAGTGACAAGTTTACACGGCATTTTAAGTTATTTTAAAAGAAGGGGCATAGTAGCGAAGTTACAAAAAAATAGTTGTCTAAAGACGCATTATTCTCACTACGCGAGAGATCATCTCTCTCGTTGCCTGGTTGTCCTCTAGCAATTACTGAATGGTGCACATGCGAATAGACCCCGCCATATAAGCATGGTCGCTAACCAACGCATCCAAACAATGCAGCAACAAAAACCGTTACCGAAATTGCAACACCACCACCAATACAGTACCATGACTCCGATAATGAGCAACAAAACCAATAATACAGATACCGTAACTCCAAATGCTACCATGAACCCTATAAAAAGCAACACCAACACTAATAAGAAGCAAAAACACTACTAATACAGTACCACCACTGCGATAAAAATCAACACCATCGCCAATACAGTACCACGACTCCGATAAATAGCAACACTATTACAAATACAATACCATGACCCCGATAATCAGCAACAACACCACTAATACAGATACAATGTCTCCGACAAGTAACAACACCACCACCAATACAGTACCACGACTCCAAAAACAACCATAATTACGATAAATAGCAACACCACCACGAGTACAGTATCATGACTCCGATAATCAGCAACAACACCATCAATAGAGTATCATGACCCCGATAATCAGCAATAACCATAATTCCAAATAGTTATCTTTAGAGACGCATTATTTTCACTGCGTGAGAGATCCTTTCTCTCGTTGCCTGGTTAACCTCTAGAAATCACTGTAAGGAGCGCATGGTAATAGGCCCCGCCATTTAAGCATGGTCGCCAACCAACGCTTTGAAACAATGCAGCAACAAAACCGTTGCCGAATCGTAACACCACCACCAATACAGATACTGTACCTCTAAATACTACCATAACTTCGATAAATAGACACATTACCCCCAATACAGTACAATAACTCCGATAAATAACAACAACACCACCAATACAGATACTGTAACTCTAAAACCCACCATGACTCCGATAAATAGCAACACCACCATCAATAGAGTATCATGACCCCGATAATCAGCAACAACACCACCAATAAGGTACCGTAACTCTAAAAACAACCGTAACTCCGATAAATAGCAGCACTACCGAGCAACAACACCACCAATACAGTACCGTAACTCCGAAAACTATCGTAACTCCGATAAATATCAACAATACCACCAATACAGGTACCGTAACGCATTATTCTTACAGGGTAAGAGATCCTCTCTCTCTCGTTGCCTGGTTAACCTCTAGCAATCACTGTAAGGTGCGCATGGTAATAGGCCCCGCCATTTAAGCATGGTCGCCAACCAACGCTTTGAAACAATGCAGCAACAAAACCGTTGCCGAATCGTAACACCACCACCAATACAGATACTGTACCTCTAAATACTACCATAACTTCGATAAATAGACACATTACCCCCAATACAGTACAATAACTCCGATAAATAACAACAACACCACCAATACAGATACTGTAACTCTAAAACCCACCATGACTCCGATAAATAGCAACACCACCATCAATAGAGTATCATGACCCCGATAATCAGCAACAACACCACCAATAAGGTACCGTAACTCTAAAAACAACCGTAACTCCGATAAATAGCAGCACTACCGAGCAACAACACCACCAATACAGTACCGTAACTCCGAAAACTATCGTAACTCCGATAAATATCAACAATACCACCAATACAGGTACCGTAACGCATTATTCTTACAGGGTAAGAGATCCTCTCTCTCTCGTTGCCTGGTTAACCTCTAGCAATCACTGTAAGGTGCGCATGGTAATAGGCCCCGCCATTTAAGCATGGTCGCCAACCAACGCATCCAAACAATGCAGCAACAAAACCGTTGCCGAATCGTAACACCACCACCAATACAGGTACTGTACCTCTAAAAATTACAATAACTTCGATAAATAACAGTACCACCACTAATACATATACCGTAACTTTTAAAACTATCATGACTGCAAAAAACAGCACTACACAGATGCCAAAACTCAGATAATAGATACAGTACTGCTACACTGAATCCAAAACCACAAAATGTGCTACGACCCCAAAATTGTACGGTGACTCCGAAACCGAATACAAACCCACTGCCCCGAAAAGACGTTCCACCATCGATACAAAACTCTTCAAACGAATATCACTATAACTTAAAAATGTTACAAACACACAGCCTACGTATTATGTTAACTTTACTTACGCTTACATTACATGATGCCACTATACACCATGAACCTTCGAGATGTCATGTCAACCGTCGAGCTGCTCGTTCCATTTCCTTAGATGACGCATACGTCAATCGTCGACCACTGACCGTCCGCGGAGAGAAACTTCATATAACTAAACCCACAAGCTCCTTTCCCAGTGCCGACAACCGCGAGTGTCAACAACCATCACCTTCAGTGTTCTGGGCGCAACAACAACCAGCCGCCGGCCATCGACTTCCTCAGCACCGTTCCCATCAACGGCGCCAATGATTATCAACATTTCGCCAGCAACAGCGTTTTGGACTACACAACACGCTAAAAGTCTTCAATCGAAGCGTTCCCATTGTATCAGTAGCAAGGGTGGACACGGGCCTACATTTCTCGGCCCGCTGCCCGGCCCGAACCCTTTTTAGCCCGTCAGGGCCGGGCCGACGTCAAGCCCGGCCCGGCCCGGTTGGCCCGCGGGCCTAAAAAAATCGGCCCGGCCCAGCTAGGGCCGGGCTTTCAATTGGTTTCCTGTTTTTAAAACTATGATGCACGTTACAATTCAATTTTTTAACGCTTTTGCTAACAACACCAGGTATCAAAAACATAAAAAACAAAATTTTAAATTAGCAGAACCGATAAAGAGATAAAAATTATGGTCAGGCCCGCGGGCCGGGCTGAAAATTTTGGCCCGCGGGTCTGATTGCTTGCGCCCGGCCCGTCCCGGCCCGGCGTTCCCTCCTTCCGGGCCGGGCTTGGGCCGGGCCGGGCCTGACGGGCCCGGGCTGGCCCGGCCCTACGTCCACCCCTGATCAGTAGCTGTCCCTTTGCCGTCGCCCCGGGCGTTATCCGGGAGGTTGTCTCCCTCTGTTCCGTCGACCGGGGCCGTCAAAGTCCGTTTGTAAACGGCAAATTGCAAAGGTTCAGGCTTCAGCTCGATTACTTATTCTCCTTTGGAAGCCCACTGTATAGTGGCGACGTTAGACGTCAGATCGTCTCAAGACCACATCTGTGACATCGCAGCCTTTAGGGGCCGGCAAGATCAACAAATTCTGTCTCTACCTCGCTCTCTTTCTCCACCGTGCTAACCGTAGCGTTAGGCCTCAACCTAACATATTTGGTAGCAGCGAGTGGTTCTTCATCTGAACCGCGAGCAACTCGATGGGTGGCCATGGGCACGAGCATCACTATACAGTGAATGCGGATGTTCAGGAGGTGATGATCGTCATCCTGGAACGGCATGATACTGCCGGGCGTCAGAGATGACGTGGTACACGACCAGATTCGTGATGAACCGTTTGCTTGGTACATGTACCGACAGCCCCAGAAAACCAGGAGGCACCAGAAGCCGTGCCCCAATACAGATCCTTTGACTCCGATAAATAACTAAACCGCCACCACACTGAATCCATGATTCCAAAAACTACTATATATCCGGTAAATAGCAACTATACCACCAATTTCGAAATGTTAATCAAGAAAAATTACTTGTGTATTTACAAAAATTACTGTATGATTGTATGTACTTCAATAAAGCAACAAAACAATATTATAAAAGTCATTATTATAAACATAACGATCGTTTAATATCAATTTAACTAACAGTTTATACTTTACTGATTCTATTAACTTTCGTGCCAACTGTACTCTGTTGGTTGGTGATCAAAGATGACAGAAAACAAGGCCGTCTGTTGTTTTGATTAACTTTGTCCTCTATCTCACCGCGATCAGCAACGTTGTGTGACGCGTTCGGACCAGCATGTAAGTCAGAATTCACGCCTTCAAAAAGTGCACGTTCATACATTAAACGTCCATCTGAAGGCAGCAAACCGCATCTGAGCGTCCGAAGAATGGAATAGAAGGATGGTAACAACGAATGTAAAGTCAAATGAAGTCAGCGGACGCCCTTCGACGCCGGTTCAAACTGGTTTTTGGTCGACATCACGACATAGTTGCGCAGGGGCAGGCAGGCTTTTTTGAGCCATGGTTCATAGATACCATGTAACCGAAAAACACTTGATCATGGAAGACGACCGACCAGCCACGAACGGCTGGATTCGATGCCGCCAGCCGCGTGGTGTTGGCCACTTTTAATCGGTTACACTTGACGCGATTCGTATGACTTTGTTGATTTGGCGATATACTTTGGTCTGGCATGTTAAAATTATTGAATTTCAATTATTTTCTGCCGTCTGTGTGGTTTCGAAACACAAGTTAGACACTTCTAACTGTCTTTGGCGTTATACTTTGGTCGACATAAGAATGTTTGCAAATTTGGGTTTTTTCCCGTTCTTTAACTGCGGGGGTGTAGTATCACCAATTTGTCACTATAGTATACGCCCGTCAAAACTAAGATTTCTTAACAGTCGGTTATAAACTTCCCACGCATTTGCACACGATCTTATGTGACCTCCCTTGACGCGACGGCAATTCTTCTGGGCGTCGTCTTACTTAAAACTACCCGTCTCAAACAATGTTTTTACTTGCTCTTGTTCTAATCTTGAGTGTTGATAAGTTTTAATCACTAAATGTGTTCATTTTAACGCGGTTAATCGTTATTTTTGACAATTACGATTTGAGACCTTCAACTACCATAGTAAAAATTTCATCAAAACATCTTCACAAAAGTTATTTTCCGAATCAATTGCCACCGTTTACATTTTTCGTCACGAGTAGGGGCGTCGACATCATTGCGCAACTCTAGATTGTCAGCATTTAGAGAGGTTTTTTTCACGCGAGGCCGTCGGAGCCGTCGCTTCCTGTTCTGTACAACGAGTTTGCACCGATTACAATACGACTATGCCAGGGGATAAGCAAGCTTTTCGAACATGGATGCAACTTTCCCTTTCTGGTTCAATCCGAACCCCGTTTTTGTTACACTTTTTTGACACTCTTTCAACTCGCCTCGTAATGGTAACACGAATCAAGATTAAACAAACCCCAAAAGTCGAAATCTATAGCCATTTTCACTCACTTATCAACAATGTTTTCTTTTCAAAGCCGCCTGAGGGGTCTAAGCAAGCCCCTGAGGCGGTATTGTCCGGAACCGCATTTTCCGGAAGTACTCCTTTTCACGAAATTTGATCACCAACCCGCTCGGAGTCGAAGCTTTACATTAAAAGGGTGTTTTTCGCGTTTGTAGCAAAACCACTGGCCAGGATTTTAGCGACTTCAGTCCCTCTTTGACTCGCTTTCAAGACTTGTGTATTCAGATGGTCCTCGAATTTGAAACAAACAGTTTTGTGTTTTGGCCACCCTAAAAGGTAACCCCAAATGTTATAAAAAATACTACGTAATTGTGTTTTTTGTCGTTGACAAAAGTTTAATCAAGGATCAATAAACAACCAAGTAGATCGAGAGGCAGGCATCTTTTTTTACCCACATCATATCTGTCACTTCTATTTTTGCGCGACTGCCTTCAGGGGGTGTCAGAGGCTGCGCATCAACCTCTGGTTCGCTTTAATTTGCCTTTTCTTTTCCCTTTTTTGTGTCGTCACGGAAGGGACGGATCAATCGATGCACTCCGATTGACAGATTCAGGTTCTGCGTTCGGCGAATTGAGTCACTTGCTGTTCGGCACAGCGATTTTGGTTGTTTTTCGACTAAGTTTTCTTGGGTAAACTGACGGGAATATACTTTTGCTTGAATCTAAACCAGTGGAAACGCACTAGATGGGTGCACTATTCAAGACAATACTTTGATTTATCAGTTTTCTAATCTGTTTTTGATGAATATCATGAAGTTTTGATGGTATGATTCACAATGTCGGGCCAAAGGTCGTGTTAGACGGTGTTTTTCTATTTGCACGTCAAACTTTTTTATTTGACAAACTTAAGTTTACTTTTATTGAATCTTTTTCAGAACAATTGTGTCACTAAACATTGGCACAGTTCGTGAAGCTCCTAACCTTCAAACTACATGGCCTAACCCGGCATCAACCCAAAACCAAGCCAATCTTAACGGGTCTGCCACACACCATGGATCATTTGAATTCGACAAGTCCTCCTGGCAGATCGCCGATAACGGCATGTTTCGTGAACATCACAGCCGCCGAGAAGGCAGAGTTGATCCTGGTAAGTTGGTTCGACGGAATCTTGATTCTGATCAACTCTGTTCATTGAACACTTTCATTTTTGTTGTTTGGGCAGATGCGATGCGAATCATCGAAGCAAGGCGCTTTTGCGTGGGCGTAAGCTACGAAGCACAAACGGTTAACAAACGTCGTTGTGATTCCATGTCATTCCTTTTCTGACCCTCAGAGCTCTTTTCTTTTGTGTTCCTGTCGTCATAGAACCGACGAAACGATTGCCCACGTCAGCAATAGATCACAGCACAGTGCGCGGTATTTAGATTCGTCACGCATAAATGCTTGAAATCAGAAAATACATGCGGTAAAAAAAAGGACACAAACAACGTGGGGTTGCGCATCATTGACTTCTTTGTTCAAGTTCAAGTTCAAAATCAAAATTTGCATTTAAAACGCATTTAAACTATTTTTGTTTTAAAAACTTTAAACAGTTCTTGCTTACAACAAGAACTTATAAACGATATTTGTCAAAAGTTCGATCAACCACATTGATCTGCTTATTAAATTAAGTTAACAGCATGTTTAAGTTACAGGAAAAGCTACAACATAGAGCGTCTGCCGTGTTTAAGTTATATTATGGCTATCTGGTCATACCCTTTGCTGTCATTGCCCTTATTCTCAACATTATATTTGTCATGGCCGTGTGTAGTGCCATTAAGAAACATCGAGTCAGTCGAAAATGCTATGTTTTAATCATAAATCGAGCAGTTGGCGACATTATAGCGACTGTTGCTGCGATGGTTACGGTCACTTATGTGTTGGTCAAGGTTGAGCCGAAGTAAGTTTTCAATTTGTTCAAATTTCAATAAAAGGTAACCATTTAGCCGCGATATCGTCCAAGTCATGGACACCTTTTTCATCGCATCCTTCTGGTCGGCGTTGATATCCTACACGGCTCTGTCCTCTTTGAAGCTATATGCCGTCGCGCGACCGTTCAACTACCGCAAAACAGTAACCATGAAGCGATGTCTTTACTTGGTCGCCATCAGCTGGGTGTTCTTCGCCTTCGTTTTGGTATACACACTCGGAATCACGGCATTGACGAAAGTTCCGGCACTACAAGCGTGGTCTGGATGCCGACTAGAAACGTGTTTGAGGACGATGTATCGAACACGGAATACTTTCATGACGTTTATCTACTTTTTTACAATTATTTGTTTTATCGGAACAGGTTAGCTTTTCTTTTAAAGAAAACGGTCTTCTAATAAGAAAATTTTAGTATTCTTCGTCCATCGAGCCCGCAAATTCGTCAGCAGCTTCCACCAGAAAGATTCGACTGCGCGACCTCGCATCCTTCGAAATCGATTCCCCATGTGGAAGTTGGCCTTGAACGTTGGCACTTTTGCCGTTTTCCACATTTTCTACGTTATTTGGGCCCTTGGACTGTTGACAGTTACTGATATGTGCTTTTTCCAACGAAACTATCCGGCAATGATGAGATTATTGGGTTTGGTGCGGCTGTCGCTTCTGACGCGAATGCTTCTGGATCCTATTTTGAGTTTTATTACCGATTTTCAAGTGAGTTAACAAATATCTTTTACTTTTAACGGCATTTTAAAACTTTTGATTTAGATCAAAAGATCAATGCTGTCCCTATTCAACATCAACGCAACAGTCCAACCCTTCGATTCCCGAAAACAGTTTGCCATGTCCACGTCCGAAACAAACTCATCCGACAACGCCTCAGGCGCTCCAGCCGGCGCTGATAAGACAAAAACAACAACAATATCAGACGGCCCCATCAGAAGGAAAAACTCAGCCTCAAAAGAATCGGAATCCGATGAACCATCAGTTTCTGTCGATAAAAGTAACGATGCTGATTAGAAAAAACTCGCTTAAACGGGCTTTTCTTTACTTATCAACCATTCTTACTGGTATCCAGTGCTCCTAGGAAGTCGTCCATATGCCCCCGCCAGATGATCTCACGTGTATTGCCTTGAAATTGAACTTATTTTGCATTGAAAAACATGCCGTTGTCGCTTTTCATGCCTCAATTTAGTGTTTAGAAGTTTTATAAATGTTGTAGCTCGAGGGTGGAAGTAGAGAGAGAAAGTAGTTTATTGAAACCAATGACGAAAGTCAGCCACAAAACATCAGGCTAAGTCTACCTGGGATCTGCCCAAAGGGAGCGGCAGTCGCCTATATATAGCAGATAGCAAAGGGGTGGGACTTCCAAGCAATAGTAAACAAACATGTGTCCGACAACAACTACAAACGAGTCAACAACAGGTTGACTCGGAACACACAACAACAGGGGTTTGACCCGCATGGGCTCAAAGTACAAAAACAGTAAACAAGTCCAAGAGTGGACAACACACACACTCGGAACAGCGAGTAGACATAATACATCATAGATCATAACCGATCTAAACAACAATAACAATACAGAACGTCATGGCACGTTCAAGGATCAAGGAGTAAACAGTTCAAAACACAATGTGGTTGGCGCGACCACACCACAACACCTCCCCTTCATAAAAACTAGGTATTACGGTCACTCAATGATTTACAGGGTTAAACCACAAGGCAAAGCCAAGTAGTCAGGCTCAAGCCTGGGGCAAGGTGTCAGCGCCGGCCGTCCAAAGAACGGGATATATCCGGATAACGCGTCAGCTAACTGACTAAAGGTTTCCCAACCTCTGCCACTTATAGCCCTTCAAAGAGTACCAACCCTACAGCGACAAGGGATATCAGACCGCCCAGGTCCCACGCCACCACAGACAGACAAGGAAGAAGATAGGGGATAAAAACGGAACAAAGCCATGAACATACAGTGATTACAAGCTGCTCTGGATAGTAGCTTCACATGCGCATCGTCTTGACAGGGATTGTATCCGGTGGGTCGCCTTCTGGTTCCGTGTTGATGGCTTCTGGGTACGTGGCCTTCTTGTTCTCGGTGACGGTCTCGCTTGGTTGTGTATCTTCCACGACGTCGAAACGTGAACCCGGACTGTGGAGCGGATTGACATTGCTCGACACAGGGGCCTTGATCTTCCCACTTGACTTCGATTCGTAGTGGAGCGAGATAGCTGTGCTCAACACTCGGGACAAGTCTCGATCCACGTGCTGTTTGCACTTCTCATCATCCTCCTCCGGACACATCACGAGGCATGTTGATTCGACTTCTTCATGACCATCGTGCCGGTATGAATCGTCTTGGGAATGGATATCATCGGAGGATTGGACCTGAAACTCACACACGGCAGAACCTCGGTGGTTCTCCGTATTAACAGGTTCCACAAACTTCTCACTACCATCCACTTCCTCCCTCTCACAAACATTAAATTTTTGCGAAAGGTTAACAAAAGGCTTTTCAAAGTTATTGGCAACATTCTCACCTTCTATCGGCACTTTCCCGACAGAAACTTCCTCACTCGCCGCACCCATGGCTTCCAAGCTGCGCAAAAAGGCCTCGGAAGTTGAAGAATCTCTATCAACCTTCCTTTCCCCCGACTCGTGCGCACCGAGCGGCTTATCCTTTTGCGTCCTACCAGCCTCCACCTGGGTATCCCTCTCAGCAGCCTGAACCTCCAAAGCATGGACAGTATCTACTTCCAAACGCTTTCCCTCCGCCTCAATAGCTGCGAGGTGGTCCTTGTTCTCCTGAGCCTCGGCGGTGATCTTCACTTCATTAAAGTGAAGTTGCTGTAGCCAGATCGTTTGGCATGAATCCGCAGCTTGAACCTGATGCTGGCGAAATTTAGGGGCACCCCACTTCGTAGTATGCGAGCAGACTGAACGAATGTGTCCCTTTTTCCCGCATCCGTGGCACTCCGCATCCTTGAATCGGCACAATTGCGACTCGTGACACCTTCCACAATGGATGCAGGCTGACTTGTCATCTCCCTCCGCGCACCCATTACTCTGAATACCCTTGCTACCCTTTTTGGCATTGTAATGACTGACCAGGTTTACCGACGGAGTTTCAGGAAGCTTTTACTCCATCGCCGTGGCCAAATGATCCAAAATAAGGTCCTCGCAATCGCTTAGTTTCATGGTGGGCTTCTCCCTCAATTTGGTCAACACAAGGGTTCGAACCCTGTCCAAATGAGGGGCCCGCATCGCGATAAGCAGCAAAAGTGTACCCAATTGATCTTCTTTGAAGGTAGACAGATCAAAATTTGCAATTTCCCTACGCAGACGAGCGAAAAAGGTGGAAGTAGGCTCAGAATTATCGCCTTTCCACTCCAACTGAAGAGCAGCATAGCGCTTGGCAAAAGCAGATTCACGCCGATCAAACAAACTGATCATGGCCGTTTTGAGCTCAGCCGAGGTTGCATTAGCAATTTTCTTGCCAATATCGCCCTCTACTCGGTTTCGCACCTGAACAAAAAGGTTTTGCGGGAGCGCTTTAAAAATGCTAAGCCGTTTCTCATCTTCGGTTGTTTTCTCCAAAGACCAGATAAGGTTCTGTTTTTCGAACCAATCCGCTGCGGGGGATGCTTGCGAGGGGTCAGGATTAAAAATATTCGCATGTAAATGGGACTTACTTTCTGCCGAGATGACTGGCTTCTTCTCGTCGTCGCCGCCACCGGTCATGGTTGATGAATTCGAAACGTCTCGTCACCAGAATGTTGTAGCTCGAGGGTGGAAGTAGAGAGAGAAAGTAGTTTATTGAAACCAATGACGAAAGTCAGCCACAAAACATCAGGCTAAGTCTACCTGGGATCTGCCCAAAGGGAGCGGCAGTCGCCTATATATAGCAGATAGCAAAGGGGTGGGACTTCCAAGCAATAGTAAACAAACATGTGTCCGACAACAACTACAAACGAGTCAACAACAGGTTGACTCGGAACACACAACAACAGGGGTTTGACCCGCATGGGCTCAAAGTACAAAAACAGTAAACAAGTCCAAGAGTGGACAACACACACACTCGGAACAGCGAGTAGACATAATACATCATAGATCATAACCGATCTAAACAACAATAACAATACAGAACGTCATGGCACGTTCAAGGATCAAGGAGTAAACAGTTCAAAACACAATGTGGTTGGCGCGACCACACCACAACAATAAAGTTAAGAGTTAAATGTAGAAACGGTGATTTTTCAATCATACGAGTGTTATTTATGTAAATAAACGTCATTGTAACACAACATTTTTGAAAAACACAACATAATTTGCGCAAGCACTGCTAAAAACATGTACCAAAAAGCGGTGAAAGATTCAAATATGATGCAATTTTAATGTAAAAAAAAAGTGAAATCAAACAGTAGTATGGAATAACACAAAAGTTATTCCGCAATGGAATCATCTTCATCTGGCGCGGTGGCCGATTTGCGTCGGAAATCGAAACGATAGGCTTCCAACACGTGAGGCATTGAATTTGAGCGAACGTGACGCACCTGGGAAAAATTCGGTTTCTCAAAGCACAAAAAGCTGTTTTACAAAACTCACATGAGTCAAATAGGCGTCTTTGATTTCAAAAATGACAAAGGCAATAAGCACAGACCAGCCAAACGCTGTTTTATCGTGCTCATCTGGGACAAATATGCCCATTAGCATGCTTTTGAATGATAGCCAACGCGATGCTGTGAAGGTTAGGGTTTTTACGTTACAGTGTTGCCGGCCGACCATGCTAAACATAATAACTTTATCAAAAAACTTCAAAACTAAGTCAACTCAAGTTTAAATAGTCAAAAACCAACCGAATAATCTGAATCAATTCCACTTCCCTGCCCTTTTTCGGCAACAAATCAATAATTGTCGTCCAAAATCGCATAAATTTACAAACATGTGTCCTGAATACGTTTCGCTTTTTCAACTCTTTTTCTGGCACATTTTGAAGACCAAACATGGCAGCAATATCGCGATCTTCTTTGGCGAAAAGTTGTACAAAGCCTTTTTCAAAAAGTGCGTATTTGTCTTTAATTTTGGCATAGTAGTCGCATAACCCGTCAAGTGTGTCATCATCCAAAGTGAGGCTTCGGCCACTGAAGCGGCTTTCAATCCGACGGCGGTCTTCTGGGAAGTCGAGACTGCGATCAAAGCGTTCCATCGTGGCAGAACGTGAAGATGCGATAGCACGAGCGACGCCGGTACACGCGTGGAGCGATGCCGCTGCGGAGCTGTGGCGTTTTTTGTAACGTTTGGAATTTCTATGGCCGGATGAGGAGGAGGAGGAGGCTCCGTTCATCATGGAGTGGAGTATGTTGATCATGGCTGGAATTGGGTACGGTAATGTTGACTTTCGCAATCTTCAGAGCAAAAAAATCAATAAATCGTAAACTTCAAAGCATAATTAGGCAAAAAACAAGTAAAAAAATGCCTTAAATATGATTGCCAAAGCCGAAAATCGTGTTTTGGCACACACAATACCGTATGCCAGAACAAAAAAGCCAAAACAAGCACCCAAAAGATCGCCTCACGCAACACTTCCATCCCAAATCCTCAAAAATAATAGAAATTACAATAACCCTCGCCTATTACTTGCCCAGAAGGAAGTCAAAGCCTCGGCGTTCGCCCTCCCCCAAAAAACCCGTACATTTCTGGGACGTGTCGTCGTTGAAGTCCAAGTCCCCCTGGGTATCGTGATGCCGTCGGCAGTTTTGACTCAAACATGACGTTGTAGCCACAGCCCTTTGGCTTCTTTTTATAGTGAGCGTAGAAAGTAGAATGCTTGCCCTGCCACATTCATGTCAGTCTGCTTCAACGGCACAAAAAGACAAAAGTAAAAAGGGCCAAAAAGGAGGACTTCCACAATCACCCCATCCGACACAAATAGACTGGGGCGTGAAAAGCCCAGCGAAATTGGTACTTTTTATGGTGAAAAATGAAGTGACATGGGTGGCAGGGCGCATATTACGAAAATTTGTATAGTTATACGATCTTTGAAAAGTTGAAAAGAAGCCGCTTGATCTGCTTCTCGGAATTTTTAACTAGGCAGCTTCCGTTGAAAGTTTGACAAATGGCAAGCCAGAAACGTACAAACAAACAAAAAAACAGAATCAAAGTCAAAGAAGATGAAGAATAGCACGTGCCAATGACAAACAATGTTGACAATGCCGGTTTAAAACGACTAAATACGTAGAAAGCGGGCTCAAAGATTAGATTCCATCGAGCCAAAATGCAATTCCGACTTTCCGAGATGGCCTGATAACACAAAATGTAATTAATTTAAGTTTAAAATAGTATAATTTATGTTAAACAGATTCAAAGCGATAAAGAACATTACAAAGAACATCCTTGGAATATAAATAGCCCGCTTTGGCTTTCCGACAAAAAGCCAAATCAAAATAAGTCATTTGGAAACAAGCTGGATGTCGCCGAAGCCGAAAATCGCGATGAGGGAGGGTCATCAGTTCACACAGTCATCAGTGAAGGGACGGATTTCCGGAGCGGGCGGTCGGATATGGGCGCCATTCCGTGTTTTGAATGAAGCCGGCTTCAGGCTCGGCCATTGTTACCCCTCTTTCATCAATGTCATTCGGAGCCCCTTTTGACGATGTCAATGTCAAAAGTGCCAGAGATTGAATGAACTGTGACATGGTAAACAGCATTAGCCATGAGAAAATGCTTTTCTTTTTGTCGGCCAATGATAACCTATTTCGAGCCTATTTTGGGATTCAATTCAGTCAGACTGGCGGCGCCAAGGAAGTGAATGAAAACGCATGATTGATGGCCACGCATCCATCCGAAAGACCGACATAGAACCTGCTTTATTTTGACTTCAATATGGACAGTTTTCAAATAGCATGCTCCCGAATCGGAGCATGCCGAACATCTTCAAATTCGACTTCTCTATGGATTTCAATGTCGTGATTTGGCTCGGAATCAGTGCTAAATCGGAATGGCGGGTCCAAATCGGCATCTCGATTGGTTCGCGCTTGTCGCGATTCAATGTCACTCATTCCGGGGACTTGGCCGCGCCAAAATGCAGCTCCGAGGCGAAGTTCGACAAGTACGGTGCGTAGGGCGTCGCCGGGTCGTTGTTTCGCGGGTACTGGATAGCCACGGACGGCAAGATAGATGTTTGACAGCCAATCTTCGAGTTCACTATGCGATCCAAACAACAGCCAGTGTACATTCGAAGCTGTGGCGTCACTAGCGATGGCGACAACGCATTCAGAGGCGCCAGTTGCTGGCAACTTCGGCGAACTTACAGGGAGAGAATCGGTGCCATTTCCAACACAGATAAAGGGCAACACATCAACCAAATGAAGGCTGGCCAATAACCTTGGATTGTCCTACAACGACAATCTTAGCCTTTAAAACCTTCATAAAACCTAACCTCTTCACTAAAAACCTCCAAAGTGCCATTAGCATCGATCAAAACAGTGCGAAACTTCCATTTATTTCCGAACAAAGATGGTTTGAATACACGAACATGTCGCCAATCCATATTGAATGATGAAAGTATTTGGTATCAGACAGCTGGACACACCTTTTGGTTCAGTGCAAGCACAGCCAACGTCAAGCGTCACTGATAAGGGCCCCAAGGCCCCTAAACTACTTCTTTTGACACCCACCGCCGGCTACACCGACCGAAAGACGCCTCTGGCCAAACTTGCAAACGTTCCGACAACACAATTGTTTATGTTTCATTGAGGCTCGCAGCAATTTATACATAACTAGCGTTCTAATCTGTCGAAATTTGACCTTTTAAATCTCATCTCATCGTCGTATAAACAAACAAATAAAGTATACGCGTTAAAGAAAACAAAAATAGACTTAAAAGTATTAATATATAAGAAAATCTAGTCTTAACGACGGCCAAAGTTACGTGTGGCGTCGTCAAATGCCTTGATATGCGCTACCATCGATTCACGGGAGGAGAAAAGCGGAGTATTGGTGACTTTCAGGTACATCAGGAAGCAGAAGAGCATGAACGTCATGAACCTGTAAGCTGATTTTGAGCTTCAAAACTGTCAAAAAGTGACTTACATGACGAGTTGTCCAAGAAAGGAGGCCAGATTGTGAAGCTTCGCTGAAAACAAACACTAATAAGGGCAAAAAAATAAAAAACTCACTTCGCAAGCCAACTGTTTGGCACTTGAATTGGCGCATTTGCTCGTAGCATTTGGCAAGTTCGTCCTTCAACTTGAGAATAGTCTCGTTTAGCTCGTTGATCTGATCGGCGGTGGCGGCACGGATTTGGTTGAGGACTTTTTGATGGGCTAGCTTGCTGAAAGATTCCAAATGAAAGCATTTTGGCGTCTAGGTACTGTAAATGGACTCACGTTTCTTCCAATTTAACATTGAGCACTTGCACTTCATGCGAAAGCTGCATAACTCTAGCTTCATATTGAGCGATTGAAACGTATTGACCGTTATCGGAGCCGACATCGGACATCATGTCAACGCAAAGTGGCATAATGTTGCCGAAATCAGCTTCGCTTGAGCTGGGTTCACTCAAGGGGTAGTGTTGAAGTTCTTCACGGAGTTGCTCGTTTTCGGCGTAGACGTCGTGGTACTGTAATCCACTACCTTTAAAGTACAACTTCAAAATGATAACCAACCTCATCAATCCGTGAATTCAGCTCGCATACTTTCCCCTCCAACTCGGCTTTCTCGCGCTCCAGCTTCTCCAGATACTCTGTTCGCTCTTCCAAGGCTTCGACAAGCGCCCGAAACCGCTCCCTGTCGGTAATGAACTCCTTCACTTGGGAACGAGTGGCTTCGAGATCTTCGACGAGCTTTTGGGATTCTTCTTTGGCGACTTTTAAACTCTCATGGAGGGTTTTCAGCTTGTCATTGGCTTCATTGTACTTGGATTCGAGCTCGGAGTAGTCGGATGTCAATGTGGTCAGTTCTTTTGACTTGGCGACGAGATTTTCTTCCTAGAATCATTATATTACGTAATGAAAAAACATATAAAACAACTCACAAGCTTCTCTTTGCACCGATTAGCCGCCTCCAGCCGAGTGGCAATAGCATCCGCGTGCGCAGTCGTCAGAGGGGTCAGCATAGACGCCTGGCTATTCTGCATCTCATAATGGTGCAATCTCGACTTCAGATCGCTCACTTCATCGTTCTGCTGGGTAACTTCAGCCTCGAGGGTTTTGATCTTGTTTTCGAGTTCAGTGCGCTCGGCTTTCAGGGCAAACTGTAAAAATTTATATATAAATTCCGCGCCAAATCCGGCAAAATCCTTACTTGATCAGAAAACATCGCTTTCTCGTTCTCCTTGTCCTCGCTATTGACCACAAAGGTGCTCGCAGGCAATGTCAATACAGCCGCCTTCTGTTTCGCGTCCAATCGAATGACAAACCCTTCCAATTCCTGAACATGTTGCATCAAAACCTCGGCATCGCTCTTGTCCGCGAAAATATCCGCCAATTTCGCCGAAACTTTGTGATGCTTCATCGTCATGTACATGACCATCGTGACCAGCTTGGCGGCACTGCTGAGAACGACGGGTATCTCGTCGGGGTGCGGTTTCCATTCGGCCGAGACGATCGTGTTGAACTCGTGCAGGAGGTAGTGGTCGATGGCTTCAATGATCAGTTTCAACGGGGTTTCGCCGGTCGAGGCCTCCACCTCGGCGATGAATTCATGGGTGTAGCGTTTCCGATCGCTGGAAGGATGTAATTGAAAAGGGAAAAGAAAGAAAAAGGGGCTTACATAACGTTCAAAAACCGCGCAAGAAGGACGCCCTCGTAGAATGGCTCTAGCTGGGCGTAGCGATCGCTGATATCCTCATCCAGGACGTGTGCCAGCTGAAACAGACCGTGCTTAATCAGTAGAAAGGAAGAAGGAGACTTACCCAGAGGGCACCATTCTGGACGAAGCGGAAATCTGTCATCTGTGTGCGCGTCTGAAAGAGAAACTGCCGCCGGCTGAGAAAAACGAACGGCATGAGTGAGTTTGGCAAAGTGTGTCGAACGTCGAAAATTTGATCGCGCGGATTTTGCATTTCAAAATTTTGAGCTTCTAAAAATTCTCGATTTTGCCATGAATCCAGCAAACTTTTCTACCTTTCCACCTCCTTATTAACAACTATCGAGCTCCATGTCTTGCGAAAACCATAAACAATGACAAAATAGCTTCATTTTGCAGATTTTTGTGCTCTCAAAAATTTGCATAACATTTTTTACTCTTTTTCAACACACGTAAACACTTTCAAAACCTTCAAGGAACATAAACGCCATGCTTCAACAGATGCTCATAATCATTTTTGCTGTAAGGTTCATGTTTATCTTTGACTACCCAGATTTCATCCTCCACGCGATCCTGAAACTCCAATTCCATCAGTGGGCTAATCCCCAGTTTTGAATCAACTCACACGACTGACATCATGTTGTTGAAAGTAAACATGCGTATGATTGTAAATATGCATTGTGCTAAATCCGTAGTTTGATGACCGAAAAGCCGACCATGGCCCAGGATGTTTGAAATGATCAACATATTCCTGACAGCCCGCTGATCCGGCTATCATGTGCACCATTGCTGGTGGATTATGATACGGATTACCAGTGCCATTGTAAACAACGCGGTCATAGACGGGGAAGAGCCGTTCATAGGTGTGTTCATGCGCCCACAGGCCGATGTCGACACCATACTTGTGGAACAGTTTTTCGAGGCCGTAGGCGTGGGTGCCGTAGAGACCTTTGCGGACCTAAATACATTTCAAAATACGTTAACTGAACGTTTTAAGAAAAAAAACATACAAGTGATTCTTTATGTTTGCAATCGTCAGTATCATCCGTCGAACAGTACATTGGCTTATGCCCCATCGCAATAATCCACGGCACATTCTTCCTGTTTTCGTTAGCCTTCTTTAAGTCTGCAACTAAAAAGTTCCACTGAAGCTGGATACTCTTCAGATTATATTTGTGAAAGTAAAGTTCCGTTGAAAAACCGACAAAATGGGTCAGACCCAAGTCAAAACTGTAGAAAAGGTTGTCATTTGTGTTGGGCATAGTGAATCGATTAACGTAATGGCTAAAGTTGTATGCATACTCATGGTTTCCAACAACAGTCATATATGGGACATAGGCCGCTGATGGCTCGATTTGGCGCATGAATTCGTCACCGAAGCTGCCGTCGTTCTTAAAACAGTCTTTTTTTTAACTCTTAAACTTTTAAAACTTAAACTGACAACATTCAAATTATAAGCAAAGTCGCCAACATGTAAAACAACGTCAATTTCACCATCTTGTGAAACCTTCTGAATGGCACCAAGAGCACGGGCATTGATGTTTCCCATGTCTCCGAAGAAGGCGTACCTATAGCCGCCTTCTGGACGTTCTTTCAGACCAGTGAAAGTGAACATGTTGGAGATTCCGTACTCTGACCCCACGCGATAATCTGAAGTGCGTAGACCTTGTGAACCATTGACTTATTATATTCTTACTGTAAGCTTTTCCAGGTTTAATCCCAGTCATAATAGCCCTGTGAATATATCGGATCGACTTTTTCTCTCCGTCATCCACAAACTTTGAGACATTGGCACGAACTCGCTGAGTCAGTTTAGTTAATCCGTAATCTACGTAGGATTCACCTGTGTCATCAAATGTTACCCAGGTTACAATTTGCAGGGATGGATCTCCTGAATTCATAAGTGTACTTTTCAAAATGTTAGTAAGCCATACCTCCATACGACAAGTGAATCTGTTCGGGCTGTCCATAGAACGGACCCTGATTCCGATCATCCGATTGCCAGTGAATGCTCCGACTGACCGGCAGCGGCTCACGGGGGTTACTGTGTCCAAGCCCTGGGGCACAGAATCCGAAAAACAGAACCAAATATGGTAGAATCAGTGACAAAATCATGAGAAAGCCTTAAAGCTGAAAGACAGTTATGAACGAAACGACGAAAAACACAGCGTTAGCTTCACAGTTTGAAGCCAAAAACTTGCTTGATTAAGCAATGCTTGCCCACAAAATGTTACCAGAAATCGGCAAGCTAAAAAGTGACATTCTGGTTTAAGCACGAGCATTTCCATCAAGCAGCCTAGTAACACCAGTCACGCCAGAATAGTTAATGCCAGAAGAAGAAGTTTGTCCAACAAAATCGCTACACATAAAGGCCACGGTGTCGGCAACTCGTACAATGTAGCAGCCCTATGAATCAAGTCCGAGTCAACCAATGACTCCGCAAGGATCATAACTCCTTGCTTCAATAATAGTCGGCAATGGTATCAAGCAAACGTTTGAATCCCGTAAACTTTTCTTCGCTTCCATCTCCTTCTCAACTATACAATATAGCACCGTATCTCATAACAACCATTAACAATACTAAAGTTGCTTTTTTTCCTAGATTTATGTTCTAAAATTTTGCATCTTTATCTTTACCAACACAAAAAAAGCATTTGAAACACATTCAAGGAACATAAACACCATGTTTCAACAAATGATGATGGTCCTTTTTACTATAAGGTTCATGTTTATCCTTGACTAGCCAGATGTCATCTTCCACGCGATTCTGAAATTCCAATTTCCGTAACTTTGATCACCCCCGTTTCAGATCAACTCACATGACTGACATCATGCTGTTGAAAGTGAATATGTGTGTGATTATAGATATGCATTGTGCTAAATCCATAATTTGAGGACCGAAAAGCCGACCACGGTCCTGGATTCTTAAAGTGGTCTACGTATTCCTGACAGCCGGCGGATCCAGCCAACATATGCACCATAGCCGGCGGATTGTGGTAAGGATTGCCAGTGCCATTGTAAACGATGCGGTCATAGACGGGGAAAAGCCGTTCATAGGTGTGTTCATGAGCCCACAGGCCGATGTCGACGCCATACTTGTGGAACAGTTTTTCGAGGCCGTAGGCGTGGGTTCCGTGAAGGCCTTTGCGGATCTGACGTATACCAAATGACTTCAATAATAAAGCAAAAACGTACAATTGATTCCTTATATTTACAATCATCTTCATCATCTGTCGAACAATACATTGGCCGATGACCCATCGTAATAATCCATGGCACGTTCTTTCGATTTTCATTAGCTTTCTTCAAGTCTGCAATCAACCAGTTCCATTGAGTTTGAACACTTTCCAAAACATGTGAAAAGTAGAACTCCGTTGAAAAACCGATGAAATGCGCCGGACCCAAGTCAAAACTGTAGAAAAGATTGTCATTTGTGTTTGGCATTGTGAATCGATTAACGTAATGGCTAAAGTTGTACGCGTATTCATGGTTTCCAGGGACAGTCATGTATGGAACGTAAGCCGCTGATGGCTCGATTTGGCGCATGAATTCGTCGCCGAAGCTGCCGTCATTCTTAAAACAGTCTATTTTTAACTCAAAAACTTTCAAAGCTCAAAACTGACAACATCCATATTATAAGCAAAGTCGCCAACATGTAAAACAACGTCGATTCCACCATCTTGTGAAATCTTCTGAATGGCACCAAGTGCTCGGGCATTGATGTTTCCCATGTCACCAAAGAAGCCGTACCTGTAGCCGCCTTCTGGACGTTCTTTCAGACCGGTGAAGGTAAACATGTTTGAGATTCCGTACTCTGACCCCACGCGATAGACTAAAACCTCATGAAAGCTCAAACTACTGTCAAAATAAGCTTACTGTACGCTTTTCCAGGCTTAATTCCAGTCATGACAGCCCTGTGAATGTATCTGATTGACTTCTTCGCTCCGCCATCCACGAATTTAGTTACATTGGCACGAATGCGTTGAGTTAATTTAACCAATCCATAATCGACATAGGATTCACCGGTGTCATCGAATGTTAGCCAGGTTACAATTTGCAGGGATGGATCTCCTGAAGGCATAAGTGTACTTTTCAAAATGTTAGTAAGCCATACCTCCATACGACAAGTGAATCTGTTCCGGCTGTCCATAGAACGGACCCTGGTTCCGATCGTCCGACTGCCAGTGAATGCTTCGACTGACCGGCAGCGGCTCACGAGGATTACTGTGTCCAAGCCCTGGGGCACAGAACACCAACAACAGTGCCACGCACGGAAGAAGAAGCCTCAAAATCATGAGGAAGCCCTAAAAGAACGGAACAGCACGTATGAATGAAACGAAAAGCACTGATTTAGCTTCACAGGTTAAGGTCAATCGGAAGAGGTGATAGCAAAAAGTCTGACCGTGGCCGATTGGGGCGACTGAAGATAACACTCGTGTGTGGTTCTTTTTATTCAGCTGAGTGCGCAGTGTTTACCGTGAAAACACGGCTGATAAGGGACTGACCCTCGTGATTTCAAGGCTGGTGACTTGTTTTTTCACACTTTGATTGAAGATGTCGTCGGTTGTAAACGTGGAAAAAATGAAATGTGCACATAATGAGTTGAAATGCAATGATAATGTCATGTTAGGTGGCCTATGACCATTGACAATTTGAACGAAATCACAATGTTTTTAAGCAAAATTTGATGGAACATCGTTTGCAATGCGTAGACTTGCTACAAAATTTGCAACGAAATGGATAAAAAGTTGCAAAACAAGAACGCAATGCATGGCGAGCACGTCAGACACACGCGCAACGTTGACTCTCGACTCACTACCCAAAACCAGGCGAGTCAACTGACCACCGGTCACTCGCTCGGACCCTCATTTTTCCCTCCAACTGGCTTCCGCTTTCGAAATTTGATGAGATTGATGACCCCAGACGTTACCGCGTTCGATACTTTTGTGTTTCGCGTGATTTTTTACACAATTACGCTTTACAACGCATTTTCTGGATAAACCAAACACTTTCGCCCCTTTCGGGACACTTTTAAAATCAAAGTCCATTTAAATCGTTCAAACTTGGTAAACGGACTAATTTGATGCCGTAGAAAACGAATTCGCACATAAAAACCGGATTCGGCGCCTTCAGAATCCTGTAGGATTCAGACGCCGCCTTAAAAAAATTTAACTTAAAATGCCGTCATGCGTTACGCCAATCGATAGGCCGCATCAAGACGCGCATTTTCTTTTTTTGAAGACGACAATTGGAGCGTTTTGAAGGAAGTTATGACGTTTTAAAGTTAAAAGTTTTGGCCATTTTGTGTTTTGCCAAAAAACGCGTTAGGAAGTACGAATTTTTTATTCTTGATTATGATATGGCATCATAAAAGAAAGACTTTTGCGCATGGGTTTGAAATTTGATAGTGTGGAACATGCTCATTATAAGCTTTGAAGTTGAAAAAATGACGAAAAAAGTGCATAGCAGCGTTTTGCCAAAAAATTAACTTGGAAGTACGAGTTTTTTATTCTTGCTAGTGATAGAACATCATAAAAGAAAGGTTTTGGTGCACGCATTTAAAGTTTGATGCTGTGGAACATGTTCAAATGTGGTAAAAACTGTTTTTGGTCACCTTGTAATAATCCCGTTTTACGCGAGCCTTGTAACTGTTTCTGTGGTACAGAGGTGCAATTTTTGCATCATGAACAACGATACCAGGTTCGAACACCCGTCACGACGAGACCGCGCTTGGAATAGGAATTTGAAAACCAAGTGTGTCAAAATGCAAATAACTCGAACCAAAGACGTCCAATTGACTTCAAATTTTTTTTAAAAGATGTCAAATATACAGGACAACAAATTGTCACAAAAAAGCGCGGCATTTTGAGTGCGGTTTTGGCGCAATTTCAAAAATGACACAGAGGGCGTGGCTTATTTTAGTCTGCGCGCAAGGTGAAAGTGGTCCCGTCGTGCCGTTGTACCAATGATTTTTTTTTCTATTGAATACCGTATCACACTCAGTTTTGCACCATGCAAGTAAACGTTTTTTTATTAATGCATGCATTTTTATGTAAATAACGTTTGTAAGCGACTTGAATTTCATAATACTGAGTTTGTTGTCCAACCTAGCTTCAGATCAATAAGCGATGTAGACTTTTGTGATAATGATGAAGCCGGTAGTAAAACCATAGGTTATTACTTATTGTACATATAAAATAAATAAAAAACAAAATGCATTTCATGTCAATAAATTAAAATGAAGATCAGTTTTTTCGTACACAACAAAGGATTGTTAGGATCTGTATTGAAAGTTTGTTAAAACTGGATATTTGGCATTATGTCTGGTGATGAAGAAGATCCGAACAATCTTGGTTTTCATCAAATCGATTTTTCCGCTCCGCCTGCGAAGAAATCTAAGTCAAATGTGAACTTTAATGATGAATGTGAAACGCAAAACAAGTGTTATTTCGAAAAGTGCAGGAAAACGGTGCATGAAAGCAAAGAAAGGCCACCGATATCAGTAGTTAGTTCTGTTTGCGCCGGAGGTTTGACATCGTAAGCCACTTTGTTTTTGTTCATACATGTTGTAAAAGTGTTGTTTAGATTTTTGGAGTTGATAAACAGTACGCAAAATCAGTTTGGGGTTCGAAATGAGGCCGAAATTGTGCTTGCCAGAGGGGCGGGAGAGTTCGAATACGATTGGGACAACCCGGAATATTTCAACGAAGTCTCGAAACGCAGCATATGTTTACATCATCGAAATGAGCTGAGCACGTCCTGGGCAAAAGTAGAAGGTCACATTCAAAAACCGCAAAGAAGGATTGCGTGTTCACTGCCACATGGATTGGGACTTACTCATGAATCATATTTCTTTGGTAAAACGTATGACGTTACCCATTCTGAAGCTATGACTTTGCTCCATAATACTGGGGTCCTTATTCACGTCGGCATTCGTACGTTTACTATTCTTGAACGAGTATGTTGAATTGAAAAAGTGAATTTTAGCCGTGTGTAAGAAGCATCAGGACTTTATTCGAAGTTTATTGAATAAGAAGGAGGAACCACGTCCAAAGATGTGTACTGCCGACAGTAATATCTTCGATAACTACGAAGAGACGACACCCCGAAGTTCTCGTAGCAAAGTCAATTACCGAGAAACACCGGAAAGGAGCATCAAGGATAATGAGCCTAAAACGCCACCGAAAGAGAATCCATACTTTTTCAAGCAGCCAAGTCCATTCGGGGAGGTTGCCAACGATTATTACCGCCTATTAATGAAGGAACTTGCCGTAACACCGTACACGGCCAATACATCGTGGAAGAAGATGAGCAAACGTAACAAAAACCGCCACATTGCTGCCTTCAAGGACGCGATAAACAAACTTGCCGTTCTAGCGGTAGGTGTAGAAGATGCACCCCTTTTGTTACAAGCCTCAACCCCCTTATTGGATTCCGAGTGTGATGAAGTTGGCTTTGGAGAATCTGAAAACGAATGCCTCAAAGAGGTCAGCAAAATGTATTATGCAGCTGATTCCCCCCAAGATCGTCGTCGTGTACTGTCTGTTGTCGCCGATGTTTTCCCGATCAGAAATGTTGAGAAGTATATCCCAGGATTGACATCATGGAGTTATTATCAAGCCAAGAAAGATGCCATCCGTTTTAAGAATTGCCAAAAGAAAGCCGAAATCGCTATTCTAAAACCACGTGTGAAACGAAGCGATATTGTATCGTTTATTGATTTTGTATGTGGGTAAGTGACACAATTTTTTTCAAAATGGTACATTAATTGATATTGCTTAGAGAAAATGTTACGATCGGATTACCATTTGGCATCACCCATGCGAAGCTACCAAACGGCAGTACGATCGATATCCCTAGTGCCATTCGTGCTTTTCGGGCGACCGAAATCATTACCATGTACACTACCGAAATGCGAAATCAAAAGCTGCCAGTTGGAATCAGTGATATGACAATGCGACGAATTCTCGAAGCTTGTCCGGCGAAAACAAAAACAACTCTGGATGCTGTAGATCAGTATAAAGCCTATGGCTTGCAGGTATGTGAGTACCAAAAACTTCGTCACTAAAGTATGAATTCAGGCATTTGAGTGGCTATCAGGATTGACTCAGTCACTTTTGAATGCAGAAGTAATCTCCGCAAGTGATAAAACTACATACAAGGCACAGCTCACTGAAGCAGAGTTCTTTTTGAAGGCAGACTACTATAATCTTCTCCAACTTGAACATCTGGCGCCCGAATTTTGTTTGAATTACGCATTGAGCGACAAACAAATGAAAGAATTTCGTAGCGATTTGTGTCACCTTCAAGAAGACCACACCTACTCAATTCCACGAGCGCATATCTTTGACGGCATTATTCGAGCCTTCCAAAATGATATTGCTGAATTTGCAAAGAAAGCTGAAAACGCAACTGCAGTGCTACAATTTGAAGCTATTTTGGAGGAGTGTAAGAAAGCTATCAACAATTGGCGAGATCATATTGTGAGAAAACGATTCTCGGACATTATTCGGGTGGACATTTTTCACAATCTTGAAAACGGCGATGCATTCATCACAATCGACTATGCCCAAAAATTCCTGCCACGAAAAAGTGCCGAAAGTATGTCAGAGTATTTTGGTAAAGCAGGCCTTTCCATGCACGTCATGCATGTTGTTTTCAAAACCAGTAGTGAAGTCGTTCAACATACCGTAGTTCATTTTCTGGGGCATGCAGAACAGGTAAGCGATACAGTAGGGTAAAAACTAAACCATAATGTAAACGTTAAGGATTTCGTTGCCGTTACTGCTATTTTGATAAGTGGTCTGAAGGTTCTTGCAGCACACAACGTCGTCAATGTCACCATAAGATCAGACAACGCAGGTAAAATGTTTGAAATTGTTATTTACGCAAATTAATCTATTGTTTACAGGTTACTACCACAACGCAGCCATGCTCATGAGTATCCCGAAAATCGCAAAAGAAGCAGGCGTCAATATTAAACGGTACAGCTTTAGCGAAGCCCAAGCCGGCAAAAGCACCGCAGACGTCGAAACAGCAAGGCTGAAGAACACAATGAGGGGATATTTAAAATCGGGAGGAAACATTTTGTCCGAGTATGACATGTATCGAGCTATCGATGAAGCCATTCAAAAGAATACACTTCTCGGCGTTACGGCTATTGTACCAGCGAAGATTCCGGACAGCAATAACGCGAGTAGTAAGAAATTGGATCACATGTCTTTTGTTGGCGACGTCGAATTTGCCACTTGTGGTGATGATTTTTTGATGCGATATTGGAAGCACTACGGCATTGGTCCTGGTATCGAGAGAAGGCTTACAGTCGATGATTACGAAGACCTTCCGATCGAACAATTCAGCGGGAACCCATGGATTACATCGACTACACCGTTTTGGCGAGGCTCAAGTGTATCTACCAAGTCGTCGAATCAACGCAATGTTGAGGTTGTGGAAGAGGGCGGCAATGCAATGAATGAAGGATTGGGAGGGGAAGGCCTTTACAGATGCGATCACGAAGGATGCGTTAAAGAATTCATAACATCAGCGTATCTTCAACGTCACATGTTAACCGGCGATCACGAGTTGGCTCCAGAAAGGGAAACGCTTCAGGAAACCGCGTACAAACTGTATGCCGATACAATGTCAGGACTACGCGAAGCCCACCGCAGTATCATTTCCACCGTAATAACATCGGAACCTACAGTGAACAATGGCCAAGTTTTCCCCGCCGAAGGATGGGCGTTGAAAAAGCCAGCAAAACGCACTCGTTATTCCGAAAACGTCAAAAAATTTTTGCGAGAACAGTATGTGAAGCAGATGCGTCAGGGTCGTAAACGGGTGAACGCTTATATCGTACAAGAAGAAATGAGGAATTCTACCACCCCTCTTTTTCCCGCAGAGCAGCGCCTCAGTCAGGCACAAATTGCATCATGGTACACAAGGTACGCTGCAGAAATGAAAAAGCTTCTGGATACCATGCCATCCGAAGAACCCACCGATGCACAAGCTCGAGAAATTGCTTCAATAACTTCTTCCGCCATGGATAATGAAGCAGGTGCAGAATTTCAGTTTCGACAAAACCCCCAATATTCCGAGGACTACAATGCTGTTCGCACCGTTCTAAACACTGAGAATGGGATTGTGACATATGCCGATGAAGAATAAGCGACTAACTTACGCTGTTACCTTTTCGATAACTTTAACATTTGTTGCATTAATAAAAAAACGTTTACTTGCATGGTGCAAAACTGAGTGTGATACGGTATTCAATAGAAAAAAAAATCATTGGTACAACGGGTGTTCGAACCTGGTATCGTTGTTCATGATGCAAAAATTGCACCTCTGTACCACAGAAACAGTTACAAGGCTCGCGTAAAACGGGATTATTACAAGGTGACCAAAAACAGTTTTTACCACATTTGAACATGTTCCACAGCATCAAACTTTAAATGCGTGCACCAAAACCTTTCTTTTATGATGTTCTATCACTAGCAAGAATAAAAAACTCGTACTTCCAAGTTAATTTTTTGGCAAAACGCTGCTATGCACTTTTTTCGTCATTTTTTCAACTTCAAAGCTTATAATGAGCATGTTCCACACTATCAAATTTCAAACCCATGCGCAAAAGTCTTTCTTTTATGATGCCATATCATAATCAAGAATAAAAAATTCGTACTTCCTAACGCGTTTTTTGGCAAAACACAAAATGGCCAAAACTTTTAACTTTAAAACGTCATAACTTCCTTCAAAACGCTCCAATTGTTGTCTTCAAAAAAAGAAAATGCGCGTCTTGATGCCGCCTATCGATTGGCGTAACGCATGACGGCATTTTAAGTTAAATTTTTTTAAGGCGGCGTCTGAATCCTACAGGATTCAGAAGGCGCCGAATCCGGTTTTCATGTGCGAATTCGTTTTCTACGGCATCAAATTAGTCCGTTTACCAAGTTTGAACGATTTAAATGGACTTTAATTTTAAAAGTGTCCTGGGGTCTTTTGGTTTATCCAGAAAATGCGTTTTACATTGTTGAAAAAAATGCTTTTCAGGATCATCCTCACCTAACCCTAACGCGATGGAAGCCCAGGAACCCCGGAATCACCAACTCGCGGTCGTGCCCGAAGAGGAACCCCAGAATAACCAGCTCGATGTCGTGCCCGAAGAGGAACCCCTGAATCCTCAACCCGCGCAAGCGCCCGAAGTCGAACCTCTTCCGAACGCTCCCGTAGCCGAACCTCTTCCGAAGGCGCCCGAAGCCAGAAAACCTGTTTTAACGAGACTCACGGATGCTCTAAGACGACGAGTTCGGTCAAGGATTCACCTCGAAAACGTTGAGAAGTACGTCTTCAAGCCGCCAGAGCCACCAACTTATGACATTGAATTTGACGATCCTTTGCAAAAGTCAGTTGTTTTGATACTTTGTTGAACAGGGGAAGCTTTTGGGCAGTAGACCTTTAGCCACGCCGATTTTCCACGTTTTTTTTACTTGATCTTACATTTTGGCAATCAGATGGCGTTATGGGGTCGTTAGATTTATAACGCATTTTCTGGGAAAACCACAAGCCCCACTGACACTTCAAAAATTAATCCCATTTTAAAACGTTGAAACTTTTTGCACAGACCATTCTGAGGGCGTAGATGACGAATTTCCTAATTATTTTTTATATGGATGCCTTCTGAATCTGTTAGGCTCCAGAATCCGCCTGGCAGAATCCATAACACCGGACCCTACGTTCGTGGTATCAATCGACTGCCCACATTGAGGCGATCATTTTGACACCAGAAAGACTTGGATTGATTAATTTTAACAAAAGTTATACGGTAGCAAAGTCGAAAAAAACGGCAAGATCGCCTTTGGCGGCTTCTACCAGCCGAGACTAGTAATCTTCCGAAACTTTTTATTATCTCTATTGATAAAGCTTGCAAAAAGGAACATTTTATTCTCCTAAAGTTTTTCAATCGAGGCTGGGGGAAGCACTCAAAATGAGCAAAATCTTATCAGTGATAACGGTTAATTACAAATTATTTGATCATTCGGGAAAACTAAAAGATTCTGTGTTGCCAAACTGTAAATCATTAAGATAACTTCTAGTTCAGGAAATTTAAAAGTTCAAACTTCCAAAATTATCGATTGATTTGAAAATAAAGGTCGAATTCTAAAACATTTTTTTAAATACGATAATTTGCATGTAATGCATTTTTACAATTAACGAATACGTTTTGAATATTAAATTCTTCTTTACTGCGTCAGAAAAAAAGAAATTCTTTAGAAAGTCTCGAACCCTGATGAATTTGCATCTCACGAGAAAGCCGCTACCAGTCTACCGTGCGTGCACCGCACCACAAACATGAGGTTCGATCTCTTTGCACCAAAAACTTTTTTCCTGATTACTGATGACAAATGATGTTGATTACAAACATCCTACACGTATTCTGATATTAAAAACGTAAAATCACGCGATTTAAAAAATGTTTTAGAATTCGACCTTTATTTTCAAATCAATCGATAATTTTGGAAGTTTGAACTTTTAAATTTCCTGAATTAGAAGTTATCTTAATGATTTACAGTTTGGCAACACAGAATCTTTTAGTTTTCCCGAATGATCAAATAATTTGTAATTAACCGTTATCACTGATAAGATTTTGCTCATTTTGAGTGCTTCCCCCAGCCTCGATTGAAAAACTTTAGGAGAATGAAATGTTCCTTTTTGCAAGCTTTATCAATAGAGATAATAAAAAGTTTCGGAAGATTACTAGCCTCGGCTGGTAGAAGCCGCCAAAGGCGATCTTGCCGTTTTTTTCGACTTTGCTACCGTATAACTTTTGTAAAAATTAATCAATTCAAGTCTTTCTGGTGTCAAAATGATCGCCTCAATGTGGGCAGTCGATTGATACCACGAACGTAGGGTCAAGTGTTATGGATTCTGCCAGGCGGATTCTGGAGCCTAACGGTTTCAGAAGGCATCCATATTGAAAATAACTAGGAAATTCGTCATCTGCGCCCTCAGAATGGTCTGTGCAAGAAGTTTCAACGTTTTAAAATGGGATTAATTTTTGAAGTGTCACAAAAGGGCCGATTCTCTCTGGTTTTCCCGGAAAGCCATAAATGGCTTTCCAAGTGTTATAACTATTTTCCACCATTTTCAAATGTCATCAACTTCCAGATACACGTTTGTACTGTACCACCGCATGGATGGTATTAGCCAAGAAGAATTGAGCGAGATCAAAGTTTTCTCGAGAAATAACAAGTTTGACAGTCCCGTCTGGACCTTCTACTGGGAATATCCGGGAGCGACGTACACTCTGTTCATTTCGCACGACAGTACCGTCGACGTTGGCAGTGATTTGCTCTTCACCAAGCGTTTGAGGAATGAATTGAAATGCAGTGTGTTTACTTACGAATACACAGGTGGGTCAATGATTTTTGATGACAAAGGCGTGTTATAAGTGCACTTTTTGCAGGATACGGATACACCGAGGGTCAAACAGGCAAACCATCGGAAACGAACCTTTACGCGGATGCCAAGGCAGCAATCTACGTTCTAAGAAACCATTACAATGTGGATGATACTCGTATCATCGTGTTCGGTCAATCCGTTGGTACTGTCCCGGCTATTCATGTTGCTAGAGACGAATACAATTTTGCTGGCGTCATTTTGCACTCACCTTTCACGTCATGTAAGTTGTTTCTACAGTAATCCGACATATGATGACAAATGCTGCCCTTTTTCAGATATGGGATCCCGACATTGGTACACCCTCCCCTTCATGGATTTTGAATTCCTCCGTTGTTCCGGTGAAAGGATAGGAAGAATCGCCTGTTCAACCGCGGTCATCCACAGTAAACGCGACAACATACTCTCATATCGAAGTGCAAAGAAGATGGCCGACAAGGCTCCTAATCTCCGCAACATGATAAAGAGTACATCGGAACACAATGTTCTCAGCGACAAAGATATTGAGAAATTGAAAAAGTTCATTCCCCACAAACTTGGCCATTGGGTTCCACTTCCTAAAAAACCTACCCAAATTGGAATGTATTAAAACTGACTCTCCGTGTTTTAATGCAGACTTTTCGAAATTGATTATTTGTTTTCATTATTTGTTTTGCTTGAGGGCTTTGAATTGAATGAACTTCGTGATTTGACTTGGTTTTTAACATTTTGATTGCCGATGTCATGTTTAGCAAGGGGAAAACAATAAAATGTATACAGATGGGTTGAAATCTAACAAAATGAGTGACACGTTGAATAGAAACACATCGAACTTGTTGTCACCAGAAAAAGGTGATTTGCAATAAGTTGCAAAACAATCATGTCATTTAATAGGCAGAAAACAGCGAGCAGTGAATAAAGTCGAATTGAAATGCGTGAAAATGAAATGCTTCATCGAAAAAGTCGAAAAACGTCATCAAAAGTCACACAAAAACGAATTTTTAGACAACTTTTTTGACTAAAAATGATGACAATTTGATTGTTGAAACGTGAGAGAAGCACGTGAATGCCCGGAGATGCGCGAACTGGCACCTGTGCAATGCCCGTCGAGACAGACAGAGCGTTCAAAACGCACCCTCCTTTCGCTCGCTGTCATCTTTCGAGTTCAAACTCACTCCCGCCCACGCATTTTGATGAGTTTGATCTTTCATTTTGCGTGTTTTTACAGTGGTTGCACTTGGTTATGCTGTAATTTGATGTTTTTTCAGGTCCTTCCAAACCTCAGCTAACCATGGCAGAACATCCGGCACCAAATCCGGCAGAACCACACCAGATTCCGCCAAACGAGTTCTATAATGCCGCAGATGAAAATGACCCGTGGCTGCAATATCCTCCGGCCCCAAATCCAGATGAGGCAGACCCAATTCTTCAAAATTCGCCGAATGCGCCGTCTGGATTGTCGAGAGTTTGGACCTACTTTGTCAACCACTTGAGTGAATTTTGGCCACCGATTCCGTCAAGGATTGCATCAAATGTGGTTTTTCACCCCCCTCTGCCGAGCTATGACATTGTTGAAGTCAATGGCAGGTTGGTTTTTTGTCATGTTTATCTTACCGTATGACCCTCCCGTTTCAGAGACACCCTCCAACTCAAACCAGATGTTCCCAACCAGTTAACCGAGGAGCAGCGCTTACAAATCGATGTTTTCACCGCGGAATCAAGAAGTAACAACACCATTGTCTGCATGTTCATTCCGATCCGAAATCCCCGATTCACATTGTTTGTCTCGCATGGACATGACGTCGACATTGGCCTGCGGGCTACCTTTTACCACCGACTTTCAGTAAATTTGGAGTGCAATGTTTTTGCGTATGATTACTCAGGTGGGGATTTTTGCCATTTTGACTTCAATAGTGACAAATTTTGTTGATTTTATAGGATACGGTCGCTCAACCGGCAAAGCGTCAGAAGCCAACATGTACAAGGATGCCGACGCTGCATTGATTGCTCTGGCAGACAGATCCGGCATGACAGAGCAACAAATCGTCTTCTATGGCCATTCACTCGGTACGGCAGCAGCGATTGAGTTGACGACCCGCTTCCCGCTCGCGGCTGGGCTCATTTTGATTGCGCCTTTTAAGTCAGGTTAGATTTTACGGTTTCTATACTTTTGGATGGTATTTTTAGCAGCATTTTCAGGTCTTCGCGTCTTTTTCCCCGATATGCCCTTTACTTGCTGCTTCGACTGCTTCCCAAACATCGACAGAATGAAGAATGTCATGTGCCGCACTCAAGTCATCGAGCCTATGAACGATGAACTCTTTGGCCCCAGTTCTGGTCATGCCGATGCCATCTGTGCTAGGGCACGCCGTTCTGGAGAGGTGGTGCAAATCGAAGGTGGATACAACGAGATTGAAGACTCTGACGATTGTTTGGCGTATTTGCATCACTTTATCACCCAAGAAGCTGGGCCACTGCCTCCATCCAACTGGGTTGATTAACTCTTGAATACACTTGTGTAGTTTTGATCAAAATTTCTGTTTTTATGTGATATTATTTCATCGTAATGTTTGGAGAAATGAATTTATGTATTGTAAAAAGAAAGTTTCTGTTTTTATTCGGTGAAAAAAGTTGTTTCAAGCCCTCAAAAATCACTGATTCGTGGCATTCCCATCGGTCGGATGCACAATATTCATCTGGCAATTGTGTCCTGTGCTGACAACATCCGTGCTCAACACCATCGCCGCTTCTCTCGACAGCCCCTGCGCTTCCAAAACTTCTCCAAGACGTCGCCTCCATCGATCCTGCTTCTTCACAACAGTGTCCTTTTCGTAATAGTATACTGTAGTCGCGAAACCGAAAGTCACAACAGTCAAAATAGTTGAAACGCCGAGGGCTGTAGTGGCACTCGCATAATACATACTCAAAGTGTCGAGAATTTGAACTTTCTGATCATTAGTGAAATGCTGGACCCAGTTGGCTTCAGTGCCGTTAGAAGTCGAAACGACATTAATGTACCATGAATCCAGAAGGTCTTGTTCGTCCATGTACGTGAAATAGTAATCAGCGAAGAGAAAACTGTTAATGAAAAGGCGAAAGACCTGTAAGTGAATGAATTTTGTAAAGTAGTGAAGATTACTGTATCAAACCTGGCACGAAATATGAGTTTTCCAAAAGAAACCGCTAAACTTTTGCGTTATCATCAAATACAGAAGGGCGGGGCCACTTGGGAAGGTCAGAATGAAAACATAGTTAAATGTGTAGCGTAGAAACATTGTTTGATAAAAGACACATGTTATCAGCATGGCGGAATCGAGAAAGGATAAAACGAGGCCCCAAATTAGCAAAACCCAGCGTAATTGTAGGCAGAAAATGGATGGTGACCGTCGTGATGCAAGATTTACGTTGAAAGTTAGTGCTCTAAAAACACTTTTTGTCAGAATGAAATAATAACAAAACAAACTTTGTCTCATCCCAGTCAATGCACGTTGCCGTTGGCGCCAATGTCATCGTGTTCTCCATGGCCGTCCTTACAGAGAGCGGCGTTCTCGATGAAACTGCCGTCCAGAGGCTTTGAGACTTGTTCCCGCGTTGTGAATCACCTCCATTTGGAACAGGTGTGCCAGTGCTGGGCCTTCTGATCGATTGCTTGACTGAAGTTTGCTTCCGCGACGACGCCGTTTGGGTCGGTGCCATGGGCTCTTGTCGCGCACTGGTCGAAGGTTGCTGCGTGGATTCGACTTTATAAGAATCTGAATGCTTCTTCCCAGCAACAGGTGAATGTGGTGACGGTGACACAGCGACGGAAGCATTTGAATTCTCTTCGGGCACGGATTGCGTTACAGAAGGTGTCGTTATGGCTTCGTTGGTCGTCGTTTTGGAGTTTGTTGTGTTTGCCGTGGTTTTCGGACGCTCGCTTGTCGACTTTGTGCCGGCGGCGGCGCCTTAAAAACACTTCTACAGTAACTGGCATTATGGACAAACAGACTTACTGCTCGGAGGCATCAAATTCGTATTATTAGCTCCGACTGTAGTCGACCCAATGACAGTAACCTTTTTCGGCATTGCAGAACCTTTTACAATCACTTTTGGCTTCGGGTCTCGCAGCACAGCGAAGCCATCTTCTGGCACTCTAGCTCGTCGTTTCTTCTTCACCGTGGCCGAAGTATCGTCGAATTCAGCGCCGGCCGATGAATGCAACGACGATTCTGGCATGCGCAAATCACGTGTTGCACGCACTCGAAGATGTGGATTCAGCACTGGGCTGGGGGGATTGATAGTCGGTGTTTTGATGCGGACACCGTCATCGTCGTAATGGTTTTCGTCAATCGGCATACTGTATACAACGATGGGGAAAAATTGAGCAAATTAGGACACCGTTTAATTGGTTGGTTAAGAACCTCAGTTACCGTATTTCCGTTTGAATTGTAAACAATTTGCATACTTTTATAGTTGAATTCAAAATCCTACGCAGAAAACTTTGTGTTTAATGTGAAACTGAAACAGCCAGCTATGACACAAACACAGTCGCGAGTTGTTGTAGAAAAGCGTCTGCACAAATGTGGATGAAACTCATGGCGTCGATGACACTGACATTAAACGGCCTACAAGCCACCGGCGTCCCGTCGGGAAACTCCACGCGTCATAAGCATTCGCTACTTTTGCGCTTTGTTAGCTGTCTATATATAACTAGTCATAATGACGACGCCGTCCAAGCAGCAGACCTTATGGAAACGCATTTCTGCTTTTATAAAGTATTTTGTAACATTCTCAATGTCTACTAAACATGCAATTGAACCCTGTCTCGAGAACGATTTTGTCAACAAAGCTTCTGTCAATTGTGAATTCAGCATAACGACGGCACCTACCAAAGTGTCCGCTTGGAAACGCTTTTACGGCGTAATAAAGTCTTATTTAGTCGTCATTATTCCTGGCGACAAATGTCTCAGCAAAGCATCCGACGACTGTGAAAGCAATCGAACCCTACCATCATTTTCTCGTGCCATTTATGACCAGGTCTTCATCACGGACAGCGATGAAATGTACCAATGGGCTTCTAAAGATACGTTAATGTTTTGTTTGTTCAAATGTCTCGAAAGATATAGCGTATTCCGATTTTTCTTGAGTGGTTTGATTTCAATTAACCCATGTTGGCGGTCCGTTTTATGGACGCATGAAGTCATTAACAAATCCGAGCCTGTCGAAGTCACAGACACGCTCATTCTGCACTGTGGATCGATTGAAACCTACGATAAAGTGATTCCATGCATCCGGGGGTCATATAACCGCCTAATTTTGCATGGACATTTGAGTTGGGATCAAATAAAGCAACTTGTTCATCCCGGCGTAAAGCAAGTTCGAATCAATGCTAAATTCGATATTCAACCAGACGAACATACCGAATTTGTGTACTTCATAATGGGGCTTTGTTGCGGAATGGCGGACAAGTAAGTTCCTCATTCTCATAAAAATTTCATAAAGTAATTGACTTGTAGGTTTTCTATTGCTAATGAAGCAAAATGCCCTATAGACTTACTAGAGTTTATTGACGGTGTTGTCGAACATCCAGGCTCATCTCATTGTTTGTTAACTATTAAGCGCGGCACTAATGTCATTTCTGATCTACATTTATTTATATACGTGTTTTGTTGTATTTTTGTTATACTTTCACATGCCAGTTTTTTCGGTTTTATGGATCTTTATTTTGCATGGAAAGATGGCAATAATGAGTGCTGTTTTGTTACCTTTATAATTGACTTGATCGTTATATTTTGGCATGTGCGCGCTGCTCCAAACGATATTAAAAACAACGTTAAGAACAATGATGTTAATAATCCCTAGTTATTTTAGCATCATCATATAAATGAGTTCTATTTTTTTGAAGTTAGCAAGTTTTAAAAAGAAACCAATGGATTGTATCAGGTGATTAGAAATCGTGTGTCATATTGAAAGCGAATTTTAACTCTGACGTAAAAAACAATATTATCGTCAGCAGAATATATAACGTCTCGCAAATAAGCCATGCCAAAATCAAACCACTACTGAAAGACGTATGTACCCTTCATTTGCTCACTTTTTCTGCATGCCGTTTGTACCTTTTAACTGTTCACGCATTATCAAAAAATTGATGCAAATGAACTTTTTATGTTTTTTTCATCGGCCAGCTGAGCGACCTGAGCACTGCCAAAACTGCTCAGCTGAACAATCTGAGCACTGCTAAAATTGATCAAGTGAGCAATTTGAGCACTGCTAAAACTGCTCAGCTCTGTCGAAATTTCTCAGTCAGCCAAAAGAATGCAATGCTGCTTCCTGCAATGTTTTTGTACCTCATTCATCCCGAATCCAGTACTGTTCTCCCGAAGGCGGTGATAACCTCTTTCAGACCTCCGGCAACCTGGTAAGCACAGACGACGCGCTACCTCCAACGGTTTTGCGACCGCGCACGCATATTGTCTACGGTGATGAAACTTGTGCTTTGAACCGTTACGAAAACAACAACTTTTGAAATAGGTGAAAACAGCCGGGAACCACCACGTTACATGCTTTCGTATTACTTCGGATTCTACGGCGCTGAAGCCATGTAAAGAATGCGACCATCAACTAACATGTTCGTAACGGTTTAAACAACAAGTTTTATCAACGTTGACAACCGTGGTGTTTCAAGTACTGCAGCAGTACTAATCAATAGGCAACCTGTTGTCTGTGCTTACCAGATTTCTGAACATTTCGAAGCCGCGATTATCGCCTACGGGGGAACAGTACAGGATTCGGGATTAATAAGGTGCAAAAACAGCACAGGAAGTCAATATTGCACGCCTTTGGCTGACTGGGCAGTTTTGGCAGTGCTCAGACTGTTCACTTGATCAATTTTGGCAGTGCTCAGAATGTTCAGCTGATCAATTTTGGCGGTGCTCAGATTGTTCAACTGAGTAGTTTCGGCAGGGCCCAAATTGCTCCAAAACATGAACCAAAAAGATGAACCATAAGCATTTGAATCACAAACATGATCTGCCTTATCAGAAAAACAGTTAAAACTTGATTGCATCACTGTATCGATACTGACGAACAAACAAATCACAGTTTTTAGGTTTGAACACAAATCTTGCTCCAAATTGATCAGTTTTTGAATTCAATTGGCCTTTAGATGTGGCTTAATTTCAGTCTGGCTTATTTTCAGTGCGTTATATAAATACAGCCGCCGGCATAAAAGTGTTCGCGCAAAACCTCTGGATCATGGTCATTAGCATTGCCATCGAACGGCCTACAAACCGCCCGCGTCCTGTCCGGAAACTCCACGCGTCCCAATTTTGCGTTGTTTTTGTTGCTTGTTGGCTGTCTTTATATAACCCATCAGAATGACAGAACCATCCAAGCAACAGTCCTTATGGAAACGCATTTCCGATTTTATTAAGTGTTTTGTAACATTTGCGATCTCTAGTAAACATGCAAACAAACTACGTCTCGAGAACGATTGTGTTAACAAAGCTTCTGTCGACTGTGGAAACCCTCTGGATATACATAACTACAATTCACTCCAATCCAACATAACGACGGCACCCACCAAAGTGTCTGTTTGGAAGCGCTTTTATGGCATAACAAAGTCTTATTTAGCCGTCATTATTTCTATTAAACATGCTGCTGATCCCAGTCTCAACAAAGCTTCCGACGACTGTGAAAGCCATCAAAGCCTCTCATCAGTTTCTTGCTACACTTACGACCAGGTGTTCATCACGGACAGCGATGAAGTATACGAATGGGCTTCTGAAGATACGTATATGTTTCGCTTGTTCAAATGTCTCGAAAAATATAGCGTTTTCCGATTTTTCTTGAGCGGTCTGATCTCAATCAATCCATGTTGGCGTTCCGTTTTATGGGTCGATGAAGTCATTAACAAAAATGAGCCAGTTGAAATCACAGACACGCTCATTCTGCACTGTAACTCCATTGAAACCTACAGTAAAGTGATTCCACGCATTCGTGGGTCTTATCGCCGCCTAATTGTGCACGGACATATGAGTTGGGATCAAATAAAGCAACTCATTCATCCCGGCGTAAAGCAAGTTCGAATCAACGCCAAGTGTGATATTAGGCCAATCGAATATGATGATTTTTTAAGTTTTATAAAAGCGCATTGTCGCGGAATGGCATACAAGTAAGTTGCGCATTTCTTATATAAATGTTACAAAGCAATGGTTTCCAGGTTTTCTATCGCTTATGAAACAATCCCTAGAGATTTACTACGGAAAGTTAACTCAGTTTTTGATGGTTCCCAAGAAAAAAATTTTGTTTTACCTTTAAAACGCGGATATGACATCATTCATGGTACACCCTTCACAATATATGTGCTTTTATGTTATTTTGTAATGTTTGCGCCGTATTTTCTTTTTTTTTATCTGATGGATATTTGTTTGGCATTTGACAGATCTAACAAAAACTTTGTTTTTGTTGTCTTATTCATTAGTTGTAGCGTTGTGTTTTGTCATTTACACGCGGCTCCAAATGATATTAAAAACAATGTTCATAAGAAAGAAATAATGCCATAGTCGATTGGCGGCCCCGATTTTTCTCCCCCAAATTTTCGCCCTTTGACTTTTTATTCCTTTTTGACTTCAGGTACGGAGGAACTTAAAAAGAGCTTGTGAATGGCACAAAAGATAAAAGAATAAAATAAAATTGTGTAAACTAATGGGAACTTTACGCGTCACTTTTATTGTCTATGATAACTTTGTCATAACTAGCTGCCAGCACGTAAGGTCAATTTATTAACAAAACATTTATTCTTAAATAGACATAAGCTAATTATGCACTAGTGAAACAACTTGCTAGCATACTTCTGAACGCAGTAATCATCTTTGACATTAATGAAAAAGCACCGATTGAAAACACCCCGGCTGTACTTGAATTGCGTAACTTTGAGCAACAAATATCTTGATTGCAACGCCATTTTGTGAAGATTGTCGATAATGGCGAGTCCGTCGGCCCCGCCGTATTCGAAAGCGTTGTGGAATTCGGCATTCATTTGGCAGATTGTGGGGTATTTTTGGGGATTTTCTAAAATCGCACTATCATTAACTGTCAAAAGATGCAGAATACAGACCGATCATGTCAGCGATAATACCAAACTCCGCCCCTTCAATATCCATAATCAAAATATCGATCACTTTTGTCAACTCTGCCTCTTTGATAACATTGACCAAGCTTGTGTGTTGTGTTTGAACGGTTCTGTAACCTGTGCCTTTTCCTTAAAGAACAATTAGGTTTAAAAGTGGGAAAATTTACAAAACACACCCCACAGTGAAGCTTCGCCCTTATTATCATCGACAAAGACGACATGTTTTAGGAACTTGCCGCCCAGTTTCTCGACTATTTCTTGATTAACCGCCGGATCAGCATCAACTGCAACATAACGGGTGCAGCCAGGATAAGCTTTTAGGATTAGCTCTTCCGCTTTGATATTGTGACCAACACCGAGGGTCAGCATGGTGTATTTGAAGTTGGGGGTTGGTCCAGGAACGAGGAATTTGTCTTCTTCGCCTTGGTAGGTTTCCATGTTTAGAATTTTTGCAACTTTGGCGGAACATTTCTGGAATCACAACATAGACCTTTGAAGTTACAAAAAGTCAATAAGAAAAACCTACGTCGACCGTTGAAGCCATGAAATACCACTGATAAGCCGCTTTGAAAGAAGTCCCGTTTTCGAATGCGTTTCGCAAACAGGTAAAAGCATCTTTAAGTTCTGGGATCCAAGGCTCTTCTGGACTTTTTAGACTTGGAACGGCAACCCAATTCTTCGATTGTGTGACCGAAGTTCGCTGCACGAGGAAAATGAGCGTCGCGAGGGATACCCCGAACAAAACATAGGAAAATCGGCAGTTTTTCATGGCCATGGGGTAGTCTGTACACCGTACAGGGGTAAACTAAACGATTGACAAAGAAAACTGTCAAAAAAATTGCTGCTTTCACGGTTATGCAAATTTAAAACTGACTAAAAATTATTCATAAATAAACGTCAGAAAGGCCACATACAGGACAAACCACATCAGGAGTTTTTGATGTTGAAATAAACTGATTTTGAGCAATTTTTGCTTTAATTTTCAGTTTCAGGTAGCCACTGTGTTTTGATTGTTAATTTTATTATGTCCAATAATAATAAAAAATGCATTATAGACCCTTTCATCAACAGTTTTCGTGAAAAGTTGTCACTGATGATGTGCGCGGTGGTCTGGCTGGGCTATAGCCAGTCCATCAATCGATCGATGACCACTCACGCCAGTTGGTCCAGGCCGCTCTGGCCAGTCGATCCATATCAGTCATGGCCTTTCCAACCATGTGGATCGTCTTGCCGATCCTACTACTCCCCATTGTCGACGCCACTTGGCCCAAAGTGCCCCAGATTCCCGTGTCATCAGCCTTCCAGCGAAGCCCTCTCGATGATGACTACGGTATGTCCCTTTTTTCCCCTTTCCACCCGTTTTGACGCTCGTTTCAGCGTCTTATTACGACGACCCGCCACCAAAAGGCAGCCTTATCCCCAGTCCAAACGACTTTGCCTCACTTCCGACGTGTCAGCATGCCTGTTTGAAGCCGCTAATGGAAGTCCTCGGCGCTGCTATCAGGTCGAAGACGACTTATGATCGGTTTTTTGCCGTTTGCGAGTGAGTTGCCCTCTTCATATGCATTTGTTTTGTTATAATTGCACTTTGCACTTTCAGCAAGTACAATGAGACTGTGGTCTGCATGAAAAAGGGTATCCCCTGCGGCAATCGCGACCTCTTTGATGTCCTCACGAGCGGCTTGAAGTACATGTGCCTCGAACAGCGAGAAACTTTTGAAGCGCGCATGGAATGCATTGATGCGACTGCGGCTCCGATCACTAGCGGTTGGTTTGATGCTATTTCATGTTTTGAACAGTGATAAAGTGCCATTTTCAGAGTGCCACAGAAACTGCAACTCCAAAGACAAGTTTACCACGCTCATTGCCGACAGCGGCTTGCTCGAAATGTTCCTTCCCCACGACAATCGTGATGACCGTGATGCCAATGGGCGTACATTTCTGATTTCGCGATTCGATCCGAAAGCAATGTCGGCGACGATGCGGACTAGCTGCGAGTAAGTTTGACTTTTGGTTACTGTAGATGTTCAAATTGCAATTCCAGCCTTGCCGAATGCTTCCTCGACTGCATCAAAACTCGATACAATACTCACTGCGGCGATAATATTGGTAATTTTGTTACGGTAAGCTGTTCCAACATTCCTGATTACGATAAAAAGCTTCATTTTCAGGAAGCCATCGTGAAACCCATCGTCAAAACCCACGAACGTGGTACTTTCACTGCCTTTGGAGGCATCATCGGATCAATGCTTCCCGAACCGTGCAGCTTCTTGGTCGCTCCAGAGAAACTTCGCAACTTCAGAGTCGATCCGGACATGGAAAGGCAAATCAAACCAGAGTTTGTCAAGAGCGAAGCCCCCTTCTCCCCAGTTTCGTCGCGATCAAAGGAAACCCCCGCCAATGACGCTTCATCGACTGCAACCTCCAACTCCCCAGAAGCCACCCCTGCCTCTGAAGTCACCCGAAAGCTCGCCATCACCGCCAAAACCACCAATCACGGCGACCTTTTCTCGACGAAACTCCATAAAAATGAGTCTTTCCTCGCTTCGTTTGCGTTGCACCCTGATTTCGATGCGAATCTTGTCTGTGTTTTCGATGCTGATTAATCGGTAATGTATTCGATGTTTCAATGTTTAAAATGCCTGTGCTAATTTATCATAAATAGTTTTATTAATCATTTTCTCTTCCCGGAAATGCTTCATTGCTTTTTAAAAACAACGAAAAAACGAAGAAACTTTGCGCTGATTCAACGTGGTTTGTCATCGCGAACGTCAGCGGTGTTAGAAACACCCTTAGGCAATGCAATGTAGAAACTGCGGCTATAAACTTGCTGTTTTTCGTTTCGTTCCCACATCTAACGCCTGAAACATGGGCAAACGTATTGTATTTTTAGTTTTATTTGCACACATTTGTGTAATTTCGGCTTATGATGAGGTTTTCACCAGTGCTCTCCAGAGTTTTAATGAAAAACTAAATGATCGATGTGTGGAAAAAGATGTTTCAAAGGACTGTATGGGTTTCTGCACCTACAATGTGTCTCAATCCTTCGATGCTAAAGTAGGTTATTGAGCATATTAGTACAAAAAAATTATTGTTTTTCAGAATTTAAAAACACTCAATCCGGGCTGGTTTTTGATAAGCAGCATTCTTCCTGGAAAATGCTATGTAGATCAGCTCGGAAAGGTCTTCCCGGCTTTGATCAACTTCAAATCAACGGAACAGTGCTGCAATGCGCACCGGAAAGGCAATGCTTATTCAAGTGAAGTTCAAACGTTCCTGAAAGTCGCAGACTTTAAGCGGATGCCAACCATCAAACAACTGAAGGAAGAACCTGAACATTGTGTAGCAAAGGCGTGCAGTGGCAATACATTCGACTTGAAAGTTCGCGATATTGTTGCTTGCGAAAATACTTTCATCATGAGTATTATGTGTTACATATCAAAACTGTATGGACCTATGGACATGATCAGAGCAAAGTTAGAGAAAATTTCTTTTCAATCTCTTACGATGGCGGATATATCCAGGGTAACTAAATTGGTGCAAGAATTCGATAAGCCTGAATTCCGTGAGGTACTGGAAGATCCAGGTGTAAAAGCCGTTATCAAAGCCCATTTGGCCAAACAAGAACCCTATATAAAACAAGCGGCCCAAAACTTTTCTCCTTTTTTGACGTTCGCTAAAAATGCTGCTTTGTTCAAGGCCGCTGACTTTGATTTCAGTCAACTTGGTTAAATATTCAATTTCTATTAATCTTAACAATGTCAACTTTTATTTCACAATTTTAATAATGTATTTACAATGTGAATCAATAATAAATCAATAAATATAACAATATTATGCAGAATTTTGCCACTTTTGCCAATCTTCCGTTACAGTTCTAATGATGGGATTGTAAATTTTCTCCGTCGCATGGAGACCCCAGATGAAATCCATGTGATTGAATTCTTCGACGAAGTTGTTTTCAACCAAATATTGTGGTGGCAAGTTCGGAATCAACCATTCTTGGATGTCTTGCTTGTCGGCGAGCCAGTCCTTATCTGACCAATAAAGATGTACTGGCGCGTTGACTTTCGTGAAGTCATACTTTGGGGGTGAGGAAGTGTTGTAGTGTTGCTGATTTTTGCTGCTACTGCGGTAGTCATACTTTTCGACTTGGCCGGTGCGTTGCATTTGGGCCCAGTGCAGTACCTAAAAAAAGAAAGAGATAAAAGTTGCAACTTGATGATTTAAAGAGAAAAAAGTTACATTTTGGGTCGATGTGCCAGCTGGGTCATGAGAAACATAGACCGGAATCCGGGTTGAGTTAAGCTGAATACTGTCGACGCCACCAAGCAAAAAGATGATGCTTTCACAGAGCTCATTGCCACCGAAAACGCCGCAGACAAAATCGCTGATAAGCTTCATAGCCCAATTTGAGGGAAGGAATTCCCCGTCGCCAAGGATGGATCCAATGATGTTAATTTCGTCGTAGAAGTAGTTTCCGACGTACTCCAGAAGGCCTTTTACGTGTTTGACGGATCCAACAGGAGCCAAAGCGAAGAACTTTCGGATCTTCTTGGCGAAGTTCTGGTCTTCAGACAACTTTGAGAACATGATAAGAGTTCCTTGGGAATGTCCAACATAGTAAAGCGATTCTTGTCCGGTAGTCTTGAGCACGTAATCGATCATTGTTTCAAGATCGTATTGAACCATGTGATCCCATGAGAATGCCCAGAATTCCTTCTTCTTAGGGTCGAGAGTAACGTGGTTCTTGCCATAGGTATTGCCACGGATGTTGCCAAGCCAGACATCGAAACCGGCATCAGCGAAAAGGAATCCGGCGGATTCGCCTGGAAGATTGTCGACCCAGTTGTCCGAAGCTGCTTCCAAACCGTGTTGCATGAACACGACTGGTCGGTTGCCCTTGTCAGATGAAGTAGAATTCTTTCCCCATGGAATTCGATGAAGTTCGAGAATGTAGCCATCTGCGGTAGTGACTTGGATGGCTTCAGCTGGGTAGCCCCAGTGGCGGATGATATCTGGCTAAAAACACAAAATTAAAATAAAACACTTTTTGAAAGTTAAAAAAAACATACAACAGTCATATCCTCCTCCGGATCCCTAGCCATTACCATAACCCCCAATGCCACAAAGGCCAAGCATAATCTAATCCCAACCATCGTGGAAAATGTTGCCAAATCCGCCGAACAATGACTTCCACGCTTCAGCCGCGTGGTTATAACCCTTTTTTCACGACCTTGTCATTGTGTTATAAGGCTCTTATCAGTCTTATCAGTTTAACTTCTGGAAACTGTTCTAGCCTCCGCTTTGACAAGGCATGCAAATCGCGTGATTTCACGGAACAGTAAGATGAACCCATCCAAACGGTCTTTTTATTAGACTTGTGTTCACTCTGTGTTTTATCATTATTTCTGGCTTCACATCACCAACAGTATCACTTGGGTCCATTCGGGAATGATGAACATTGGATTGTGTCGAACGTGCTTTCCGTTTTCAACATCGGTGGCTACATGCATGGAGCACGTTGCTGACCGCATGGAAGAACGAGTTATGACATTTATGGGACTTTGGGTGGGGTTGAGAGCACGTTTATTATGAGGAAGGAGTAGAAAGATCGCATGGACCCGATTCGGTGTTTCATGTTTCGAATCTGGTGGAGTCTATTCTCTTCTTTGGGTACCTCGAAACGTCATTTTGCAAATTCTGCTTGGAAATAAGTGCATTATCTGCAATTTCAATGCGTATCTATCGGATCTAAGTAAATCTGACACATCTCTAAATGCACGTAGACATTGTTTTGCAGACAGGATAAACGTGTTCTCATCCTGTTGATAGTCAACTTCCAGACAAATTGCAAGTTGTTTACATTGTAAAGACATTATGGATGCTTAACTACAGCTTTATTGATACTCAAAGTGTGATTGAAAGTAGCAACTACACATTTACAATGAAGTTTAACAAAGGTTTTTCCAGTTTGTACAGAAACCGTTAAGACGGGGCCATCATTGGCCTGAAGATTCAGATTGGCACAGCTTACTTGCCGCCGCATCCGCAGGGGGATGGGGGAGGTGCGCAACCGCAGGCCGGTGGTGGCGGTGGTGGGGGAGGGGGAGGCGGCGGCGGGGCACATCCGCACGACGGGGGAGGCCTGAAGGATGGCATTTTTTGAATCTTCTGTACAGCAAAAAGTTAAATGTAAACTTACGGGCAGCATCCACCACCACCAGCAGCTGGCGGGAAGAGGAAGGCCGAGGCACCGGCGAAGAGGGCGAAGATGAAGATGACGTTGAGGAGCTTCATGTTGAGGTTGGTTGGATCAGAAGGTGAAGCGACTGATGCCTTTCTCCGATCATCCCACGCATATTTATACGGATTGACCAGTACGGCAAAGTCGACCCTCCCCATGCATTACTTAGTTGCAAGTACGGAAAACAGGTTTTGACGCCGCGTTCTTAGACGAAGATGCCGCTTGGATTCACTGAGAACACACCTCCCTTGCGCATCTCTCCGCCTTCAAGGTTTTCACAGAGACCCCCTTTGCCCCGATGTCTAGCAGTTTCTGTGCAAATTAACTGACTTTAGGAAGAATAGGATTAACTAATGCATTAAGCTGATTCACAAACCTGGTTGTTTTTATGGAATAACAACCGTCCACATTGACCGTAATTTCATTGTCACTCAGTCGTAAATTGTATTTTGCGGTCTTACAAGGATAGTAAAACTTCTTTGTTCATGCTTTTCTAATTCAAAAAAGCATAAAGTTAAAAAGCGTAAAAATTGGAATTCAAAAATTAAATTAAACGGATTTGAAGGTTTTTACTATCCCAAATCGGCTTGTACTAGGCTAAACGATACCAAAACAATGAAATTTGTAAACTGCAGTTGCTAATTTTGAGTTTTCTGAACTGAACTTTTTAAGTACCAGAACGCAACACCTGCGGAACTCGCACTTTTTTGTTCTGGTAGCTTATATTCAACTTGCAATTTTCGTCATGATAAAAATTGATGCATTTGGTATCCTGGTAACCTATTTATATTGTAAAAACCACAAATTTTCACAAAACGCAACTTCTGAGGTGATCGAGTACGAGTACCAGAATGCAAAACATCCAAAAGTCGCGCTTGTTTGTTCTGGTAACTGATATTCAGCTTTTACTATTCGTCGATTTGATTCTTTCAATGTAAAATTTAATCATTTTGAGAACTCTGGCACATTTCAAATCAAAGATATTACAAATTTTTATATAATCATGCAACTTCTGAGGTTGCCAATTTTGAGTACCAGAACGCAAAAACTGCAACAGTTGCACTTTTATGTTCTGGTACTCAAAGTTATGTTATGCAAAAATGATAAACTTTACACTTTTCAAGTAATACTCTTTGATTTTGACGTTTCTGGCAGCAATTTTACCGTTTTTAAACTTCACTTTCGTTACATTTCTCTGATATCTGAACACTGACCGTCTCCAATGACATCATTCTTGGTTTTTTTCCTTTAATACGCAATACATAATGTTAAGTAAGGGTGTTAGCCATCTTTTTTTTAAACATGAACGCCAATACAACTTTTTTACACTAGCATTCCTACGTGCGTCTCCATCCGTTCACGATTCGGAAAGGCTTATCCTGTTCAGTGGTGCTGGTCGTTCACCCCCACCGCCATTAACCACGATAGAATTGCATTGTTTTCTTTCCCACGGAGTCCAACTATGCAACTTAAGACGCAGTATTTCAGCCAGCCACGGAATAAGGTGAAAACGGCCGTCCCCGATTTTTACACTTGAAAATGTTTTGAGTCAAATATGTTAGGTACCCCTAGGTGAGTTCGGCCCTGCGATATAGAAGTCTGTAGGTTGCGGATTCTGGAGATACGGCTTCTGAAACATTCGGGACCCCTTTCAGAAAAAGGTCATTCCCGACGTCACAGACCCCTGATTTTCAGGTTCCAGGGTCAAATTTTGCCAAAAATAAGAATGCCATACTCAAAATGTTTATAAAATGTTGTTAAATATCGAAAATTAAAATAATTTTTTTTTAAATGCAAATAACTTTTTTAAATGGATACCGGGGGAGTTGGCCACCTATCCTATCTTGTAGCCCGTCTTTTTCTGCATCGAAATGTCCCTAAAGATCGAAAAACGAGGCTGACCAATTTGGTCGTAATTAGCTTTAAGCGCAAAAAGTGATCCATGTGCGGGGGAAAAGTCGTGCGTTCGGCTGTGCACCGCACTGCGCATGCCGGTCGCTCGCACTGGGCGAATGCGAGCGACCGACCCCGGTCGGTGCACACTTCGCGCGCGTCTTTTTTGCACCAGCACAGTCGGTGTACACACCACGTTTTTTGCGTGTAAAGCTAATTACGACCAAATTGGTCAGCCTAGTTTTTCGATCTTTAAGGACATTTCGAAGCAGAAAAAGACGGGCTACAAGATAGGATAGGTGGCCAACTCCCCCGGTGTCCACCTAAAAAAGTTATCCGCATTTAAAAATAATATTTATTAATTTTTGACATTTAAAGACACTTCAGTAAAATTTCGAGTACGGCATTGTTCATTTCGACAAAATTTGACCCTGCAACCCGAAAATCAGGGGTCTGTGACGTCGGGAATGACCTTTTTCTGAAAGGGGTCCCAAATGTTTCAGAAGCCGTATCTCCAGAATCCGCCACCTACAGACTTCAATATTGCAGGGCCAAACTCACCTATGGGTACCTAACATATTTGACACAAAACATTTTCAAGTGTAAAAATCGGGGACGGATCCACCCAAATCCTGTGCGAGACTGCGTCTTAATGTTTTGGGATATGCTCCCATTTGATCTTTATTTCATTCTCTCCCAAAAGTCAGTCAAGATGTTATGCCCTGTGGATCTCACGTTGTTTGCGCAGCAGATAAGGCGGATAACCGGTTTCGATGTTATCGATGGTGAAGTGTTCAATGTTCATAAAAAGTTGCACTTTTCAACGAGGACACTATGCATGCAATACGAACTACGGTTTTATTTGAAACTTGAATTTAGGGGGTCTACAGATATACGATAGGATTTTAGAATAGTCATCTTTCGAGTTCAGTTTTTACAGAAACCCTTGGAGAGAGTGATTGCCATGATAGTGGACCATGTCACGGTGACAATGAATCGGCTTATTTGCCGCATCCACCACCGCAAGGCTGAGGCGGAGGGCAGCACGGGACCGGCGGCGGAGGTGGTGGCGGGCAGCAGGGCTGAGGCGGGGGCCTAAACAGTTTAAAACACTACAGTAACAACTTCTTAAAAGCCAAAACTTACGCGCATCCACATCCACCACCGCTCATCGGCAAGAACGAAGCTGAAGCGGCGACAAAGAGGGCGAAAAGGAAAACAACGTTGAGGAACTTCATGCTGGATTGAGCCGATTGCAAAGGCAACTGATATCTGCCATTGTCGACAGATTACGTTTATATAGTTTTCGAAAACAGTGTTAAGTACAGGACTTCGGTGCACTTTTCATTGTTATTTTTTGAGCTACAAACAAAAAACGAGTTTATTGAAGCTTTTTTGGGGCGGAGAGGATGCTTCCAAGAATGTACTACAGTTTTTTGATCGGTTAGCTATAAGGAGAACTGTACTACTAAAGGATGTCGTTGTAAATGATATGGAAACGAGATTTGTTTGTAGGGGTGATAGTTGTTTGGATTCTTTGTGCATAAAAGTTTAATTTTTATTTCTTCTGTGTACAAACCATCCGTTGAAGCACTTTCTTATAAACTTATGATAAAATATTTGTGATAATTACATTAATGTTAACTATAACAAAATACATGTTTTGTGATTGCAAAATTCAAATAGTAATGAATCGTACTAACTACTTTATTGAAATTAAACAATCAATACAAAGTAAAATCAGACACCCAAACCTTCAATGTGTACAACATGATCTTAAATCCCAATTCAAATCCATAAAACTTGATAATCCTTTTCAATTATCAGTTGTTTACTTGCCGCCGCATCCACAGGGAGCAGGAGCCGGAGCTTCACAGCACGTCGGTGCCGGAGGAGGGCAGCAGGGTGCCGGAGGAGGGGGAGGAGGAGGCGGCGGCGGAGGGGCACATCCGCAAGCAGGGGCCGGTGAGGCTCTGGAAATTTGAATATTGCAAATCACATTTTGACCAAATATGTTAAATACTCAATATCAATGATAAAAATGTTTTAACATGTTCAAAAACTCACTCGCAGCAGCTCGAACTCGGCATCGGGAACAAGAAGGCCTGTGACATGCCGAAGACCATGGCGAAAACGAAGCAAACGTTGAAGACCTTCATTGTTGGTTAGTCGAAGCTTGGAACTGAACACGCTTTGAAACTGTGATGCTTCTGTCTTCCAGGACATCTCTTATATACTGTCTGTCATTCTAGCTTTATTGCCCGAGCCGTCTTCGAAGAATCAAGTCTCAAAGAAAGCTCACTTTTTTGCGGCACATTTCCATTTCATTTGAATTTTATGAACTATTCGTCTGAATCCAATCACAAACTCCATGACATCGATAAATCCAGGGTACACGCATTCCAGGCGTTTATTACTTGCAAAGCGGGTTCTCATTTCCAATCAGCTGGATATTGCCTCCGGCATTACACATATCCCCTCAAGCATTGTATGCGTGTGTCGACAGCGTGGCGTGAGCGTGCGGATCTATCTCATATCAGAGTGCATTTTGACGAACTTTTTGCGACAAAGGTGTCGCTTTTGCGTGAAATGTTATTCCGGTAGAAGTCGGCATTGCATTGATTGACTGATCTGATATACTTTTTTCCGTTTTCAAGTCAACCTGATTGAAAAAAAGGAACTGTGAATGCAATCAAACCGGTCAGAGTATTTCACAATTCCTTAACTGTAGTAACTAAAGGCACTGACCACCGCGAAGTGCGCTTATGTACCGTTTTACAATCCACCGATACAATCAGGTTTTATCAGGATGAAAGCGACTTTAAAGAATGTCAGCATTCTTTTCAATGGCACGAAAAAAGCGTGTTGTTGACCGACTATCAAAACAAGTCTTTCTGCAGGGATCATACAGTCAAAATAGTTCAGCTTTTGCAGATTAAACTGTCTGAAGGCGATAAACGGTGTGATATCAGACAAACAGTGCTACCGTTGGATGCGCAATATCGATACAGACTGGAAAAACATGTTTAATCGACGTGCCAGACGAACTTCTGTCTCGAATTTCGGAGTATATAAGGCATTGTAAGCTGCAAAAATATTGTATCATCAGCTGTCTAGCTCATTTAAACTACCATGAAGCTTCTGCAGTGTCTTTTCGGCCTTGTTTTCGCCGCTGTGGCGGTCGAAGGCTTCTTGTTCCCGCAAAGCGGCGGTGGTGGAGGTGGATGCTGCGCGTAAGTTTGCGTTTTTTCAAAGTTAAAATCAACTTTAAACTGTTTTCTGAGGGCTTTACTCACCTTTAAACCCATTTGAATTCTTATCAATTCAAATTTCCAGCCCTCCGGCACCTCCTCCGCAACCCTGCTGCCCACCGCCACCACCACCTTGCTGCCCGCCGCCGCCTCCTCCCCCTCCTCCTCCGCCACCACCGGCACCGTCGTGCGGATGCGCACCTCCGCCATCACCTTGCGGATGCGGCGGAAAGTAATCACCTCCAAAACACACTTGTGAACCACACTGTTTCTGTATATACACGAATCAGAACTCTATCTTAGCAAATAGTACCTATAAACACGATTTCTCCACTTTTACCGCTGTTTTCAAGCGCTAAGCATAAAATTCCCAACAAACAATCACTTGAACAATACCGAACAACAATGCTCTTACATTTTGCGAACTTTGAAACCTTGGAATGGTTGTTCTACTTCGATTTGTTTGTTGAAAGCACAGTTTTTGTCACAATTTCGCATGCCATGGGACTAAACGCATTGTTTGCACTAGACAAACCGAGACCTTGGCTCTCACTGCTCCTTTGGCGCAGTGGATAGCGCGTCGCTCTCCTAAAGCGAAGGTCAAGGGTTCGACCCCCTTAAGGAGCTAAACTTTTTTGCTTTTTAATTTTTAAACATAAGTTACAAAGATACAGTTTTATTTTGTATATGCACATTTTTAATCAAAAAGTAAGCAGGTAAAACATCAATAACTGATAGCTGGCCTAGATTTGTACACTCCGATGGGAATTGGAGTACGTCGGCCGCCACTGCTGCTGCTCGTATTTTCACGGTTGTACTCGATGCCACGAGTATTCGGATCGATGCGACCGGCAATTGTCAACATGCCGTTTTCATCCATGTCGCACTTTAGAGATTCTGGTTCAACTTGAGGGGGCAGTGTGAATCGGCGGTAGAAGACGTGTTGGCCGTTGCTGTTGTTCTGGGCCTGGATGACGATCTCATTGTCATGGATGTCGATGCCGAGCTGTTCCGGTTTGTAGCCGATGGCATTGCATTGGTAAGAAAAGTCGCCATCAGGGCCGAGAGCGGGGGTCGTTTCATTGAGGTGTTCGACGTGTTCTTCCCACATTTGTGTCTCAGCTTGGCGAAGCATTGCCATCGGCGCAGCAAGTTGTTGCTGCATCATAGCGTGATGCCAAGCTAATGGGCCGTATCCAGGGCCCCAGAAGGGCGGCAATGGCAACATTGGTACCGGGGGAAGCATTGGGGCAAACGGTTGAACTGCTTGATGGCGGTTGTTGTAGTTGAGGTAGTGGTTTTTGTTCTTGTAAAAGGGTCGGACAGCCATTTTAAACTAAAATAAAAGCTGTTTTTAATAGTCAAGATCTAACAAAACGCGATTTCACACACCACAAAACCTAAAAGACCGAACAAATTCCCCAATTTTCTGGAAGTATGGCCCAGGCCGCGCAGAAAAGAACGACACCTGCAAAATGACTCTCGAGAGACACGTCCCTTCACGTTGATGTTTTGTAAGACTGAGGCGGTACGTGGGAGTGCGACCTCCGGAACCTCGGTTCATTTGTAAACAAAACATTTACGTCTTGCGTGATGGAAGAAGCACGGGCAGGCAAAAAGCTTACTCACTAACCTCTTGGAAGAAGATTTGAAAAAACTCTAAAGACGATTAGAATAACAATTTTGTCTGCTTTGTTCAACTATTTTGTTCGGTTTTGTACTATTTTAAGTAAAACACATTGCTAGACTTTCATGAATTTGCACAAATATAGACGTATGTCAATATGGCGTTAAAGAAAGTTTACTCTTGCACATTCGGTTCATTGATGTTTTAAATTTGTGTAGATTGTTTGCAAATTGTACATTTTAAAGACATTGTTGATACTTTTATGCATTTTATTAAAGTCAATATAGCTATTTACATCTTTATTTTTACACCTTTTGATTTCCACAAATAGTTTTACAATGAGAAAGTTTTTTGAAATTGTTAAGATTGCCCCCACAGCCAAGATACCAGAAAGATCGACAATCGCCAGAGGCAATGTCGAAATAAAAGCGTTTATGCCAGCCGGATGTCGCGCAGTCCCGATGGCCGACGTCACGTTCCATCCGACACAGCTGGGTGGCATCTTGTTTTTGGAGTATGGAGAGATCATCGACCGCTGAAATTTGGCATTGTTTTGTGATTATGGAAGTTTTTGACATTGGATCGATGTTAGTAATGTTAACAAAGGATAAAATTAACGTTAAACAACGAACAAGCTGCTGAACAGATTCGTGATTTGACCGGCATCGATGTTCTTGAGCCATTGCGTCGCTGCGGGTGCTCCACCGGCGGCGGCTCCAGCAGCCGGCTTATTACTGACTTGCTTAACGGCGTTCGCGATGAGCCCGATGAAGTTATTTCCGCCACCACCACTAGGTGCACCACCACCGCCACCGAGTGAGTTGCCGCCGTAGCCAGAGGGCACGACGCTGGAGCTAGCGCCAGCACCACCGCCTCCACCACCGAGACCACTACCGAGGAATTGGCTGACGAGGCCACCAGGGCCACCGCCACCACCACCACCCATGAGGCTACCAGCGAGTGAGCCGAGGTCGACTCCGCCACCGCGACCTCCGAAGCCGCCGCCGCCACGTTCTGGAGCTGGTGGGGGTTGGGGAATCTCTTCCTCAGAATCGGGGTAGTCCGGAAGAGGCGATTCCGTTGTGGTGGTCCTTTTCGGGGGTGGCGGAGCGGGCGTCGTCGGTCGGCGGATCCGGATCGGACGCTCGGTCGTTGTCGTCGGAGCTGGGCCGGCTAAAAGAAATCGGTCCCAGAGTGGTTATTTGATCCGACCCAACCCAAGTGCTTCCAGTTAACAAAACAAAGGAATCCCTGCACCTGTCCCAAACTTCCAAAACTTGACAAAACTAACCAGAACAATGCAAAGTCGCAATTTTACAATCTTGTTCACCGCCGAAGAGGTTGTCATTAGTCTGATCAGTGGCACATCCCGGGAACCAGAATTGCTCGCAGTTTCCTGTTTCCTTATTGTACGTGAATTTGAGCTGGAATCCACAGAAACGGCCCTCCGGGACGCCTTGTTGACAGATATCGCCGTGTTGGTTGGGGCCCAGGCGAGGAAGGAAACGATCCGGAGGCGGGGGTGGCGCGGGCACATTAGGGGCGCCGGTGACAAGCTTCACTGGAGGTCGGCCGTTGCCGTTGATCCTATCGGCTGGATTTCCACCTGGGGCAACTCCGCCAAAGACTCGAGGAGGTGGAGTGGTTACGATGTGGGCCGCGCCAGGACCAACAGGGATGCCGCCATTGGCTGCTGTCAGACACTGAAAAAGGGTAAATCAATCGATTATCAATCGAAAAGGTTTCTTACAGCTGCTGGAATACTAATACATTCGTTAGCGCTTTCATCAGTATGCCGTGCAGCTTCTCGCATACACATTTGACGTGGGAAGTCGCAAGTATAAGGATGGCATTCAGATGTGCTTACGGAGATGTATTTAGCTTCGGCGAGGAAAGGTTCACCTGGAAATAGAAACTTATCAAACCAAAACTTAACAAAATTGAATTTTTCATGTACTCACATTCAACTGTTTCAAACAAAACTTCTAAAAAAGGCTCAAATTCTGTCGGCAACGCCGCATTTACTGTAACGGTGAAAACTGCAAAAGTAACAAACAAAAGGCGGTGAAGGCTTCTGTGCGGAGAGACCCGCGATGGCACGCGCATCGTCGCGGGCCCAGCAATCTGGAAATAAACACTGTAGGTAAAGGTTTCGTTGACACGGAGAAGCAAAGTTTCACGACGATATGCTTGGTTAAACACGAAAACGGAAACGGCCACAAACGTTGATGATGAATTACATGCAACCGCCTGGGGTTGGAGGAAGGACCAATGGAAGCTATCAAATTGATCGGAATTGGGCTATTGGAAATGGAAGCCGCTTTGATATTGACCAACTTGGTCAATCACAAAAGATGATATGTAGAAGGGGAGACGGATTAGGAGCTAACGGTTGTCATATCCGAGTAGGGGCCGCTGGTGGAATGGCTGTTCGAAAGCAGCGCACGTATATCCAGCGTGAATTTAGAAGAGATGGATGCACGTCGAACGACTACTACTACTATTGCTTCAGAGGAGATGCAATTCCGCTAGTCCGGTTTACGTTTGCGGACCTCGGCGTGGAAGTGAAGGCCGATGTCTTTAAGGGCTTTTTGGACGATGGAGATCAGAAGGGACCCGGATTTGGGACAGCTTCGGTGCGAAGGGCTCACAATGGTCAAATGAAGGGATAGAATCGCGTTTATTGGGTAACCTAATCCACTGTAGGCAAAGTTAGCAAAATAAAACTCTAAAAAAGGTCTTACAAAACGTAATAGAAACCAAAATCGAAAGTAATCCACGAATTGCGCGACTTCCGGAAGGGAAAACACCGCCGAAATAATACAAAGTGCATCACAGCGTTCCTCGGAGCTTTGTATCAAAACGAGTCGCAATTGGGTCAGATGGCGCGCCTCAAAAAGCCGCCGACGACGATTTCACTTTTCACTCTCAAGTCTGCGAAGTTTGATTTCGATTTCAGTTTCAACCGCACTTCACACGCATAATTTGACGTCGCCGATCCGACGCATTCCGATATTACGTTTGACTGAAACCATGCTTCTCCGAGGCTATTTTCATTAAACTTCGCGCATGTCATTGCCATCTGAATCTGAATGTTTATGCTTTGTCAGATGCACCGAACCGCGGAAACGACGTAATTCTTCGCATCGGCGTCCATGCTCCATTGAAAGACAGAGGAAAGCATAGCCACAGGGCATTTTGCGTGACTCATAGAGGGGACGTGACTTTGATTTTGCGTCATTTATGGGCATCTGGGAAACCAGATTTACATTGGTTCTTTCTTTGGAGGGGGGTTTGATGTTGCAAGAATCGTGTAAGCCGCAGTTAAATGAGGGAAGTTGAAAGTTGGCTTTTGGTCATTGCCTCGGGGCGTGTTTTGCGTTAATGTCTAATTTGAAGTTACAGTTTGCATGTGACAACTTTATCAACACAATTATGATACAACATCCCACAAAATCCATACAAAATAAACACACGTGATCATGAAAGACACATCTATGCTTTTTTTCTAACATTGTTAGCGGTCAATTCAAAATATACAATAATTTACAGTACATTTGTTGTAATAAATAAATATTAAACTGCACGGGCATTGAGAAAAGACAAATATCACAGAATACAGTATGAAGGTGGAGCATAATTAAGCTTTAATAATACAGTATGCTGACAAAGTGTGCCAAATAAATAGTTTCTGCACGCAATGGACAGAAGTACACAGTTTTTGGGTACACATCAAATTGCAAAAGATAAATAGGTATGAATAAATAGAAAAATTTGCACTGTGAATGGGTGCCATGGGCAGAAGGAAGGGAAATCACGTCTGTGAGGGTCGATTCAGGGTCGGGAAGGCGAAAGTGCTTGATGCTGTTGAAGACGCGACGGCGGCAGCGAGAGAAGCGGCATTTCCGGACCCGATGACATCAGCGACGATCTTGGTGTTGATGGCGACGATGCGGTGGCGGTCGATCTCGGAGCGAAGACGTTCGACTTCGCGTCGAAGAACCATGTTTTCTTGTTCCAACTGGGTGGCTCGACTGGCGACTTCTTCTTCCTGAAAGATCAAGATGCTTATGGAGTTTCGCAATAATGGCCTTTGGAATGGTCTATGATCTGGATTCAGCCCTCGAAAACATCCGGAAATGTGTCACTCTTGGCGCCAAATCCCGTCATTACAAAGGGTTCAAGGCGCGTAACATGACGCATAACGGTCTAACATGGGCAGATGTCGCAACAAAGAGCTATTTCCAGGGCGGAAATCCCAGGGTAATGAAAACGGCGAACTTCCAGACAAAAAAGTGCATGCAAAAAGGGCAGTCATTGCGCACTTTGCAGGTGTGCTCCACTTTTTATGCCACAGGCACTGTCGGAATGAAACAAAAAGTGACCGCAAGATGGATATTTACGGCGCATAAAGCCATGAAATGAAAATTAAAGTAATCCTAACCTTTTTACGTCGCGAATCTCGACTCCTCTTGGCAGCATCGTTGTTCTTTCGCCGTCGCTCATAATAGGCATCATCCCGGACGAGTTCCTTCCTCTTTTTGTCGCCATTTTGAGATGAAGGTTTGGCAGTTGGACTGATAGATGAAGCTAACCTATGACTCGATGAACTATTCGAACACGAATCACTGTCAGAATGGTCAATGTCGATCGGCGCCGATTTGCTGGGGGTCAGAAGGCTGGGGCCGCCGAGATTGATGCTCGCGACGGCGGCAGCATGTTGGTCTGTGGCTGTCGTGAAGTCCTGGATCTCGCGACAGAAAAGAAATGGATTCAGAGTGCCATTAAGTTGAGTGCCGACAGCAGTAGTCGGGTAGAGGCCGCCGTAGACGGGTTGGGACAGGTCTAGCGGAAGAAATCGCTAAAATGGCATTGGTTTTGATAAAATTAGAAAAAGATAAGTAAATTAAGTAAGAAAAAAGAAGAGATAACAAACTTACTGCTGATGCAAAGGTAAACTGTGTAGGCTGAGTCAGAGATGATGTCATTGTTACATTTGTTTAACGGTTCAAATCCGTCTCGTGAAGGTACACGGAGATAGAGAAACTGAAAGTGACACTAATCGACGCACTTTTTCATGAATCAGACTAAATTTTTACGTCAGATATACTGTCCACGCCTTCAAATGGTCAAATAAAGCACGAGATGTGTAAACAAATTTCATGATTATGAACTTTAATGCCATAAAACAGGCCTCTGGAACCGAAAAAAGTTGAACAATTTCATCGAAAACGTTGAGTTATGCATAAAAATGACTGAATACTCGAATGAATGGAGTGAGTGGAATCCAGAATGAAAGTGAAAATGCGCCCCCGAAGCCAAGGGAGCGCCGTTCGACCGATGATGACCACCATCGTCCGATGCTGCAACCCCAGATGCCCCGAGGTACACACAGGCGAGTCAGTCGCCGGAGGGCAACAGCCCCATGGATTTTTCGGACAGCACTGGCAGGCGCGATGGGATAAGAGAGGTAGAGGCGCTCCTGGCTGGCCGGTTTCACCACCACTCCCCGAAAGCAAGTCTGCGCTTTGTTTTGTGGCGCGGATCGCCTCAGGCGTTTGTGCGCGAAAGTGAAAATTGGGTCAACGGGCTCGGATGCCAGCACATGCATTGCATCGCTTCTCGTTTCCCTTTCATCTGGAGGCGCAAAAAAAGTGAGTGAGTGAGGGAGGCATGCGACTGGCGACAGGCTGGGGCTATATATGGATATATGGTATCTCCATATGAGGATGGAATGCCCTGAGGTAACTGGCCCCAGGCATGTTCCGTTTTTCAGGGTGGTGGTTACTACGGAGGGAACGGATTCTGAATGAAAGGGAGGGAGGGAGCAAGCTCATGCTTACCCGGTTTTCCAGCCGCGAACACACAACAACGACGCGTGGAGTGGACCGGAGTTGCGGAGGGTCAGCGTCACCGTGACAGTGTGTGACCATCGCCACAGGGCATTAGTGGACGTCAGTGAAATGGATCCGGCTCGTCATCGACTACTTTCACTTATGGGGCCGATAATCGGGGTGGTGGGGAGCAGAAGAGGGACTTGGAATGGAATCGTGAATAATTTTTAGGGCACTGTTTTGAATGCGGGAAAACTGGCCGATTGAAATTGAAATGAGACTAAATGTTACAATTTTTGATTCTATTTTATGTAAGTTTAGTCCAAAAACTCGAAAAGATCGTAAAAATACAGAACAACACAGCTTTTCTTACGGTATCCTAATTTTTTTGGCATTCGGCACACCACGCCAATAGCCGCCAAACTGCGAATTCAAAAACTCAATGCGTCCAAAGATACATTGGCAATAAAACATTAAATTTCTCCCCTCCAAATCGCCGAAATCCAGAAATGTCGCAATCTTATCATCCCATAAAATTCCCGTCGAGACCCGTTCTTGCGCGAAGCCGTTATTTCCGTCCACCAAAGTCCCAATTCACGACAATACCCATAATGTAGTCCTCCCGAGTCGAACTTCCCCCATGGAACGCGGGGACGGGGATCAGGGGTTCGGTTCACTTTCACTTTACCCCCTCAGGCGATTGCACATCCACCACGGCTCCGCCCCCTTTCAAGCCTAGCCTGGCTGGCACTCGTTTTCGCTCCTGGCAGGCAAGCAGCTTTCGCTTGCGTTGATGACGATGGCTGGTTGCAGCAACAGCCCCCCTCTAGGTCATGGAACCAGTCGGTGCCGGTCGCCAGAAGCAGGCTTTTGGAAAGGGATTCGGGCATCGCGCTGACCGGCTCAGCGATTCTGGATGTGACGTCGCTGGTCAGTCAGCTGCGATGTGTGGAGGGAAGGAGAAGGGAGCAAAGTGCGCGAAAAACACGACGACGAACCTGAGGATTACGTGGTCAGGGTGCCTGGGGTGGATGGATTTCACGAAATCCTTACATTAGACTAGATAACGTGTTTCATGTGAGTGGTAGGCGATTACAGCCATTGTTTTGGATCATAATTACTTAAAGGCATGTCATTCCAAAACACTTTATTACAAAACAAACCATTAAAAAGGGAAACCAAAACATCATTACTCAACTTTCTTCTGATTTTCATTACCGTAAACCCCGGCAAAAGCATTCCGATAGCTAATCGTCGGTAGTTGATAGTCGCTGAGGTCGGAATTGGTGTCGGAATCCGAGGTTTCATTATCGCTGGGCACGTTCAAACGGTGGTCATTCGGGGCCGTGTATTTCAACAAGTCCACCTGAAATTTCCATTTTAAAGCCGCAAAACATCAAAAAGCCTTCCAAACCTTGTTCTTTGGCCTGTAATTCTCGCCAATAAGGACAATAAGATACGCCAACACACCCATCAACACAATAATAAGCAGCGTAGCCGTCGCAGCCACCCCGGCAAGACATGTCAAACTCGTCGGGTCACACGGAATCCAGAACGGGAAGCCATCGTCAACGTCGACAAGCTTGTTTGACACAGAGATCGTTTCGGCGGCCATCTTTCGAAAACTGTTTTTGAAACACTGTTTTTATTCGATTAATTGCCTGTTTCTGTCACAAATTTGCATATTCTAATCTTTCAAAGCGTCAAATTATAAGGTTCTGCACAATTTATTGCCATTTCGGCGAATCGTAACTGATTAAAATAACAAAAATTTACAAATAATTATTAAGTAACAGTAACAGAGCACATAAATTTTGGTTAAAGTTTGTGTTAATGGGTTAAAAAGTCAAATCGAATGCTATACAGTGTGCTTATCACGCAACCGTTATGATAAACTGATAATTTGGTGGGAAATTTGAATGCTAGGGAAACCCGAAAATGCTAAAAGATGATCAAAATTTGAAATGAAATACAATTTTCCGGTCAGAAGGTTGAAAATAATCAAAGTTTAAGCTGCCGTGACGCCTTCACTGCCCTCGTTTTCGACGTTTTCGGCCGGAACCGCTTTGACGTAGGTGATGGGGAAGAAGCCGCTTCGGGCGCCGTCCTGGAACCGCCACCAGCCCATTTCCTCGCCTCGGGTGTCGATCACTTCGACAATGTCGTTTCGGCGGAGTTCGAGGTACTTCGCGGCATCGGCACGCGGGTGTTTGTAGTCCTGGAGGACACGGTAGGTCTTTGTTTTGAGCAGGGTGCGGGTTAGGACCGTGTTGATCTTTTCGAAGCCTTCGGCGAGGGTGTTTTCGCGGTGGTAGGCGATGAGATCCTGGAAATTGGGTGTTTAGTTTAAAAAAGGGTGCCGAAGTGGTCAACTCACGAAGACGCTATCAAACAGTCGCCCATCATGAAGATAATACTTGATCCCCGTCGGTTCCACAGCCATTTCAATCTTCATGTGCTTTCCAAGGCCCCCAAAAGCGACACTCAGGATGTTTTTGTTCTCACGTGCTGATAACCTTACGATAAACGTTCCATCCGGCTTGCCCATGAGCATTTCGTTCGCTTGCGGGCGTTCTTTCGGACCAAAGTACCACGGTTGCGCTTCGAGTGCCGTGTTTTCCACCGCTTCATCGACGGCACTTTGCGACGCCAAGGTGATCGGCTTCCCAGTCTCATCCAATGGCTCCGGATTCTGAACCACTCCCTGACTCGGTAGCGATGACTCAGGGATGACATCACTTCGAGAAACGATGCCACTGACGCCGGGCATGTTCATCCGACGTCCGAGGAAAGTGCCATCGCCGTAGTCGTTGTAGATGAAGAGTCTTTCACCCTCCTGGAAGTTCAAGACTTGCGGATCCTGCGAGCTGACTGTCCTTGTCGCAATGAAGGGTTCATCGGTCATACTGTGTCGAGGCGCCGCGATGAAGCCAGCCACTGGGGATGGGTCACTGATGCGAGTCGGCGTCGGATCCTTGCATCCGAGGACTTGATCAATGCAATCGTAATGGAAGTTGCGCTTACACCCTGGAAAGTAATACAAATTAGGTCGTTTTGACAGTCATTTCTTATCTTAAGGGACTACTAGTGAACAGGTAGGACACGTTGCACTCGAAAAAAAGCGCAAAGATGACTCAACTGTGTCCCACAGCACCTATTTCATCAACTTCAATGTCAAAAAACTCACTTTGACAATAGTAGCCCTGGAAAAACTTCCCCAGCAACAACTTGTGACATCTATCGCAATCCGTCGGAGCATCATAAGTCTTGTACTGCAGGACGTGTCCATTCCGAATCCCAGCAGCCGGACTGTTCTTATCCAAGGCGTCGCGGATCTTCTTCCGCCACATGTCTCTCTGCTGGGCCGATTTCAGCGTCAAACAGAGCTCCTGGACGCCGATTTCAGTATCCCTTAACAACACTAGCGAAGTATCACTAAAAGTCAGCGTGATCTTCCGCGACAGTGTTCCTGGCTTCGTCGGCGCTGCGGGTTCGCTGATAGACGGCTCCTGGAGCTTGAAATCGGCCATCTTATACGCGTCTTTGAAGACAAACTGCGAGTTCTTCAACTTTTTACAGATGAGAAGCACTTTTTCGAAGAAAAACACGTGTCGTTGTTTCGTTTTGATGCCAGTTTCAGATAATCGGACCGGACCATCGAGCTGAAGTCGGCCAAAGTTTGTGAAATCCGACATGGGATGCATTTCATCGATCGATCTTTCAATACTTCGACTGACTTCAATGTGTTCGTAGTCACGTTTGGTCTCGTTCACGTAGTCCATCACGTCTTTCGCTGCCTCGAGGCCTTCGGTTAAGCTTTCGCGATCCGGGTCAGCTACGTCGGTGTTTTCGATGATTTTCTGAAAGCCTTTTTTCAACTTCTGTCCATTTTTTGAATCCCTCACCATCAAAAGCAATCCATATTTACAAATCCGCTGAAACGGCAACAACAGCAAATCCTGAAGCCTGAATTGGCATCCACTCGCACTCGTTTGCATCAACCTTTCAATAGTTGCCTTCGTCATCGGCTCCTTTCGCTCAATCTCGTCCAGACGCTCCCGAGCAGACTTCATGTGGGCACAGTATTCGGCATAGGCGAGAAAGCACATTTTTGTTTTCACAAAAACACTGCCAATAGACAAATCGCCGTCCTGGGAGTGCCGTTTTTCCAGTTTCAATGTGTACAGTACTGCTCTTCGCAGGTTTTCATGGAAGGACTGATTGACCATGTAGATGTCGGCAATGTTGCCAAAGACCACTTTGAAGTCCTCTGTCGCCATGCAGGTCTTCAATGGAGTGTAGAAATCTCGCATTAGCATTTCAAGGCATTTTTTGACGTAATTCGTCTCAGTTTCGAGGAGTTCACGAATGGCATGATCACGTTTAGATGTCGGTTTGAACGTTGACCAAATCTGAAACGTATTCCCTTTAAAAGACGATCAAAACGCAAAATGACCAATTTAGGCTGTAAAAAGTTGTTCTCAATGTCCTTGAAGACGCAATATAGCGACTAATAACTCCCATGAGCAAAAAACGATTTTTTTGGTCAAATTGTGAGAAAATAGACACCGTAACTTACATCCTCGACGGCCGGAGGTTGTTGAAGGACGATGCGATCGTAAATTTGATGATCAGAATCCTCTTCGAACGGATGATGCGCGACATCGTAGAGCTTTTCATCGACTTCATGGAGACCGAGATTGGTGTAAATGTCTTCACAGGAGGTGGATGGAGTTTGGGAGGATGGGGAAGTGGCTTCCGGAAAGGGCCTAAAAGTGGCAATAGGCGATTTTGAAGGGTTCAGAAGGCAATTGAGACTTACTTGAGACCTCTTTCGATGGCATTCCGAGTGTGGGAGAGGACTGATAAGGTTCTTAACACATTTTGGAAGGAATTGAATTGAGTGAGGTCCTCGGCACTAAAGATGTCGGATTCGGCGAGGTTGAGTTGTTGGCGACAGGCGGTTAAAAAGAGTTCGACGTTTTTGACGTAGCAGAACTGGAATAACCATAGTTTTTAGAATTTGTAAAGTTTAAAAGGTCAAAAAACGTACAGCACTCTCAGGAATCCCGATTCGTCGATACTCAATAGCCTGTGGCGAGAGCACATTAGCCAGTTTACACAGCCGTCGGCCATCTTGCAGGACGTGGGCCAATTCGGCCGCATGTCTGATCGAAAGATGCGGATCGATGACCCCCGCACTGCGCAACCACATGACACATTGGGCCCATAGCTCGGTTGCCTGGAGCGATGGAAGGGATGCCGTGGATGTCGTCGCAGAGGCTGTCATGGTCAACTGAACGGCATCAAGCCCGATGGGCCACCACTTCTGAAAGATAGCACTTTTCACAAAATTCACTTTACAAATACCCCTTTTTCAAAAAAACCCGTAATCAATGACCCGGTATACACCCAATAAAAACCCCCAATGGCTGTTTAGTTGGGTGGGACGGGGCCGAGCAACATAAAAACGGGTACTAATCGCGTAATGGGGCAAAGCAAATCGAGACAAAAACGCGTTTGGGTCGAGCCTCAGGGGGTTGGAATGGACCAAAACACGGAATTGAGTTGATTAAACCTTAATTTCAGTAAGTCAAATGGGTTTGTAATCGAGTTAACACATGGCTGGGGGCGAGAATTCCAATATGCAATCGTGGAAACAGTTTTGTAACAGACAGTTTGCCGACGATCAATCAAAAAAGAAAAGGCAAACACAAAAATGAAACGCTTCCGGAAAGAACAGCGATTCAAATGAAACACACTGCATCGAATGAAACGACTCTTTCGAAATGACGTGTTTAAAATAGCGCATAAATGGCGATACAAAAAAGTGAGACTGGTTTGTTGTGGAACGATTTTCATTCAATTGAATGGAAAATTGTTTCGGTTTAAAAAGTGTTAATTTTGAAACGCGATGGATCACGTAGTTTGATATATATGCTTATTTGGCACGTGGGTCAGGGTTTGATCGAAAGTTGGGGTTGTTAGTTTGGGAGACCATTGAAATGATGCGCACTTTATTGCCAGTGGCAATCACGACTAAGCGCCAGCGCATCGGATTGTCATCGCTTTGGTGACGATGGGGTGGTGTTGTTGCACAATCCTACAACAACCTGGCTGGCAATTGACGCGCCGGATGATGACAGCGGTCGCCGCAGTCGATGGATGGGCAAAGCGCCTGTGGCAATCAAAATCAACGCGATGGCTGGCTGAGCTGTCTCTGGCGATCGTTTTGTGAAGAGAGAGGGCGCTCGCTTCGCGGTTGCGTGTCGTTGTCGTTCGTTTTTGGTGAGGGCAGCGTTGTCGTCATCTCGCAGTTTCGCTGTTCCCCCTTGCCGCACCCGGCTATGCTTCACCTCGGCGTAATCGGCGTGGTGCGCGTGTGTCCGTCACTTCCACCAACCACCAGCAACACATCGCCGCCGGCGAGACCCGGCGGGTGTCTTTTTCCAAATCACACAAATCGCAACGCAAACGATTGAACCGAAAAAGTGCGCACGCACCCCATTGCACTCTGGTCCCGTCACGGCGCACCAGCCAGCTCGCTTGGCAAAGTGTGTCGACTGGCGGAAAGGAAGGAGGCGCGCCACAGGTCATCAAGCCATGTTGAGAAGTGATGACTTTAACAAATTTGGCCCTGTTTTGCGGCCAACCCAGTCAGATCGATCCCGACTTGCTTCCATTATCATCCTAGACACCCATGTCTCCTTTCAATCACCATAAATACCCCCTAACACCCCCCAAAACCCCAGTCAGCGCGCAATCAACCTCGTGATTTCCAAACCCTCACAACAGCCTCAAATTTCCTCATTTCTTTCAGTAACCATGTCATCTGGCAGCGAATCAGACAGCAGTGTCGATATCGAGCTGTCCGACGTCGAAGGCGATGACAATTCCGTAGACTGTGGCGGGTCAATGGGTGATGATGTCGAAATGGCCGAAAGTCCGGCCGGATCCGTCATGGACGAAGGTGAGTCTCAACTTATATATCCCTTTCACATCCCACTGCTTAAATACACCCATTTCTCGCTTATGAATCATTTCCCACTTTAGTAAGTGTGTTCAAACCCCTAGACCCAATGATTACAAGACGTGTGTTTAAAAAAAATAAGGGTCCAAAAAGAAGCAAATTTAAAGTGCTCAAGAATAGTAGAAGACAGAGGCAGCGGCGTAAGTTACTTCTCTATCTGCGTGCCCCTCACTAACCATAATCGAAAAGAGTGTCTTTCAAACTTCAATTTTATATATATTTCAGTCCCCGAAATCAACGCCAATGCCGACGATGAAGATGGCGGATCGAAAGTCTTTCAAAAAGATAACTGGCGTCTCAAGTTCCTGCCCTACTACAATGAGCTCGCTGAACAGGCGAATCAAGAGTTCCGGGAGATCAAGTCCGAGATTGCGAGCGCTATTTTCCGTCGAGATTTGCGGCCCGGGCTCAGTGTTGCCATCAATGCACTCATGGAGTTGGTTTTTGATAACTTTTATATATAATTTCAAGCCTAAATGGATGCATTTCAGTTTCATTGCCTTGTATGGCCGAAGATTCACCAAAACCGATCACATCAACATGGTCAAACTCTTCTATGATGTCCTCGTTTTGAAGGATTTGGACTTTCGTGTTGTGAAAAATGTTTCCCTCGTGATCGCGAACCTCCTCCAGAAGAAGATGCTTGTGACCCGTGATGATTTGAAGATTGATTGGAAGCCGCTGTTCGATCTTTACTTCCTCGTCGCCTACAAAAACCTTGAAAGAGACGGCGTTGTGCTGTTTCCGGAAGCGCTGAAAGAGAAACTCGAAGGCGCGATCACACTGTTGAGCGACTACTTTGACGATGATGCGTCGCAGGGAATCATGGACCGCATCCGGCCAGATTTGTGCCCGTTTGACGATGTCGTTGATAGGGCGGTCACGTTGGCGACGCTGTTTCTGCCGACGAATCTCCGTCCAGAGGAGCATGCCAAATTCGGTGCGAGCGTGTGGTTCGATGAGTTGTATTACTGGTACAGTTGCGGGGAGCTTTCTGCCGAGAATGAGGATAGATTGCTCAGTTTGTTCACTCAGTAAGTTATTTCTGCAATAACACGTCAGATAATGGCTAATTTCGTGCTTGCTTCCAGGCTCGCAAGTGACTGCCCCTTCTACGTCGACTGGCGCCCTAAGATGGACCACATATTCGATCGCCTCATCCAATCCTGCAATCTCAGCGTTGGCGGTGTCAACCTCAACTCTGATAGCACTGCCGTCAGCCTCACTGCCACCCTCGCAGCTTTCACCCTTGGCGGACCAGATGGAGGTTCGCAGGCCAAAGTTACCCAACTCTTGGTCACTTTTGAAGACTTCTTCCACCCGTCTAACACCAGTGGACATCTATCTCTGATGACATCCTTCATCCAGAAGATGGTCACCGGCGTCGTGCAACGTGTGTCACGTGAACGGCACTTCCAGAATCGGCATCTCAACCAGTTTCCCGCCGAGATGCGTCTCACAGATGTCCAACTAGACGCCTTCGTCAAGAGCCTTCTGCCATGTCTCAACTATCTCGCTTTCCTGAAAGTCAAGCACGATGTTGTGACCAGCGTGTACAAGCATTGCGCCTTCCTGGCCCCTGGAATCATCCTGCCGACTTTGTTGGATCTGTTGTACCCCGCCATGGAGAACATTACCGAGCCGCATCGGCTTCTGCAGACACTGCGGATTCTGTACAATGTTATTGTTCCCATTGCTCGTGACGACCCTTCCGGCGGTCGCGAACGCCTGCCATTGAAGACTTTTGAGGGTTCTGAAGTCAACCGGTCGCTGAGAATTCACTTAATTACGATTTTGAACAACATTCTGCCAGGTCTTGACGTCAATGACTCGAACAAGTGCGCCTACAGCTTCCAAGTCATTGCGACTATCTTCTCGCTGGTGCCCATCGTGGACTGCTCCGAAGCGCCGCTCTTCGTCGATGATCTCACCGAAGAAGAACGCGAACTTTGCAGTGCCACCGCCGGCTTTGAGGAACTCATCGACCAAATGTGTGCCAAGCTCTTCTCCGTCATTGAATCCTACGGCTCGGCCTGCAACCCGGCGACGATGGAAACGCAATTCTCGATGCAGCACGTAATTTCAAAGTCGACCGAGGAATCCATCTCCGAACGCGGTCTCTATCTTGTCATCCGATCGCTGACTCGCAACTGTTCAACGGCCATCTTCAAGCGGACCGTTCAAGCCTTCTACGACTTCATCGATGGCACCATCTTCGACAGTCGCACTGCCATGGATTCGGTCTTGCAAATCATGAGGTGCTTCATCAACGCCGATCCCGATTACGCTTTCCCGATCTTCTTCAAGTACGCCTCCGACCAGCTGAATCGCATCATCACCGATGACACTGCCAGCGAGGAGGAGCTCAACTCCGGCATTCTGTGGTACTACTCGTTGCTGTGCCAAACAATGTGCAAATTGCATGGTCGCGTCATCGTCGCCCATAAGGAGGACATCATGAACGTCCTGGACAAGCTGATATCGTTTCGTTGCAAAGATGCCTTCCTCCGAAGTGGCCAAGCCCTTGAAAACATGCTGCTCCATCTGACGACAGTGTACCAGGACAATGACAACTCTCAGTTCAAGGTGTTTGATCAGCCTCTGGACAAGTATCTTCCAGTTCGGCACTGGGCCAGATCTGCCAAGCGCAGTGATTTTACTACTCATTGGCACATTCCGAGCCCTGAAGAAGTTGCCATGGCGAAGGAGTTGCTTGACAAGTACCTGCACACTGCGTTGTTGAAGCTTTCTAAGCCAGAGGATCTTTCTGAGTAAGTCAACCTTTCAAAAAGATCTTTCAATGTCTAATTTTGATCTTTTTCAGCATTGAATTGTACAAAAACACCGCCATCATTCACTTTACCGTCAGCGGTGCCGCTGCTTTGCTGCCACTTTTCGACGGCGAACGCATCAATGTTCTGCCGCATGCGCCACCGACTCCAGTCTACACTGCCATCACGATGCCAGCGTCTGTTGAACGAATTGTCGGACCCGACGGCCGAAACGTTCGACGAATTGTGTTTGAAGTCATGGAGACCTTCACGAAGTACATGCTTGAGCACAAGAAGAATGACACAAAGACGATTCCCTTCTTGATATTGACTTTGAGAAGTTTGTTGTTGAATAAGGGCCTCGAACCGACGAACTTTGCTGTAAGTTTTGCTTTTTTGCTGTCTATTTTAAAACTAATTCGATGTATTTTTAGCTCCACCAAACCCAAGTCAACGAGCGTCGACGCTTCCTGAACGATCCCATCCGCGGCATACCCGCATCCGTTCCCATCGTTGTCGAAGACGCCATCACCATGCTTCATGAACGTCGTGTTGCTACTCGTCAGTTTGGAGTCCTCACCGAGCTCCATGAACGCGCCCTGCATCTTTTCGTCAAGCTAGGCACTTCGACCTACATGAAGAATCGCTACGCAGCTCAACATGTCCTGCAACACGTCTTTCAGTTGTCGCCCTTCCTGTTCTTGCGGGTCGTCCAGCCCATCCTCGACATCATTCGTCGTCAGCAGCACATTGATCACGAGGAGTTCAAGGGCGCTCTGTACATTCTTATCAATGGCAAGAACCGGTCTATCGTGCTGAAGCAGTACTGGGAAACGATCAGCGAAGTCTGGCCAACGATCATCCGTGCTCATCACTCCGAGAAGCCAAGTATTCTGAACCTCTTCGACGTCATCACACACATCATTTCGGAGTCGTTTGAATCGTTCCAGATAACCTACACCGTTCCGGAGGTTGTCATGGCCAGTGCCGAGCGACTCATCGCCGACTACGATGGCAACGTACACAAGGCTTTGATCAGCGCGCCGACCGAAGCCGAACATCAAGCCTATCGCGACGCGGAACAACGCATCAACGAGATGAATCTTCATTTCTTCTACAAATTGAACAAGGATTTGTACGATATCTGCGTTGATCCGAGCCTTCATTGGCGCCATGTCGACATGGCTCAAGTACTTTTGGCCCTCCTCTTCCGACGCGACGTCAAGATGCCCGATGATGTTGTCAAGCTTTACTTCCGTCTGCTCAGTAGCGATGTTCTGCGCACTCGAAAGGCCGCTCTCACCGTCGTCACGAGCTGGCAGAAGATTGTCAAGGTTAATGTCGCCAAGGTTCCCTACAAGATCGAAAACCCGGTCCCGAACACGACCCCTGGAGCCAAATGGCCTATCACCTATGGATTGCGCTCCGACAACATGCAGTTGGTCCTTGCCATGGCCAAGATGCCGCAGTCCGCCGAGGAATACGATTCCACGCCATATTTCACCAAGTGGAATGAAGGTTTCTACACGTGGCCGGCCAACTTCAAAGCCCTTGCTCCCATGAAGGACCAAAAGGCCGTCAACCGTACTGTTGATCAGCTGAGTCCGCTCGAACGCGATATCTTGGCCATCCTCAGCGAGCCTGGATTCATAGAGAAGGTGTTGAAGTTTGGCGCTTTGGAGGAAAAGAAGGGTCATGAATACTTCAATGAGATGAGCTATCAGTTCTTCTACGTGAGTTTTTACGCTTTTTAAATTGCCCAAACTTAATCTACCATTTTAGCGCTTCTTCCGCAACTACGGCCCTATCGTCTGGCCTCTCGTTGAGCCGCATCTGGATCGCCTCATCGCTTCCAAGAAGGAGGGCGAACAACGGCTTGCAAGCGAGATCGTCTCTGGCCTCGTTTTGGCTTCCAAGGTTTGGCCCTATGCTGATGTCCTTCCGATCGTCCAATGGCTTCGTCCCCGACTCACCAAGTGCTTCGAAACGATGACCGATGAGGCTGAGAACAACTGGTGCACTTCGGTGGCCAACATCTTCTCCCGAATGGACATTCGTCAGGTCCATTGGTTGTACGAGGTTCTGACCGATTTGGTGCTGCGCTCGAGGGATAGTGGATTCCACACGATCTTCCGTCTGCACATTCTGCACTCGTCGATTGTGCAATACGAATGGCGCGTCCCCCACATCCTCAACGATCTCTTCAAGCATTGCTCCACCCTTATTGCGCGTAATTCGCAATTCCTTCGAGGTCGTGTCGGCGCCGCTTTGGCATCCTGTGTCCTGCATGACATCTACGGCATGGTCACCGATCCCAACATTGATTCATCCATGCGTCCGCTGAAGACGGCCGATCTCATCGGTGTCATCAATCGTGAAATTCGTGACTCCATCTGGCCTGATGTCTTGACTGGCGATTTGAACGACCTCAAGGATATCTGGGGCACGCCCTTCACGGATACCGTCCCACGTCTTGGTTCCAATCACAACCCGTCGCCTGTCGATACCCCCGCCGGATCGGTCGCTCGTGCCATCTCCATTGAGCCGTCTGATATCCCCGTTGATGAAGACGTACCAATGACCAGTGCCGAGACGCCCAATACTCCGCCTGTCGTTGGCGCCGATGGCACAGTCCCGAGCCCTGTGGCACGCAAGAAGTCGGACGTCACACCGAAGGGCGTTCAACGCGTAACACGTGCATTGAAGCGTACTTCGACGCCGCCTGTCACCGTCGCGAAGCTTGCCCGAAACAGCACTACGTCCTTTGGCGGAAGCACTCCCGGTGAGCTCGGTCGTCATCGTGAGAAGGCCATCGTTATCACGCTTGCGAACAGTGTCTACTCAGCTTGGTCGTTGGCATCTCCCAATCAGCTGTATGCCACGTTTGAGTTGTTGCCGTTGTTTGCTCACTTTGCCAATGACATGATCGATGATGAACTCCGATCGACTTGCGAAGAGCTCGTTGTCACCGAAATGGCCAGCACCCACGTTTCTCCGGAACTCGCTGAACACATTCTGCGTATCGTGCATTTGACCGTCCGACGCTCCGTCATGTGGAAGTCGCGCTGTGTGGTCATCCGCTTCCTGTCGGTCCACATCTTTGCCAACATCTTCATCTATCGTGACGGCTTCCTTGACAAGATCCGCGAGATTCTGGACGATCTTCTGTTGGATCCGCAGATCGAAGTGCGAACCAATGCATCGTACACGCTCAGCGGCTTCATCCAATGTGGTCTCTTTACCGTTGATTCTGCATTCCTGGTAAGTTAAAGTCGCAATTTAGATCTTTATAATCTGTTATTCTTGCAGAGCTATTATGGCGAATGGGCTAAATCCGAAGAAAAGCTCCGTCGCCACGCCGGAGTCCTCGCGCTATCTGGCGTCGTCACGGCCACCCCGTACAAAGTCCCAGCCTACATGCCTGACGTCCTCATGACGATCGTCAAGCACCTCCGTGATCCGCAGCCCATCTATGCCAGCGCCAAGCGAGCCTTGAATGAATTCAAGCGAACCCATCTCGACTGCTGGACCGATCACAAGAACCAATTCAACGAAGATCAATTGACCATTCTGACCAATCTGCTCGTGTCCCCCAACTACTATGTCTAGATTTAGTCCTTTGTAGACGACTACCTTTCCTTATCAAGTGCATGGTACAGTACTCTCACGTCTGCTCAACTTTAATTGTTTAATGATGCTAATTGTCTCATGTTTGAGGCGTCTTTAATTCCATTACTTGTGGAGCTGATTCTACTGTACTCAGGACTGTCTTGCCCGTTGCGTCTTTGTGTTGTGTGGCTTATTTATCTCTCCCTTTGTTAACCCCGTTTCCTAATTCTGTTAATCCACCCTTTTATTGAGATATATCGATTAGAAGCAAGGCTATGAACGCCTACCTATCACGGGCGGCGTTCAACCCATGTGTTGCCTTTCTCGTGCATTTCTTCTGCACCATGATGCGTCTTATACTTTCGTTTATCTTCCTGCTACCGTACTGATCCCCTTCCCGTTGTTTATCTTTGCAACACCCGTTGATATGTCGTTTCTTTATTCTTTTCGAATAACAAATCGAGACTGATTAGGGGTGACTTCTTTCCGCTTTACGGTTTTAATGTGTGTAATAAACAACCAGTGAGTAGTTGGTGGGGGTTTGGTGGTTCACATGTAGGAAAGACATTTGGATACTTGGCTTAATCGAATTCAGTTTGTGATTAAAGTGCTTTTAGAATGATGGAAACCCTCGCTCGTGGCTGGCTCGCCGTATCCTTCGTGCAGCAAATCGGCCTCGGAGCACGGCATCTCGCCGATCCGACGACGCTGGTTCAGACACTAACCGGCAGTGAATCCTCGACGGTTTCAACAGTTCTCGCTGGCCATATTTTCGTCCTGGTCTGCGCCCAGACGGCATTCGTGAAGGCGGCCCTTCTGCTCAGTGACACCCGCGCTATGCATGTCCTTCACGCCGTCGTTACTGGTGCACAGTTGGCGTTCTTCGCCAAGTTTACGCTTTACAGTAATCCGAGCATGGAGTTACTGCTCCAGATTCTATTAGCCAGTGTATCTGTAGTTCTCGAAGGCCTCTATTTGCTCATGACCAAAACCATTGCCGTTGAAGAACAATCTGAGCCTCGGCCAAGAAGACTGATCGCAAAGCACTACTTGGAATCACACGTTTCTGATTTGAATACGGGTGCCAGACGCAAACATGATTAGCGACTTACTACATCGTCAAAAGCATTGAACAAGCTCAAAGTTTTAACCGATTCGGGATCTCATCAGTAAACAATAACGCTTTAAATTTAAAATTAATGTTACTTTATTGTAATTAACATAGCCCACCCAATAAAAACAATGAAATACCCCGGCAGTTAAGCCCAATAAGTTACAAATTCGAGAACAATAAATTAATTAATTCAACCGACAAGAGAAGGCGTAATCCCGACGACGGATTAGGGTGTTTCTTGAAGTTTAGATGTAGATGCCAACCCACAAAGCGAGGAAGATGGTGCCGAAGCCGAGAAAGACGGCGGCCGTCGAAGACAGCAACACTTCGGTGACGATGCTACGTTTCTTCGCGGCGACCGTGACTTCTTGGACGAAGAAGTAGGCGGCCAGGGCGAGGCCGATGCCGTAGAGCAGGATGGTGAATTGGCCAAAGCTGTAGGTGCTGACGGGGCCGCCGAAGGGGGTCATTTGGGAAATATCGACAACCATGGTTGAAATTTCTGGAATTACAAAATGGAAAGGGCTTTCAACAGCCAAAATTCAAGTATCAAAGCGTCGCCGACGCATGAATCACGAAACTTAAGCAATTTGGAAAAATGTTTATACAAAGTATGTCAGCACGCCATCAAGACGTCGGGGTTATATACAAAAAGCGAGATACAAGTCGCACAGAAGATTAAGTACAATCAGTCGGAGGTCGCCGTCGCTGATACCAGATTCAAGATGCAAAGAAAGTATAGAAATATACAAATGGGATGAAACTGAAAAAAGATGTTCAAACTTAGCCGTTTTGCGGCTAATTGCACGATTACTGGGCTTGATTATCCGAAGAAGTCGCGATCCGGGAAGAGGCACGGAGCCAACAAGGTCCAGGCATAGATGCCGACGGCACACCAGCTGGAGACGATCTTGACCCAGACAGAAGCCATGTTGCTGTTGAGATTCTTGAGGTCATTATCCGGGTTGTACCAGCTCGTCAGGGTCATCATCATGTAGAGCGAAGCCAGGGCGAAGATGAAGTGGAAGAAGCTGTAGCTGTACGTGACGCCATCGGATTCGTCGTCGTAGACACGGGTGTCGTCATCGCCAGAGGAGGCACCGACTGAGGCTAAAATGGGCAAATTAAACGTTTAAAGGATACTGTAAAGCAGCGAAAAACTAAATCAAAAGCCCGCTAAAGCTACAACGACTCACTGAGCGGGATCTCATCATTATCCGCACCTGAGGAACCGCCGGTCAACTTGTCGAAGCTCTTGTTGCTGCTGGCACGGAAGGCGGCATACAACAGACTGCAGAAGTAGATGATGAGCGTGATGACGGAGTGCAGAGCGAAGGGATGGCTGTAGTTGTCGCGAGCATCTTCGACGGCCTTGTTGATGGAGGTGAAGTTGGCAATGTCGATCAGAGACGGGTTGCAGGCCTTGTCAGGGTTGTTCATCAGGGCCGACCAGGTCAGGAACATCAGATAAACCGAGATGAAGGCGGCTTGGAGGAGGCCGCTATGCGGGAAGTACTCCTGGACCTTGGGGTGGATCGACATGATGGAAATGATGATGCATAGAATGATGTTGATGGAGATGATGAACTTTGGGAGATAGCATGGACCGCCCTGAAAGCATTTAGCTATAAAAAAGTAAAAAGTATATATAAAACTCACAGTTGTATAGTAAATATACATCAAAACAGCTGCCCCAATAGCAACAGCAAATCCACCGAACGTAAACATGAGCATGCCAGCCTGACACCAACGCGAATCCGATTCTTCCATCTTGTCGACCCAGGCTTCAGCGAGGCTGTGGGCAAAGTCGATGATCAAAATGAGCTGGATGAGGATAAAGAGGAAGCCGCCGATCATGCCAATCCACATCAGTGCTGAAATATATAAAATAAACCTTCTCAAATCAAATTTCAAACTCACGATCTTCAATAACACCGCCCTGGATCTGGAAAAAGCCATAAACAAGCCCCGTGAGCGCTGCATACTTGAAAAACCAAAAGCCGTTCTGAATCTTGGACCGTATATCGTTGCTGCTGTTGACGCCAAGCATAAACACCATCATTATCGTGAAGAAGGTCGCCATGGCAGCACAGAGCCGATAGACTGCTTGGAAACCAGTGGCTTTGGAGCAGTTGACATTGAGCTGATTGCAGAACCAATCAGCCTTTGCCATCTTGGCCTGAATGCCCGGGGACAGCATCAGACAAGCGACAATGGTGCCGACGAGCAGCATCAAGGCGTACATGATGCGGGTCGTCACGGAGGAGCCCGAACGGGGACAGAAGGCGCAGCATAGCGAACAAGCTGCACTGCCGAAGCAGCATGCCACCTGAAATGGGGATAATAGGCGTTACAAAATGCCTTAAAGTGAATTAAACGACAACCATGACGTCAGGACCTCAGAAAAATATATAAAAGCTGTTAGCTAACGCGACTTTTGGCCAGAATGGAATTTGCATTTGAATTGAAGCGAAAAAACTCACCGAAGAAGCGATGGCCGGCAGCCCGAGAACCAACCCCATAGCGTTGATTCAAGATGCGGATGGATTGAAAGTTGAAGCAATTGGTAAACAACGGAACGAGCACGAGTATCGATCGAAACTGGCTGGCCACTGTGACACCAACGCGTTGACACACAACTCGCAGGGAAACCGGCTTTTCAGTCAAGGAACCTTGGCAAAGTGTCGTAAACAACTAAAACCGCTTTCTTAAAAATAACGACATTTCCGTTCACTTTTTTGCAACTTCAATTGTTACGAACTTCTTATATCCTTTCTACCAATCATCTTATTTTCCACCATATCTAAAATCTAACAAGTACTATCATTAATCAACACGCTTTTTGAAAATCACAACTTTTTAAAGATATAATTGTAAACGAAAATCCTTTAAAAATGTCATCTCTGGGTACCCCTGTTACCGTAATTCAAAACAAAATTTATAAAATTCAATCAAAAAAAAATATAAGCCTCCAAAAGATATAAAGTGATAAGATCAAAGCAGGATGTATCATTTTAGAACAATTAGCGTCATTCCTGTGCTTTCTGGCCCAGTCGTAAGCGTTTTTTGATTTTGCCTGAAATCAATACTGTTACCATTTTTATACAAGTAAAAAAACATACTAATTTATTGAAATTTGTTATGCTGTTACACATCGCTTTATTGCAATAGCAAACGAAGACAGGGCCATTTGGGTATTCTTCGTCAAAGAAGCAGTCCTCTTCATAGAAGGCATCACTGATCTAAAGCCAAATGTTGTTTTGATCCTACTAATTTAGCGAAAACCTACTAAACCATCCACACAACCCCCTTCATATTGCAATCCATCGTCAACTGCCTGAAAATACGAAGTGCATTGGCGAGGGCCCTCGCATTCGACCTTTTCCATGGGTAATGACGTGTTCATTTTGGTGGTACTGTAGTCATAGCACCCGAATTTCTGATCGTCCTCGTGCTTTTGGATCTGAAATCCAACTTCATCAAAAAACCGCCACAGAAAGGTACGCCCGACCTCTGCCATTACCCATTCCTCGGAATTGCAAAGATCAGAATAACAAAAACAGCCCCAACCTTCGCCGGTGTCACCCGTAACCGAATGGCAGCCGAAAACTAACTTATTATCTGTTTGGCCATCCATACAACCATGCTGCACCATAAGTTCATCACCTCTATACCTCGTCATAAAGAAGCACCGTTTAGCTTCACATGGTATTTGTCTTAAGGTCGTTTCAACAAAATTTTTTTCGTAACATTTTGCAGGCGCTACGGTCGTAGTTGTCGTTTGCATGGTAGTGGTCGAAAGTGCCGTTGTCGTCGTCGGCATACTTTTTCTTAAGTAAGTTAACAGGCGTGTAAAATCATTACAATGGGTAGTGGAACAGTAGCACATATGAACGTCCGGGAAATGCGTTTCACAATAATAGCCCTCACTAGTATTATGATTGCCATTCTTAAACACGTTATTAACTTTATTTTTGACCGAAAGAAGTATGACACTTACCCCACACCCTACGTGAATCATCCTATGCTTTGATTTTCCCGTTACAGGCTTAACAGTTGCAAGGCATTCTGTTGAGTCTTCTGAACATAGACCAAATTTTAGATAATTCGTTTTCGGTTCTTCTTTGCGTATGTCCCATTCAATGTCTTGATTGTTGTAACATTCTAATGAATAAGCTGTCCATGCATAAATAACAATTAGTAGAGTACATACAGTCAGTTGGCGCATTTTAGAACTGACAACCCTAAACATTGGCCCCTAAATGAAATTACACTAATTTGCATGCTGTGGAAAATAGTTGGGAACAAAATACTTGAAAAAAAGGAATTTGAAAGCCAACGACTTTGGTAAGGGACATTACACCCCCGAGCGGACATTGCGCCCGTTTTCAAAGGAAGAGAACAACCAAAAGAGGTGCTGTGTGCGCAGCCGTTTGGCCGTGTGTCTCTTCTTAAAACGGGACACAGTGTCTTTTCGCTATCAAATCAAGTCAAACTCACAAAATTTAATACAATACAAATAGTTGAAATAACAGCAATGAAAAAATGCTAAAACATTCATATCCCCTGTGACTATTAACTTCCTTATACGCATCTTCAATCCATTTGTAAGCTTTTTTCTCTTTGGCCTGAAACAATGAAATTTCAGAAAATAGAGTACTCTGATTACATTAAAAACCAATTTACCCATTCAATAAAAGCATCAAAGTTATTGCAGTTTGATTGAGAACAGTAACATACGAAGAGAGGTCCGTCAGGATAATTTTTGTCAAAGTAACAGTCGTCGGTGTAAAGCGACTCGAGCCGCTGAAAACACAATTTTACACAAAACGAAATCAATTACAACTTACAGAACCGTCAACACAGCCTCCTTCAAACTGTATTTCATTTTTCTTTGTCTTATGCATGTAGGATGTACACTGTGGCGGTCCATTGCACTTTGTTTCTTTTGATTCTGTTTCAAGCTTGGTATCACTGTAGTCTATGCATGTAAAACGTTTTGAGTGGAAATTATTGATCTAGAAAGTTAAATGTTGTGGTAAGGGACATTATACCCCGATGGACACTGCGCCCGTTTTCAAGGGAAGAAAAACGAGCAAAAGAGATGCAATGTGCGTAGCAGTTCGGCCGTGTGTCTTTTCAGAAAACGGGACACAGTGTATTTTTATGTGTAAAAAACGCTAACCTGTGGATTCGCCCATGACTTTGTATTGCACAAACTTTCTAAACAATAGCAATGCAAAGCTTTGCCATCAATGATTTGACACCCTTTCATGTTGTTGAATACTTCCACACAATGATATTCGGTCACAACTTGACCCTTGTCAGTCTTCAGTGAGCTAAACATGCATTTCTGCGACGGACATTCCCTCGGTTTAAAGTCATTGTTTTCGGATGTATAACACATGAAAGGGGCCGGTGTGGAATCAGGATACGGATTGTACGGAAACTTTGTCGTCGGGGTGGTTGATGGCTTTTTGTCTTCAAATTTTTTTAACTGCAAAAAAGTAGTACTTTGTAAAACACACTGAAAAGTATCTTACTTCTTCAAGAAACGGAAAAATATCATTACACATGCTAGCAGTACAGGAGCAGAACACAGTGTAGTCTTTGTCTGTCTGATTTGTTTGAACTTTTTGGCACTTGAGTGTAGGATCAGAATTCGGATTTATATCGGGTATCGTTAGATCAGACAGATCCTAAAAGTTTGTTTTCTTATTAAAAGACTACTTTTAAGTAAAAACTTACCGCACATCCGGCAGCTGTAAATATTTCGAAAGTCGTAAAATTGTATTTAGCAAGGGCGTAGCACGCCAAATTTCTTGTATCGTTTTCATTACGAAGGTTACAAGGTTCGCAGTCTTTAGCCATTTCTGCGGCTTCTGCGGTAGTCACTTCATATGTAATAGATTCTATGTAGTTAAACAAGCGGCAGTAACGTTTTTCAGACGATAGAGCTGTTGAAAACAATAAACTAAAAACAATGGCAAATATGAGCTTCATAGTGTTAGCGAGGACCCTTGAAGACCGCCAAATGGCATGAAATCTGTTCGGAGTAATGCCAATTTGCATGGAATTTTTTTGAAAGCGGCTAATTTGATTTGGTGCCAATGCCGTCCGACCAGGGATGCGAAGCGAAATTTCTCCCGGGAGCTCCCGGGAGAAATCTCCGGAGATTTCTCCGGAGAATTCTCCCAACTTTTTGACGATCTCCGGAGATTTCGCAATCAAACTGAAGAAAATTTTGAAAAAAGGGGATAAAACAAAAATTCTGTAAAAGATACTTTCTTTGTAAAAAAGCATTATAAAACAGAAGCAGTCACTATTTTTAGCATTGCGTTTGCAAAAGCAATCAATTTTTCAGAAAAATAAATTTGGGAGAAATCTCCCGGGAGCTCTCGGGAGCATTCTCCGGAGAATCTCCCAAAAAAAATTTCTCTCGGGAGATTTCGCATCCCTGCGTCCGACGTATCAAATACACTCCGGCATCATGGAAAATCTAAAAAAAAAAGTTTTAAAGCCCAGTTTTTTAAAGGGACATTACACCCCCGAGCGTACATTGCGCCCGTTTTCATAGGAAGAAAACAACCAAAAGAGGTGCTGTGCGCGTAGCTGTTTGGCCGTGTGTCTCTTTTGAAAACGGGACACAGTGTCTTTTCGCTATCAAACAACGTCAAACACGCAAAATTTAATACAATACAAATAATTGAAATAACAGCAATAGAAAAAAGCCAAAACATTCATATCCCCCGGGACTATTCACTTCCTTATACGCATCTTCAATCCATTTGTAAGCTTTTTTCTCTTTTGCCTGAAACAATGAAGTTTCACAAAATACAATACCCTGATCAGCTTAAAAACAGTTTACCCATTCAATGAAAGCGTCAAAATTGTTACAATTTGATTGTGAACAGTAGCATACAAAAAGAGGTCCGTCAGGATAACTTTTATCAAAATAACAGTCATCAGTGTAAAGCGACTCGAGCCGCTGAAAACACACTTCTACACAAATTGAAACGCAATGACAACTTACAGAACCGTCTACACAGCCTCCTTCAAACTGTATTTCATTTTTCTTTATTTTATGCATGTAGGATGTACACTGTGGCGGTCCATTGCACTTTGTCTCTTTTGATTCTGTTTCAAGCTTGGTATCACTGTAGTCTATGCATGTAAAACGTTTTGAGTGGAAATTATTGATCTAGAAAGTTAAATGTTGTGGTAAGGGACATTATACCCCGATGGACACTGCGCCCGTTTTCAAGGGAAGAAAAACGAGCAAAAGAGATGCAATGTGCGTAGCAGTTCGGCCGTGCGTCGTTTCAGAAAACGGGACACAGTGTATTTTGTGTGCAAAAACACTAACCTGTGGATTTGCCCATGACTTAGTGTTGCACAAACTTTCCAAACAGTAGCAATGCAAAGCTTTGCCATCAATGATTTGACACCCTTTCATGTTGTTGAATACTTCCACACAATGATATTCGGTCACAACTTGACCCTTGTCAGTCTTCAGTGAGCTAAACATGCATTTCTGCGACGGACATTCCCTCGGTTTAAAGTCATTGTTTTCGGATGTATAACACATGAAAGGGGCCGATGTGGTATCAGGATACGGATTGTACGGTAACTTTGTCGTCGGGGTGGTCGATGTCTTTTTGTCTTCTAATTTTTTTAACTGCAAAAAAGTAGTACTTCAAAAAAAACACACTGAAAAGTATCTTACTTCTTCAAGAAACGGAAAAATATCATTACACATGCTAACATTACAGGAGCAGAACACATAGTCTTTGTCTATCTGATCTGTTTGATCTGTTGTTAGAAGTTTTCCGCACTTGAGTGTAGATTGAATACGCATTACATTTAGACCAGACAGATCCTAAAGTTGTTTTCTTATTAAAAGATTACTTTTAAGTGAAAACTTACCAAGCATCCGGCCGCTATAAATATTTGTGAAATCGTAAAATCGTATACAGCACTGGCATAGCATGACCAATTTCTAAAATCGTTTTCATCACTAGGGTTACAAAGGACGCGATCTTCAGCCATTTCTGCGGCTTTTGCGTTAGTTAATTCATCAGTCATATTTCGTAAGTCACTAAACGTGCGGCAATAACGTTTTTGAGACAATACAGCTATTAAAAATAATAAACTAAAAATAATGGCAAATATGAGCTTCATGATTTTTTTTGGGGGATTAGGACCCGTTCACCCCGGGGGCGGTCGGTTTTTCGTCGCTCTCCGGCTAACATCGTGTAAGGTTCATCAACCCCGTCCCAACCCGCCGTGGCTGGCGCTAACACTAAATGTGTGGGACGTAGGCCTCCGGAATCTCACTCAAAAAGAAGATTCACTATTGCAACCTACAACGCGAGATCTTTGTCCTCAGCGTCGCGATTTCTTGATTTTGAAACTGAAGCGTCGAAGATTAATGTCGATATCATTGGCATAGCGGAAACTCGTATGAATGGAGTGGGACGGATTGACTACAGAAGCGGATTTTCATTATATTACAGCGGCAAAACTAGTTTCGAAGATGGAGAAAGGAGAAGCACTAATCAAGGGGTCGGATTTTATTTGAACACAGGACTGACTAAAAAGGTTGTCGACGTCACGTATTACTCACCCCAGATGATGGACATCACACTAAAGCTGAATGAAAAGTGCAAACTAAGATTAATCCAAATTCATGCTCCCCACAGTGGCCGCGGCGAAGAGGAATACGAAGATTTTCTTGAAGACCTCGAACGATTCGTAGCGTCAAAAAAGTGCCGAAACTACGTGATTATGGGCGATTTCAATGCCTCTATTGGCCCAAAAAACCCAGACGAAACCTTCCGAGGACGGCACAGCGCCTCGAGTAACCGTAACACTAGCGGAGAAATGCTGTGCGACTACTGTGAGACTAACGGTTTGCATATAGCGAACACATACTTCGAGAAACCTTCCAGGAAACGGTGGACGTATATTTCGCCGAAAAAAGAGCCATTCGAAATCGACTTCATTCTGGTTCCACGAATTCCAATGATAACCGACGTCACTGTCCTCAACCGTTTTGATGCCGGAAGTGATCATCGAATCGTGCGAGGAAGCCTGAGACTAAAATGGCGACCAATACCGTACGTGAAACCGAAGAAAGATGTGCCCACGCTCGACCGCAACCATTTCCAACAAGTCATTTCACAAGTAGTACCGACACTCCAAATTACTAATGCGATCGAGGGATATTCATCGATTGTCCAAGCTACCGTTGAAGCTACAAAAATGTGTACCATATTTGTGAAACAGCCAAGCAGGCTCTCTGAAGGAACGAAACACTTAATACGGTTACGCCAGAACCTCCGACATGGCACGCTCCCATGGCCTCTGCCAATCGCATATGCTGAATTCAGTAAGCAAATACGAAAGGCGCTGAACCATGATCTGAAAGAACACCGACATCACATATTGACGAGAGCAGTGGCATCAGGACGTTTAAGAGAAGGAAAATCAATACTACGATATGGTCAGAAGCATATTTCTAAATTGTACAAACTTGGCGCCGGAAACAACGCGGCCTCTGAGAACATTGAAGAGGTCGCCACAACGGTGGGTTCATATTGGGGTACCACATACAGATCTCGTGCTGGCCCCTTTACGTTCAGACCAGAAGGACCGATTGACATAACGTTCAAGACGGAGGAAGTGCACGACGCAATCGCAAAATTGAAACCAAGAAAAGCGCCAGGATCCGACAAAGTGCTTCCAGAAGCCCTCCGATATGGCTCGTTTGTGCTCACAGAACCACTAAAGGACTTGTTTAATCAAATGGCCAAAGAAGCGCGAGTTCATGAAGAAATGGTATTTGCCAACTCAATACTCCTCTTCAAAAAAGGCGACCAGATGGACATCGGGAACTATCGTCCCATCTCGCTTCTATCGATTATTCTAAAAGTCCTGACAAGGATCTTGGCTGAAAGGATCGGGGCGTCCTTAGGAGAAAGTAACATTTTGCCCCCAGAACAGGCCGGTTTCCGCAAGCATTTTTCCACCATTGACCAGATCCACACCCTTAGCATGCTCGCGGAAAAGTGCTACGAATTCAACATCCCCCTCTATGTCGCCTTCGTCGACTTCAAGAAAGCCTTTGACACTGTGGAATTCGATGCTATCTGGGAAGCGTTGGAGGAATGCCGCATAGATCCAGGTGTTATTTCGATGATAAAGCTCCTTTACGCTAATGGTCGGTCGGCAATTGATGTGCAAGGACACGCGGCGAAGTTTGAAACCCAGCGAGGAGTTCGCCAGGGAGACACATTGTCCCCGTTATTATTTATTTTAACTCTACAGTTGGCGTTGAACCGTATGACGAGCCCCGGGATGAATATTGATGGCACTACACTTCGTTATTTAGCCTATGCCGATGACATTGCTATCCCTGCAACTTCAATGGCCGATTTGACGACCGCCATGGAGAGCCTTGCTATGGAAGCCAAAAAGATCGGACTCGAAATTAATTATCGAAAGACAAAATGGATGCGCCAACACCGTGACCCTCTCAACGATGAACAATTAATGATTGAGGAAACTGAAGTCGAGCAGGTAAACGAATTCGTGTACCTAGGTCAACTACTGTCATGGCCCCGCGACTTCAAAAAGGAAATTACAAGAAGGATCAAGGCGATGCGTGCAAACTACGTCCAGTACCGTTCATTCCTCAGCGCCCCAAAAACCGAAATGCACCTCAAGAGGAAGCTGGTGAATATGGTGCTTCTGCCAACGGCCTTATATGGCTGTGAAACATGGGCCCTTACGAAAACGGCTGAAATGCAACTCCGACGAGGACAACGACGCTTGGAACGATGGCTACTACGTGTCCGATTGATTCAGAAGATCCCATCAAGAACGATCAGAAGGAAAACGAAGTTGAAGGACTGGGTTGAAGCAGCGCGATGCCGAAAATGGAAGTTCGCAAAGAAAATATCAGCTTTACCTGAAGACAGATGGGCCCGACGATTAACATATTGGACACCGAAAAAGAAGCGCCCTCTAGGAAGACCGCGTACTCGATGGTGCGACAGCTTCGACCGGTTTCTCGGAAAGAAAAACGACTGCAAACGCATAGATTTTCGCACTGTAATTGATAATAGTGATCTTTGGAATGAGTACCAGAGGCACTACGTCCAAGAGGATAGAGATAGTGATTAATGAATGAATGAATGAATGAGCTTCATAGTGTTGGCGAGGACCTTCGTAGACTGCCAAACGGCATGAAATCTGTTCGAAGTAATGCCAATTTGCATGAAATTCTTTTAAAAGTGTCAAAATTGGTGCCATTTGTAGAATGGCCAAGGGGCCATCATTGCCGACGCTATGCTTCATTTTTGGGTCCTATTTTTAGGGTATGTTTTGATTTTGTTATCAATTTAAAATGTTCCCGTTTTTAGGCAAACAATAATGACAGTAAGTTTAACGGTTACCGTAACCCTGGTGCACTGTACAACAAAAAGGTCACACCGACCAGCCGGAAGCGAACCAAATTCAGATGGGCGGTGCTCAGATCCTGGAGCAACGCCATGTCAACCGTCTGGAGTCCTCGGGCAAACAATACCCCCGCCAGTAACGGCGACGGCATCGACCCCACACGCATCGACGCCCGCGGCACCGGCTCCTGCGCCACCAGCACCGAAGCCTGTGCAGCCGCCATCGACGGGGAATGATTCGAAGCCGGATGTGGTGCAGATTGTCATCGTGGACCATATACAGAAATCACCGAAGGCTGGAAATAAGGACATGCCGGATACTGATAAATGCGCGGCATCACCGAAGCAAAATAACTCGATGAAGGAAACGAGAACGTCGGCGAAGGATACAAGGTCGACGAAGGAACAGGGCACTGGGGTCAATCGGACTGATGGCAGTAGTCGGCCGAGGAAGTTCGAACCGAGGAATGAAGCGGAGAGGAAGCAGTTGGAGGACATCAAGAAGGGCAAATTCGGCAATACGATAGACGATGACACGCTAAACGATGCCGATCATGAATGGGGCGAGGGGGATGTCATCTACAAAGCTGGTGAGTCTCACTCTTCCAGCATACTGTAGCCTACAGTATCCCATTTTCAGATCGAACAAAGAAAAAGAAGAAACGCCGATGACATTCACATAAATAAACTCAAACTGATGCAAGTTTATTACTTTTACAACATTTTAATCAATACAAACAAAACAATCAATAAGACTTATGTACAACCGTACCATGAGAATCAATAACAACATAATCAGTGAGCAGTGAAAGTTGGGCATAAATAGGAAAACAGATCATAAATAATGTAAAATACAGCAACTAGACCAAAAAAACTTTAATTGGTGTCCATACCCTCAGGCGGTGTCGACAAAACATGCGTAATGTGGCCGCTCTCGCCGGCGAGACATCGGAGGCATACTTTCGGGCGTTCGAGCTTGGTTTGGTTTTCAAACTGCTCCGAGAGCTCTTTGATGCGTTTTTCTGAAAACCAAAGGTAAGTTTAGGCTTTCAAGTTTTTAAAGTTTTGTTGTTAGAAGTCAATGTTAAAGTGCAGTTGAAAACCAACCCGGACAACAGGTCTCCATGTCGAGACAATCGGCGTCGGAAGTAAAGGGAAAACGACGTTTGAGCGAGTTCACGGGCGAATTGACCATGCTGTGTCGAGCGACAAATTGGACCCCTGATAAGTTCGGTTTTTTGCGTAATTTAGACTCGGGTCATCAGATGGTCACGCGCGAGATAAGGGCGGCTGGAATTTGGTGGACAATGGAATGGGTTTGGCGATTGAAAATGGTATAAAACGGGGTCAAGAAAAAAAACGGAATGCTTTTTGGACAAAAAATGGTCTTTTTCTAGCAACCATTTGCCCTTTTAACCACTTCTGCGTCGGCTTTCCAAAACAGTCAGCTAAACAGACCGATAAAACGCAAACAAAGTGAACAGATAACCAAAGCGGTGCTCCAAACCGGTCGAAAAACAATCCATCTGTCCGAACGCAATATTAAACGACTCTTATTATGCCTTCATTCGACCTTGGATCGAACAAACAACAAATATCTGATAAGGAAATAAAAATATCACAACCTGATAATACACGTAGCTCTAAATAGTACTTATTATGCTTAAAATAACTGGCCAAAAACTGAAAAAATGCTTCAAAGTTCCTCGTGCCTCGCAGCCTTCAACTTTTCGAGGTGTTCCTGGATGTATGCCTCCATCTTGACCACTTTCCGTTCGAGTTTTTCCTGTTCACTTTGTAATTGGCTGATGTAGTCGTCTTCGGTGTAGACGGGTTTGTCCTTGGAATGGGTCGCGTGCATGTTTTTGACGTCGTGTAAGACTTCCAGGTGATGGGCGACCTTCATGATGAGTTTTTCGAGTTGGCGGACTTCGGATTTCAGGGTGATGAGCTCGGTTGTGGGGAGAGATTGGGACAAGATCTGCAAAATGGGCATTAACTACGGTAAAAGTAAGCCTTAAACGTCAAACCTTAGCCCAGAGCTTCCTCGCTTTCGGCTCATGGAACGGATTATCACGAGTCTGAGTCAAAATGGCATTCAAGTCCTTCAATTCGGCTTCAATCTCGTTATTGGCACGCTTCGTAGCAGCGAGAGTTTTGTCGTGCTCTTCATCGACGTCAAGCATGTTGCCATTGCGCTCTTTGTGGGTGGAAAGGAGGTCCAAATAGGCGGCGATCTTGCTGTCGATGGTAGTCAGACGGTTGTAGAAGTCTAAATCAACCCCATTTTACATCCTAATTTAAACGTCAAGTTCAAAACAGACCATCAAGCTCATCCGGAACGAGGTCATCATCGTCCTTCGCAGCCGTCCACAGCTTCTGAACTCGAGCATCAGCGAACACAGACCCCGTAGAATCCTTTTTAGCAGAATTTTCATGATGGCTTTCGGCATAGATCTTCGAAGTTTCGTATTTGTATTTCTGAAAATGTCAACTTTTTTACTGAAAATCCTAAAATTTCAAACTCACAATTCGGAACGCTCTCAACGCATCATCCAAGTCAAATCGCTCAAGCAGTTTCTCCAATTTGCCGTTGATTTCATTCAGGCTAGCAGACTTCTTCTTTTGGTGCTCGCCATCTTGCTTTTCGGCGAGGTAGAGGGTGTCAAAGTTGCCGAGGTCAACCTAAAAAAAACTATAATTTATATATAAAAATACTCAAATAGCGCAAAGCGATCCTTTAATCAAGTAAGACAGTCAAGGGCATTGTTTTGAAGATAAGAAAAAGTAAACCACAAACCTTGAGCTTGTTCAGAGTAGCCGGTGGGATCGCCTTGTTTTGAAGGACCTTTGACCAGATGAAGTTGATCTTTTCCATCCGGAACTTGGACTTTTCCGCAGCCCAGCATGTCGCCAGTAGAAGAGGAAGGAGTATATAACATTCGGAGAGACGCATCTTTGATTCGGGACAGCTGTTTTTTGAGACGAATCGAACGGATCTCGCAAATCAGTCGAGTTGGCCGGCGCAGATCGCCGACGCAATGAGACTTTCTAACGCAAACTGCGTCCTTTGTGGTTTCAAAAGCGCACAAGCATCTGTACTTTAATATTGCAACCATTTCTTTCAACTTTTAGTTATTTGCAAAATTTTAATGCTTTTCTTGTTTAAATCACTATTGCAAGCTATGCTTATTATAAATTGTCACTTTATTAAGTATTGCATGTACACGATGAGACACTTTTGACTTCTCGATGACGACGCAAAATTCCCACCACACATTGTCCTTGGCAAGACGCGTCCACTGACAAACAACATCGCGCGCTTTTGTGCACAACTGCATTGCGTGAGGTCCATTAGCAGCTGGACTTCGATTAACTTCAATTTTATATATTCCCAACTAATTATCACCCAATCCGTCAAGATGATGGTCGAAAGTGACGACGTGACGGACCAGAATGCTGGTCCACCCCAGCAGCTCATGGAGGAGATCAATCTACGCGGCTTCTACGCGACCACGATCAAGTTCAACCGCTTCGGAACGGCCGCTGCTGTCGGGACCAATTCGGGCAACTTGGCCATCGTCGACTACACCACCAAGCTTGTCATAATGGTGAGTTTCAGACAGTTTTATGGGGTTTTAAAAGAGTTGTGGCTTCAGGAAATACGCGAACACTGGCACCCGATCAATTCGATCGACTGGTCCTTCAATGGCAAACTCGTGGCTTCAAGCGCCGACAATGGAACCATTTCGGTCTATCATTTAGTCGATAAGAAGACGCTGTGCAGCTTTTCCACGCATACACCGAATAATGTTGTTCTTTTTCATCCGAGGTGAGTTGTTTGACTTTTTATATATATATTTCGATGTAACTTTTGCCAATTTCAGAAATAACAACGTTTTAACAGTCCTAAACTTCTCCCGAGAAAATCCCGTCGTTTCCGCAAGGCTGTTAGACAATACCGATTCGGCAGAGCATGAAATTTTGTATGCGTATAGACATGTTTCGGATATTTCGACCGATGTTATTACTTCCATTTCGTATTCGCCTAAAGGGAAGTATTTGCTTGCTGGAACTAACAAGGTTTGTCTTTTTTGATCTTTTTTGATGTTAATGTAAGTTTTGAACCCTTTTCAGTCCCATCTGATCGTCTTCGACAGCGAAACCTTCCAATACGTCAAGCACTTCCGACTCGGCCAAAGCCACCAAATCCGCCAGATATACGTCACCCGAAAGGCCGATTATATGGTCACCAATTCGTCCGACCGTGTTATAAGGCTCTTCCGGATGCGACGCCTGCTTGAGGAAGCCAAATGTGGCGATCTCGTCCCGCATGAGGCCAAATTCACGGATGCCGTGTCAAAGCGGAACTATCTCTTCATAGCCATGTCCCACGATGCTCGCTACCTCTGCGCGACCGAAGCCAATTGCCATGAGATCACGATATGGGATGTGCGAATGCATTCTGTCGTGCAGCCACTTCGAGGGAAAGTCGGCGATATTCCGACGGATCTTCAATGGCACCCGTATCGATCCGAGATCATTACGGTAGCCAAGGGCAAAGTTCACGTTTTTGGACGCCGTTTCGTTACCACAATGACAGCTTTCGCTCCGGATTTCAAGGAGATTCAAGACAACGTCTACCACGATGAGCTCGAAGGCGAATTCGATCTCGAAGACGAGGATGCCGACGCTCCTGTCAAGGCGCCTATGGAAAACATCGATGTCGATGTAGTCTCCGTCCCACTCGACGAAATGGCCTGGAAGTCCAGCGACGAGGAAGACGTCGATCTCTACGAAGCGGACAAAGCCGGAACCGCTCCATTGTACATGATCCCGGCGAGTTTCGACATGACAGTCTGTGATTCCAACGATGAAGCCGAAGGCATCATGTACGGCGAGCTAGCCGCGGCGGAACGACGAAAAGGTTGGTTGCACATGTTTCTTTTGATCAGAATTGCAATCGCGGACGAGTAAACTGAGCTCCGTCCATGAATCCAAACAAGTTTTTACGCAATCCACACTCGAAAGTTCAGTTCCAATGGGACGGACTCTCTCCATGATTGCGACACCCCAATCACGATCACGTTGGCTGTATCTATGTATCTTTCCTTTTTTTCAGCCGAAGATGACGCGATCTTCGTGAAACCGGAATTGCCCAGTAGCAGCCGTTCTGCACGTTTCTCGTTCTCATCGCAAGAAGGTTCAAGCAGCGACGTCGTGAGTTTTTATTTTGATTGGATTCCAGCTGATAAAAACGCGAGCCATTCACGAGACCATGGCCGGGGGGCTTGATTGCATAACTTACTGAGCTTTATCAAAGCCCCGTAGGCTATTGTCGCGTCGTTTCGTACTAAATCAACACATTTTCTGTCCATTTTTAGATGAAACCGCCGCGCGCAAAACGGACCCGACATCACTGACTGAAGCCATCCAGCTGGTTGATCCGCATGATCTCTATCTTTTAATAATTGCCATCAGTTAAGGTTCTTTTATTGGGTTTCAATGCAAAATAACGACAAATCGATAAAAGGTTAATCACTGTAAAGGTGAAAATGCGTAATATTGATGCGATGATGAGATCAGATGATGGGGTTACCATATGCGGGTGTTGTTTAGCTTCGCGCAGGCCGCAGGATGATGCCATTGGGGCCGGCAGAACGTGCAGGGTGCTTGATGATACCACTAGTCCCGACGGAAGTTGGAGATTGCAGGATGATGCCATTAGGCCCGGCGGCACGTGCTTTGATGTTGCGTCGCACGGGTTGGGGCGCCTTGTTGACCCGCTTGATCTTGATCCCCTTGGAGACGTCGTAGCCGTACTTCTTGCCAAGGCGTTCCCAGAAGAGGTAGTTCTTGAAGAAGGGGTTTCGGCCAATCTTGGTTTTGACATTGATCTCGGCATAGGGGAAGTTGGTCTTGGTAACTCTTGGGGCAGCTAAAGCCTTGGTGGCAGGGTTTCCACGATGAACAAAAGCAGAGATTCTGTCAACTAGGATGTTTCGAACAATCGGATCATCAGGAGTGTCTTCAAAACTGGCATAGAAGAACGCACTGAACAACTGTGCCAATTCAGCTCCATGAGGACTGCCATCAATCGGATATTCTGTCACTTCACGAGATTTCTGGTAGCTATACTTCTGGAAGTAGACTGGGTACCCGGCAAGGGCCTTCATTCTCGCTTCACGGACCATCGGGATGTTGAACTGCAAATCGCTAAGCAACTGGGTGAATCGCTCAAAGTAGAAAATGTTGTCAGGATTCTTCGGCGCTTCACAATCGGCATAATGCGAGATGATTTCCTCGGCTGCGGACTTGGCAGCGGGGCCGAAGCCGGCTCTAATAGCGATGTTGGTTCTGATAAAGTCGGCCAGGTCGTCGCGGGAGTAGACTTCGACTCTTTCTTCGGAGAGGTGGTAGATTTCGTCTTCGGGGAGAATGCCGATGTGTTCAAACGCTAAAAACCAATCAATAAGACCCCTCTTTACAATCGATAACCCAAACTTACACCACAGAAGGCTCTCCTGGCTGGTAACGCCCATCATGGTAGGCCGCTTCGGCGCCTTTCGAATGGCATCATCGAAATTGGCTGCCTTTACGAGTTCGCCGTCCATTCGAGGGTTGAAATAGGCAAAATTGATGTTTTGTCGGAAGATACCGTAGTTTCCACGCATGGTCTTTTGGAATGCTTTCATATCGAGCTTCTTGAGGCACTTCTTCATTTCTTTTCCACTTGGGCATCCAAGCTGGTCAGCAAGCTTCAAGCTCTCCGCTACTACATCATCGCTTCGGACCCATGCGGAATACACGCTTCCGCTGAGCTCAATAACCTGCGAGAACAGATTATTCGCAACGGGAGAGATTGATAGCCAAGAAACACTGCCGGATCCGGCTGATTGGCCCATAATCGTGACCCTAGAGGCATCGCCACCGAAATCTTTAGCGAGTTTCTGGATTTCTCGGAGTGCCATGATCTGATCCCAGAGACCGATATTGCCAGGGATTTGAGAATCGCCGCTCGAAAAGAAGCCCCAGGGGCCGAGGCGGTACTGGATGCTGATGAAGATGACCCCTTGGGGGATGAAGTTATCAGCGGCCGTTTTGTAGCCGTACTGCTCAGCGCCACCCATGAGGAAGCTGCCGCCGTGAATCCAGACAAGGATGGGGAAGCCTTTGGGGTTGCGGGACTTCCATTTCGGACGCATAACGCTCAGGTAGAGGCAATCTTCGGAGGAATCTGCGGCAAAGATGGGGTCATGGACGGCACAGGGGGGTGGGAATTTGGTGGCATTGAGGACGCCGGACCATTTGGTGGCTGGGACGGGCTTCTGAAGATTATTTTTATGGTTTCTGTTATCACAAAGATGTCAGAATCAACAAACCTCAAATCTCAACTCATCAAGTGGCGGCTTCGCAAACGGAATTCCAAGGTAAATCTCAGCCATCCGCCCATTATCAGTCAAGAAATCGAATCCCATAACAGGGCCATTGTGCGTATTCACAATCGGATTCTTAGCTTCGACTGCAGCAAAGCCAAGAACCACAGCTATGCAAATTGGTCCCAACACGAAATGCATTGTTGAGCTGTAATGGGTTTGATTTTATGAATGAAAGAGATCATAAAAGTTGAAATTGAAACACGGTTCGCGGTTAGCTCATTTCGAATTATGCAATCGACGCGTTGATACGCAACTTCTTGCCCCTCCGGAGACACCCGACGATCATCTGCGGTTTTATAAGTGTTGCAAGAAAGAGGAGGGTGCTCCAAACCTGATCGTGATCGGGTGGAGATACACCCAGAGGCGATAAATGTCTGACAAGCACGCAGTAAAAAGATGTACATTGCGATGAAGCTGGGACGAGGCGAGGCTATGCTATGTACTTCAGTTCAACATGTGATGTTTGTGAAACAGCCCCTGAGGGCAGGGTTCGGTTTTACTTTCACTTTTAACATTAGCCAGCACGGTAGAAGTAGACTGATGTCTGTGCAGGCACCGAAAAGCTGTGTGTGATCACATCACAAATCGGATGGCTTCTTCGACGAAGCAGATCAGATCAGACACACTTTATCTTTCTGACATCACGATTCGAAGCATATAATGACGACTTCTAGAAATCGCAGTAAAGACGAAAAACACAATGAAAACGAGAAAAATATTATCGTCAATCGACCGACGCAGTCGCCGCCATCTAATCACTAATCAATGACCAAAGGATCTCCGGCTGATGGTACCGGTATTCAAGACCAACCCCAGAACGCCCAAAATACGACACATTCCCAGATGCCAGCTGTCCTTTTAAAGGTTTTAAAGACGATGGGACCGTTCCAAAGTTTCGAAGGGTTAACCCCTGCCCCCTTTTTTTGTGACGTGACGCTCACGCCTTCGAAAACACCCCATTTTTAGTAGGTTCAATTCACAAGTTGACAAAAAAAGGAAGAGAACACTCGTCTGATCATTCAATTTCTTTCAATCGGTGCGCCTTGGGTGGAGACAGACTCTATTGTTTGTGGTCAATGTTTGATCAGAGTATGAATCCGTACAGGACGGTCATAACTAGGGACCGGCAGGCGGAGAACACTCGGTGACCCTGAGCGTGTCCCCGCGGGATACTGTAAAAAAATATTTTGTTTTATTTTTAAAAACAAATAATGGTTTCTAACGTTTCACTTCTTTCCGAATTGAATAGTGTCATCAGATTTTAACAAAAGTGACTCTAAAGTGCCGAAACGGCCATTTTTGTCACTTTTTTGACGGTTTTTTCAAATTTTGGTCGAGCGCCCCTTCGCGCCCCAAGATGGCACCTATACCATTCGATTCAGCGTAAAAAGTTACATCTGCAATCTTGCGGAAAAGATCCCAAAAGATCCCAGAAAAGTGCCATGATTTTTTAACCAAAAATGCCAAAAACCAAAGTTGCTCAATTCAAGTATTTAGCGTGTCTACACCCCCATTTTCATACCCGAAAAATCGATTGGTAATTTTTGTTTTACTCTAAAGATATCATAAAGTGCCAAAACCAACGTTTGCCATTGTTTTTTTGACGTTTTCGGCACGCGCCCCTTCGCGCCCCAGGACGGCACATATACCATTCGAATCAGCGTCAAAAGTTGCATTAATGGCGAAAATTTGAAGATCCCAAAAGATCCCAAAAAAGTGCCATGATTTTTTAACCAAAAGTGCCAAAAAAAATTTGGTCCAACAAAGTGATTTGACCGCCCGTAACCCTACTTTCAAGGAAAGAAAATTGATTAGTGTGATTTGTTTTGCTCAAAACACCTTAAAAAGTGCCAAAAATGACATTTGAAGTTAACTTTTTTTCAACATGGTTTTGCTTTAAAAGCAGGTTTGACGCATTTAAGAACGGGTTATAAAAGCTTCTGATGTCATATGGCATCATGAGAAATGTATTGACATAGCTACGGCATCATAATCACAAATTTTAATAATCTCAATCAACGAGCTAATACTGCTTTTTCGTTTGCGCACATGTGCAAATGAAGCAGTTGCGTTCGTATGAGGAGATTGCGTCAATGGAGTCAGCGCGTGAACTGCATAGGCTTGGCGAAACGTCCTCTCTGACAATGAGGTTTTTCACTGAAAAGACGCAAGTCCCCCGGACGAAAAGTTTTGGATTTTTGCGCTCTTTTTTCGGCATTTTCATGCCTTTATGATTTTTTAAAAATCCCATTCCTCTTCAAATCAAAATCTACGATAGTTCTGCGTCGAATAAGACCGATTGCAGTCAAATTGGACAAAATTTTTCTTGACCTGCCGGTCCCTAGTCATAACTGTAATAGTGTTCAAGGTTGTGACTTTGATACATTGTAAATACCTTTTATAGGTAAATTGACAACATGTTGATCAAGATCAAGACAGATTTCAAGTCACAATGACATAAAATGTAAACTATCAAAGCAAAGTGTGTTTTAAAACTGTTTCTATCTTAAGATCGGCAAAATTTGTAGTTAAGTCGACCTTGGTTTTGTAGTTTCGTCCAAAACAGTGATCACAATCTCTTTGTACGTGATTTGAAAAACTGAAAGTGCACGAACCCGGGGCAACAATGACGTTCAAACTTACAGTATGACTTGTTTTTTGGATGTTTTTGGAAATCTCAAAAAACGCATATGTTTTCATTCACTCATTCATGGAACAACCTCAACTTCCGGTTTTCCAACCTCAACTCGCTGATCTGACTCGTCCCTGACTCTTTCCGAGTACTCAAAGACCCTACAAAACCGCTATCACTTCCGCGCAAATTTCAATGCAAAAAAACTTGTCACCCGTCTGCTTCCGACAAGCCATAAACTTTATAGTCCTCACATAAAGAAAAAAGAAAAATAAACGGCAATAACAAAAGTGATTCTTTTCATGTCGAGTCGATTTCCTCACATTTTGTCACTCATTTATCACATCTAAAAATCTTATTTTTGATCTGGAAGGTCTTGTTTGTTCTCGACATACGTGTTTTGTGCATGTTTTCAAGACAATTTAATTGTTACCTTACCGAAAAAGTTGTTGTTGACGACTAATTTTCTGTTAACTACATAATACATTAGTCTCGGGACTCGAACCAGATGCAGGTAATTGATACGTATCTTTTTTTACATGTTCTGTGATTTCGTCAGGTTTAAACTTTGTTGTAGGTAAAACACTTCCTTTGCGTAATCACGACGATGGTGAAGGAATAGTTGGAGTTTGTGATGTTGGAACGGATGCAGAAGGTCACTAGGGCAGGGGGAAACTTATTTTCTTTAGCCGGTTTCATTATGTTTTTGAGGGCGGTTTGATTAGGATAATCTATCGGAACCGATGATTATGCCACGTGACCTTGAGCTGGTTTTACATTAGACACGAAGTTTGGAGTTTGAAAATAAACGGTTTGCAAAGATTTGATGGCTTTTTAAATTTAAAGTTAAAAAAACGCAGGCGGGAGACGTTTAGTATAGTTTTTTTTTGTGTTTTAGGAAGGGAAAGATGCACTCCCAAATGTTGACTATAGTCTAGGGTGGGTAACTACAAATTTTGAACGGTGATTGGATTAGTTTTTTATACTTTCCGTCTGGTGCATCGGTTCCAATCAGACTAGACAACATCATACTCTACTGAAAATCGACTTCTTTACTTCCGGGCATTGAAAATATCACTACGTGCTTTGTATTTGGCTACTTGACGTCGAAAATAACCATTATTACGGACCGCGTCGAGCTCAGATCGCAGATTACTGTCCACCGTAAGCAGCTGAAACAGTACCGATTATGCAAAACTTTAATTAAACACCCAACATACCCCTCGAATGACCTCCAAAGGCTCTTTCGTCAATTTGACATCTGGTCTTAGCAACCCTTGTTTGATGTTTCTAAAGGTCACGACTTGATTCCAATGCGAAAACGGCTTCTGACCCGTCAGACACTCGTAATACACCACCCCAACGGCCCAATTGTCGACTTTGTAGCTGTGGGCATGGTTCTGGCTGACGTCGAGCATTTCTGGAGACAGGTAGCTGGGAGTGCCGCAGAACGTTTGGCGACTAAAAAGCACAATTAAGACTAATACGTATTCAATTATATTAGAAATTCTTACTCTCCACCGTCGTTTTGAACAGCCCACCCAAAATCGGCGATCTTGGGCTCAAACTTCTCGGTGAGCAGGATGTTATCCGGCTTGATGTCTCGATGGATGACGTGGCGATCATGGCAGTACATCAGAGCACTTGCCACGCAATCGATCACGTAAGCCGAACGGTGGGGCGAGAGGGTAGAGCTCTTTTTGAGGATCTTGAACAGGGAACCGAAGTGGCACAGTTCGAGAATGATGAAGACGTGGTCGAAATCATCGAAGAACCCGTAGAAGACGAGCACGTGGGGATGTCTAAAAGCAGGTGAATTACTTTTTTCCAATAAAAATGTGCCTGACAGATAAAAAACAACTCACAAGAGGCGATACTGTAGTTCGATTTCGCGCTTCAGTTGGATCAGATGACGCTCACATGTCAAGATTGCCTTGTATACAACTTTAATCGCAACATCAAAGCTGTTTTTCTTCTCGCGAGCGGAATACACTGTGCCAAAACCGCCTTTTCCCAGCTTTGAGCCGAATTCGAAGTCGTCGAGGGTAAAGTACTTTTTTGGCTTCATGCCGCCGCTCAGTGCTGATGGGCCGTTTGATTTGGTGACAGGGGAAAGCTCCATTGTTGTTGAATGAAGAAATGAAGACGAAAACAATTCGACGAAGCGAAGAAAAAAATGAAGACGGCAAAGTTGCGCGTTGTTTTTACCGGATCTAGGTACGGTAGGTATCAACTGAATTCTGATGTTTGATAAGAACTTTATTCAAATTATTTTTAACATTTTAACACAATTATCAGAATTCATAAGACAAAATCAATCAAAGTCGTTGCTTTCTGTGGTTTCAGAAGTCGTTGATTCGAACTCTGGTGCCGATGTGGTTTCAGCAGTATCCAGTGGCGCCACAGTCGGTTCAATGATAGCAGAGATATCGTCAACGACAACATGGAACGTAGCAGATGGCTCGACTTCATCTGATTCGTCGACATTTGGGACTTGTTCATCGCTGTTATCCGAACGGAGATCGCCTTCAGGTTGGTGGATCTCGACCTGCTCCGCAATTGGGTTCTGTTTGGCTTCTGGCACAAAGTTTTCAATGATTCCTTCCTGTGGCGGGAGATCACCAGTTTCAATAACTGATGCTTTGGGGGCACTATCCGACGGCTTTTCCACTTGAGCTGTCGAAGGTGCTTCAGGCTTGACTTCATTTTCGCCATTCAAACCAGTTTCGACATGACTTTCCTTGTTGGTTTCATCAACAACCGCCGTATTGGACTCGACCACCGCCTCATCGTTGTTGACTCCAGGCTTTTCTGGTTCAACTTCAGGATTGGCCACTGGTTGCGGCTTCTGAACAGCAACAGGGAGACGAGGAGGATAGCGCGGCGGATTGGCAGGCGGATAATACGCAACTGGTGCCATGGGCTGAACCGCGCCGTTGTAGTTGCGCCAGGCATAGGGCTGATAGGGATCTAGAACAGTGTTCTCATTAGCGAAATGCACGCAAATAAAGATTTTAACTTACAGTAAGCAACGGTCATGCCAAAGGCAAGCGCAAAGAGAAGACCCGACACCGCGAACATTTTGATGGTTGATAGGCTCTGAACAAGGCGGAAGAGGCCACAGAATGATGGATTCAGCATTGAAATTCACATATTTATATGACTTTCAACATCGTCGAAAAGAACCATGAATCATTGATGATGTTAGTTGTTACATCTTTTTCTCACAATCTATGACTTTAATATGTACATTCATCTGGGGAAACGCAAAAAACAATGATAATCTTTCAAAATATACGTCATTTCGAGTGTCTGGAACGAGTCTTTGCATGTTGTATTTGCATTTTGAGCTGACTGAATTATCAAAAACTTCGTATTCCTCGTTTATTCTCAAAATTTGCTATGAAAAAAATACATATTATGGCACAATCAAAACATCAATTGACAATTTACAATTCACTTCGACGAAGTTCAGCCTTCTTCATACGCCTTCCAAGGTTAAAGTCATACCCGTACTTTCGTCCTAATGACTGCCAGAAGTTATAACGCTCCGAGAAAAGTGACTTTTCCACTTGCGGATTTGCGTTAATGCGAACGTATTCCAAGCCCTTTGCCGACGTTTGGGGGAATTCGAGCGATCCGGTGTTTGGCTTGCTGAAAGACAATTCCTCATCACTGAAATCAATCAAATCAAAACAAAAACATACCCAGTTTTGACAAAATTGACAAAAGAGTTCACAAAGTTTGCTTGAATGGCCTTATCGATGTCGGTGTATTCGAACTCTCCAAAGAAGAACTTTCCGAAGAGCGCGTTCCATTCGGCCGCATGTGGCGTGCCATCGATCGTGAACTTTGTGACTTCTTTTGGGAGATCGTGATCATAGAGGTACAAATAAGTCGGATAGCCGAGGTTTGATTTGACTTTGAGTTCACGCAAAACTGGCAGGGCGAAAAGGATGTCAGACAGCAGTTGAGTGTAGCGTTCAAAGTAAAAAGCACTTCCAGAATCCTTTGTTTCACCAGCAGTGTAGAATTCAATGATAGAATTGGCAATTTCAAGCGCAGATCGACCAAACTTTTCTTGGCTAGCGGTATAATGCCGGATATAGGCGGTCAAATCGTGGCGGGTGTAATGGTTGGCGCTGTGGGGAGACAGGAAGAACGGACGGTCTTCGGGGAAGAATGGCAAAAGTTGGGCGCCTTAAAAGTTGAATTTGTAATGTTAAAATTTGTAAAAAGACAAAACTAACTCCACAGTAAGCCCTCCTGCGTGGTGAGACCAAAAAGAGTCGGCTTCGGCGGAGCATGTTCAAAAGCGTGTTCAAAGGAATCGGCTCCGAAGAACTCTCCGTCAACGCGAGGATTGAAGTATGCGAATGTTTCGCCAGTTCGGAATGGTGGCTTAAAAGTAAAACTTTAACTTTGAAAAATTTGATTCGAGACATACCCAATTCTTTCCAAGAGCATGGAACAGATCCAAATGCGAATCTTTCAAACACTTCTTCAAGTCAGATCCTTGATAATCGCATCCAGCAGCCTTGGCAACGTCTCTCGACCAATCTAGGACTTCATCAGTGCTTGACCAATGCGCGAAAACGCTTCCGGACATTTCAATTGCCTGTGCAAACAACTCTAAAACCGTTAATTTTAACATCTTTACTTTGTATAATCAAACCAACCATTAGTTTGCGGACTAGCTGACAACCACGAAACACTACCGCTACCAGCACTGTGACCCATCAACGTAATCCGATCAATGTCACCACCGAAGCTTGGAAGCACCTTCCTTAGGAACAAGATTGCTTCACGCTGATCCCAGAGGCCCAGATTGCCCGGAAGTCTGTCATCGCCGCTCGAAAAGAAGCCAAAGGGACCTAATCGATACGTGATAGAAGCAACAATTATGCCTTTTGCGACAAAATTGTTAGTGATGTTTTCATAACCGTAGAATTCAGTGCCGCCAAAAACATAGGCACCGCCATGGATCCAGATCAGCACTGGGTAACCGTTGGCATCGTTTGATGGTTCCTTAGGTTTGAAAATGTTCAAATATAAACAGTCTTCTTCGCCCGGGAAGAAAATAGGATTGTGAGTGGCACAATGAGGGCCGAATTTGTCCGCTGAATAGGTGTCTTTCCATGGTTTTACGGGGGCAGTTTTCTAAAATGATAAAGTTTACATTTTATTTCGCAGTTATTATCAAACCTCAAACCGATGTTCATCCACTGGAGGCTCAGCGAAGGGCAAACCCAGGAAAATCTCGGTATCAGTGCCGTCTGGCGTCACATATCCGAAGCCCTGCACCGGGCCAAGTGGTGTCTCTACAAAGGCATCTTTTGAATGTACAGATGCACAATGTAAGATTACTAGAAGCAAAACTACTGCCGAGTTTGCACCCATCGTCGACTTAGACTCATTTCAGTTGCACCTTTCGCTTTTATACCTGATCACTACCCACGTTGTACCAACGTGTCCACCTTTTGCTCGATGTGCTGCATAACAGTTTTGTGTTTTGTACCTTTGATAAGCGTCCAAACCTATTATTTTTTGTGTATTTCTGCGCTGAATGCACAAACAAACGTGTTTCGACGACACCAGGGCGGAGCGATCAAGGGTCGATTCGTGTAGCTTGTATCTGATAACTATCTTAACACAGGCGATGTATGAACTGTTGCATGGCACCGGCATCACGAGTTGCGAGTGTCCAACGAACCATCATTCAGATACGAGACGCTACAAGTTGTAAAAGGCACACCGGGTTTGAGTGTCCTTTACCCAGGTGATATTACTCCTCGTGGTAGGTGTCTTAATCACTTTGAGCGGGCGTGGTGGCCATGTGCGTTTTTGATAAACGGAGCCGACAATGACGCAACATGTGACTTTGTTGCAAGATGCCGCTGAGAGATACGGAACCGAAAAATAAATGGGCTCAAAAACCATCCTGTTTCTTCGTGTTACCATAAAAGTGCATTTATATTGCTACAGTTATAACTAAATCAAGAAAGAAAAAAAACTATTCTTACTCAAAAACAAACTAAACTGATAAGAAAAAAAGTTAGCAGCGAGTGGTTTCGATCCACCGACCTCGAGGTTATGCACGGCGAGACCACAAGCCCGTATTCTGTGACTAGCGCATAGCTCCTTTTTGTATTGATAAATCAAAATTCCACTTTAGTAGTTGGATGCAGCAGGATTTGTTGCATTTGTACGCCAAGTTTCATTACGTTTGCTTTAACCATTAAAAAATGCTCCAATAGAAAGTAAAAATCATCATTTTTTGGGGCGGAGCGCACTGTGTCGGGGCTCGTCCAAGTGCGCGCGCTGTGAGGCCGTGTTGGCGTTCTAGTTAGACCTTGGTCTCGCCGTGTATGGGCCTCGCGCGCTTCCTCTGCGCCACGCTGCTCGTGTCAAAAAAATTCCAGTTTCTGCTAACACCAAGCTGATAAAACTGCAAAAGAATTATCAGAGAACAACAAAACAACAATATTTTGATAAGCTGTTGTTGTCTTATTTCAAAAAAGTCAACATAACCACTGTAGAAACAACCACAATGCATTAGCCATGTGATTGTTCACCTTATTTTCATTACCTCAACATTGTTAATCTTCTGCTGCTAATTTTTATCTGTCAAACAACAACAAAAATAGTGAAGCATTGTTTAGTCATTGCTGATTTAGTGTAACTAGGATATAGTGAAATCTATAGCTCTCAGGCATCTGTCCCAACCACAATCCAACCGATCTGTGGTGGTTCAGATGCCTGATTCCAGTGCTTACAGGCCAATAAAAGGAGCAAAACGGACTATGAATCCGATTAAGGGCGAACTATGATCCGAATCTTGAATTCGGTAATCGGAAATCATGTTCACGGATCTTTCGGACAGTGAATCTTATCATTTTTAACATAAAAAATCACAGAATTACACAATTTTTGCAACTACAAGAACTCTAAATTGGCAAAGTCAACCAAAAATAGTTCTGGTAGCTTTTTCAATACTGTTAATTCGTCTCAATATTTTGCATTTCTTTGACTTTGAATTGAATGGCATAATGTTGGCGCTTAATTAACCCTCAATCGACCTTCTGACAAGGTGTAATGGATTCAGAATCCATGTTTTTTCCATCGAAAACGCCGAAATTTCATCTGAAACTTGGAAATCGCACACGCTGATGTGTGGATTTCGGCGGCTACAAAACGCAATCTGGGCACCAGACACCCTTAAAAGCAAGCAGTTGGGATTCTTAGGACCCTGAGAATCACCAACTTAGTGTGTTAATTAGCATTGCCGAAGGCATTGCATTCCAAAATTTAGTTATTATCGCCGCCACATGAAGCAATTCATGAGCGGAACTCATACAAACCTTATGTATGGGTTTTTACACCGACGTTGCACGCTACATCGGTCAAGCTAATGCCCAGGAAAAGCATGCTTTTGGCTGTGTTTTGGCGCAATTAGCCCAATTAGCGAGAAGCATGGCCCTGGGCAGAGACCGCAGACAACTAGAGATAGCATGCCTGCGCGAGCGCAGCCCAGCAAAGCCCTTTACTATACAGTAAATTGTGTTAGCAACGCCCAGATACTTATTATCTGCGCCCTTCTGACAGAATCCATCCCGATTTCGACGGGTCTGTCAGTCCGGATTCGTAAAAAGTTAACTTTTTCCCACTGTTTTACCCCTCAAATGTCACAATTTTTCCTCATGGGCTTATTCATTCGTCCCTCTTTAACGTTCAGAATCCCCTCCAAGTCCGCCAACAACATTGCGCGGTCCGTGGTGGGATTCTGAAGCCCCCAACTTCACAAATACCCCTCACTTTTGGTCATTGGCGACTGCAAAGTTGCATTTATTGTCTTATCAAACAGCCTCTTACAACTTTTAATAACCAATTCTAAGTTAAACACCAATAAAAACGAACTACAAACGGCGGATTTCAGACAAAAGCTTACCCAGTTTGGGATTTACAAGTACAGTAAACCGTTTCATAGACGCCATGATGTGATGCCAAGTTGACTTTGGATCACATCAGTCTCAGAAACCATACAAATGAAACTAATTCAAATCAAAATTTCATTAATTTAGTCAAAATTTGAATTGAATTTGAGTAGAAAAAGCAAAAATACACCTTAACTTCGGGCCATCTCTAGCCCAAATTGTACCAGTAGGCCACTATGAAAGCTGGATGCCAGCGAGATGGCCTATACGGAAGGCTTCTCTTTGCATTCTAATTTGGAAGATGGAGAAAGCGAAAGCGCCTATATGCTGGGTCTATCCATGTATCGTTTCATCGAGCGAGAGTCCACGGACCGTCGAGACAACGAGAGAGCCATTCTCTCGACGGTTGCACGTGTACACCCTTACACACTTTTGCTGCCCCACAGCGAAAGTTGCACCCTCGCCCACTCCTACTCACTTTACCTCCCCCGCAACGAAAGTTGCACATTTGTCATCATCGACCCCCGCATCTTTTCCTACTGCGAATGTTGCACTTGCGGACACTTCGCCCTCATCTTCGTTCCTAGCAAACGTTTGGAATCTGTTTAGTCATCGTTTGGGGATCCTGGAGGGGTCAAAGTTGTTGAAAAGGGTGATTTTACGGCTCATTTTGACCAAAATATCTCTGAAATCGTGCACTTTGCATCTATCAGATGTGTTTTGCATGCATGCGATGAAGCCAACGTTGACATTGGTTCATTGCAAAGGCTTATTTACATCATTGGGGCTTCGGATTCTTGCTATTTACAAAGATTACGGAAAGATAAACAATGTTGAACCGTACCTTTTACGTTTTTAAGCTGAACTTGAGCACTTTTTGTTCACAAATTGCAATTGAAGTATCACTAAACACAAATTATACCCTCTCCAGGACTGCCTTGAGTCATGCGCAAGTCCTTGGAGGGGTTCAGAAACCCCGAAAGTGCATCTGTTTTGGGGAGATAATAGCCAAAGTTAAGGTGTATCCTTATTAATTGGCGCACTTAACAAGTGAAAGCATACCCCTGGGGCATGCAGAATAAGCCTAAATGTGCGAACTCGCACTTATCACACTCACTTTGACAACATTGGATCAAAGTGTCAGAAGTGGGCTACCGTACTTTGGGCAAATGAAAGTACATTGAAGCCCGCGACAATGCTAAAAAATGTGATAAGTGGCTCTTAGGCATCTGTCCCAACCACAATCCAACCGATCTGTGGTGGTTCAGATGCCTGATTCCAGTGCTTACAGGCCAACAAAAGGAGCAAAACGGACTATGAATCCGATTAAGGGCGAACTATGATCCGAATCTTGAATTCGGTGATCGGAAATCATGTTCACGGATCTTTCGGACAGTGAATCTTATCATTTTGATCGAAAAAAATTACAAAAATACACAATTTTGGCAACTACCAGAACTCTAAATTGGCGAAATAAGCCGAAAATAGTTCTGGTAGCTGTTTCAATACTGGTAATTCGACTCAATGTTTTGCATTTCTTTGACTTTGAATTGAATGGCATAATGTTGGCGCTTAATTAACCCTCAATCGACCTTCTGGCAAGGTGTAATGCATTTAGAATCCATGTTTTTTCCATCGAAAACGCCGAAGTTTCATCTGAAACTTGGAAATCGCACACGCTGATGTGTGGATTTCGGCGGCTACAAAACGCAATCTGGGCACCAGACACCCTTAAAAACAAGCAGTTGTCACCAACTTAGTGTGTTTATTAGCATTGCCGAAGGCATTGCATTCCAAAATTTTGTCTTTATCGCCGCCACATGAAGCAATTCATGAGCAGAACTCATACAAACCTTATGTATGGGTTTTTACACCAACGATGCACGCTACATCGGTCAAGCTAATGCCCAGGAAAAGCATGCTTTTGCCTGTGTTTCGGCGCAATTAGCCCAATTAGCGAGAAGCATGGCCCTGGGCAGAGACCGCAGACAACTAGAGATAGTTACCGTGCCTGCGCGATCGCAACCCTGCAACATACAGTAAACTGTGTTAGCAACGCCCAGATACTTATTATCTGCGCCCTTCTGACAGAATCCATCCCGATTTCGACGGGTCTGTCAGTCCGGATTCGTAAAAAGTTAACTTTTTCCCACTGTTTTACCCCTCAAATGTCACAATTTTCCCCCCTGGGCTTATTCATTCGTCCCTCTTTAACGTTCAGAATCCCCTCCAAGACCGCCAACAACATTGCGCGGTCCGTGGTCGGATTCTGAAGCCCCCAACTTCACAAATACCCCTCACTTTTGGTCATTGGCGACTAGAAGATTGCATTTATTGGCTTATCAAACAGCCTTTTACAACTTTTAAGTACCAATTTTAAGTTAAACACCAATAAAAACGAACTACAAACGGCGGATTTCGAATGATAACATTCACAAGTTTACCCAAATTTGGGTTTACAAGTATTGTAAACCGTTTCATAGACGCCATGATGTGATGCCAAGTTGACTTTGGATCACATCAGTCTCAGAAAACTTAAAAAAGAAACTAATAGAAATCAAATGTTCATTAATTTCATCAAAATTTGAATTGAATTTGAATTGAAAAAGCAAAAAACATTATAGCTTCGGGCCAACTTTAAACCTACTTGTACCAGAAGGCCACTATGATGTCTGCATCCCAGCGAGATGGCCTATACGGAAGGCTTCTCCTTGCATTCCAATTTGGAAGTTGGTGAAATCGAGAGCGCCTATATGCTGGGGATATCCATGGATTGTTTCATGGCGCGAGAGTCCACGGACTGTCGAGACAACGAGAGAGCCATTCTCTCGACGGTTGCACGTGTACACCCTTACACACTTTTGCTGCCCCACAGCGAAAGTTGCACCCTCGCCCACTCCTACTCACTTTACCTCCCCCGCAACGAAAGTTGCACATTTGTCATCATCGACCCCCGCATCTTTTCCTACTGCGAATGTTGCACTTGCGGACACTTCGCCCTCATCTTCGTTCCTAGCAAACGTTTGGAATCTGTTTAGTCATCGTTTGGGGATCCTGGAGGGGTCAAAGTTGTTGAAAAGGGTGATTTTACGGCTCATTTTGACCAAAATATCTCTGAAATCGTGCACTTTGCATCTATCAGATGTGTTTTGCATGCATGCGATGAAGCCAACGTTGACATTGGTTCATTGCAAAGGCTTATTTACATCATTGGGGCTTCGGATTCTTGCTATTTACAAAGATTACGGAAAGATAAACAATGTTGAACCGTACCTTTTACGTTTTTAAGCTGAACTTGAGCACTTTTTGTTCACAAATTGCAATTGAATTATCACTAAACACAAATTATACCCTCTCCAGGACTGCCTTGAGTCATGCGCAAGTCCTTGGAGGGGTTCAGAAACCCCGAAAGTGCATCTGTTTTGGGGAGATAATAGCCAAAGTTAAGGTGTATCCTTATTAATTGGCGCACTTAACAAGTGAAAGCATACCCCTGGGGCATGCAGAATAAGCCTAAATGTGCGAACTCGCACTTATCACACTCACTTTGACAACATTGGATCAAAGTGTCAGAAGTGGGCTACCGTACTTTGGGCAAATGAAAGTACATTGAAGCCCGCGACAATGCTAAAAAATGTGATAAGTGGCTCTTAGGCATCTGTTCCAACCACAATCCAACCGATCTGTGGTGGTTCAGATGCCTGATTCCAGTGCTTACAGGCCAATAAAAGGAGCAAAACGGACTATGAATCCGATTAAGGGCGAACTATGATCAGAATCTTGAATTCGGCGATCGGAAATCATGTTCACGGATCTTTCGGACAGTGAATCTTATCATTTTGATCGAAAAAAATTACAAAAATACACAATTTTGGCAACTACCAGAACTCTAAATTGGCGAAATAAGCCGAAAATAGTTCTGGTAGCTGTTTCAATACTGTTAATTCGACTCAATGTTTTGCATTTCTTTGACTTTGAATTGCATGGCATAATGTTGGCGCTCAATTGACCCTCAATCGACCTTCTGGCAATGCGTTATGGATTCAGAATCCATGTTTTTTCCATCGAAAACGCCGAAGTTTCATCTGAAACTTGGAAATCGCACACGCTGATGTGTGGATTTCGGCGGCTACAAAACGCAATCTGGGCACCAGACACCCTTAAAAACAAGCAGTTGGGATTCCTAGGACCCTAAGAATCACCAACTTAGTGTGTTTATTAGCATTGCCGAAGGCATTGCATTCCAAAATTTTGTCTTTATCGCCGCCACATGAAGCAATTCATGAGCAGAACTCATACAAACCTTATGTATGGGTTTTTACACCAACGATGCACGCTACATCGGTCAAGCTAATGCCCAGGAAAAGCATGCTTTTGCCTGTGTTTCGGCGCAATTAGCCCAATTAGCGAGAAGCATGGCCCTGGGCAGAGACCGCAGACAACTAGAGATAGTTACCGTGCCTGCGCGATCGCAACCCTGCAACATACAGTAAACTGTGTTAGCAACGCCCAGATACTTATTATCTGCGCCCTTCTGACAGAATCCATCCCGATTTCGACGGGTCTGTCAGTCCGGATTCGTAAAAAGTTAACTTTTTCCCACTGTTTTACCCCTCAAATGTCACAATTTTCCCCCCTGGGCTTATTCATTCGTCCCTCTTTAACGTTCAGAATCCCCTCCAAGACCGCCAACAACATTGCGCGGTCCGTGGTCGGATTCTGAAGCCCCCAACTTCACAAATACCCCTCACTTTTGGTCATTGGCGACTAGAAGATTGCATTTATTGGCTTATCAAACAGCCTTTTACAACTTTTAAGTACCAATTTTAAGTTAAACACCAATAAAAACGAACTACAAACGGCGGATTTCGAATGATAACATTCACAAGTTTACCCAAATTTGGGTTTACAAGTATTGTAAACCGTTTCATAGACGCCATGATGTGATGCCAAGTTGACTTTGGATCACATCAGTCTCAGAAAACTTAAAAAAGAAACTAATAGAAATCAAATGTTCATTAATTTCATCAAAATTTGAATTGAATTTGAATTGAAAAAGCAAAAAACATTATAGCTTCGGGCCAACTTTAAACCTACTTGTACCAGAAGGCCACTATGATGTCTGCATCCCAGCGAGATGGCCTATACGGAAGGCTTCTCCTTGCATTCCAATTTGGAAGTTGGTGAAATCGAGAGCGCCTATATGCTGGGGATATCCATGGATTGTTTCATGGCGCGAGAGTCCACGGACTGTCGAGACAACGAGAGAGCCATTCTCTCGACGGTTGCACGTGTACACCCTTACACACTTTTGCTGCCCCACAGCGAAAGTTGCACCCTCGCCCACTCCTACTCACTTTACCTCCCCCGCAACGAAAGTTGCACATTTGTCATCATCGACCCCCGCATCTTTTCCTACTGCGAATGTTGCACTTGCGGACACTTCGCCCTCATCTTCGTTCCTAGCAAACGTTTGGAATCTGTTTAGTCATCGTTTGGGGATCCTGGAGGGGTCAAAGTTGTTGAAAAGGGTGATTTTACGGCTCATTTTGACCAAAATATCTCTGAAATCGTGCACTTTGCATCTATCAGATGTGTTTTGCATGCATGCGATGAAGCCAACGTTGACATTGGTTCATTGCAAAGGCTTATTTACATCATTGGGGCTTCGGATTCTTGCTATTTACAAAGATTACGGAAAGATAAACAATGTTGAACCGTACCTTTTACGTTTTTAAGCTGAACTTGAGCACTTTTTGTTCACAAATTGCAATTGAATTATCACTAAACACAAATTATACCCTCTCCAGGACTGCCTTGAGTCATGCGCAAGTCCTTGGAGGGGTTCAGAAACCCCGAAAGTGCATCTGTTTTGGGGAGATAATAGCCAAAGTTAAGGTGTATCCTTATTAATTGGCGCACTTAACAAGTGAAAGCATACCCCTGGGGCATGCAGAATAAGCCTAAATGTGCGAACTCGCACTTATCACACTCACTTTGACAACATTGGATCAAAGTGTCAGAAGTGGGCTACCGTACTTTGGGCAAATGAAAGTACATTGAAGCCCGCGACAATGCTAAAAAATGTGATAAGTGGCTCTTAGGCATCTGTTCCAACCACAATCCAACCGATCTGTGGTGGTTCAGATGCCTGATTCCAGTGCTTACAGGCCAATAAAAGGAGCAAAACGGACTATGAATCCGATTAAGGGCGAACTATGATCAGAATCTTGAATTCGGCGATCGGAAATCATGTTCACGGATCTTTCGGACAGTGAATCTTATCATTTTGATCGAAAAAAATTACAAAAATACACAATTTTGGCAACTACCAGAACTCTAAATTGGCGAAATAAGCCGAAAATAGTTCTGGTAGCTGTTTCAATACTGTTAATTCGACTCAATGTTTTGCATTTCTTTGACTTTGAATTGCATGGCATAATGTTGGCGCTCAATTGACCCTCAATCGACCTTCTGGCAATGCGTTATGGATTCAGAATCCATGTTTTTTCCATCGAAAACGCCGAAGTTTCATCTGAAACTTGGAAATCGCACACGCTGATGTGTGGATTTCGGCGGCTACAAAACGCAATCTGGGCACCAGACACCCTTAAAAACAAGCAGTTGGGATTCCTAGGACCCTAAGAATCACCAACTTAGTGTGTTTATTAGCATTGCCGAAGGCATTGCATTCCAAAATTTTGTCTTTATCGCCGCCACATGAAGCAATTCATGAGCAGAACTCATACAAACCTTATGTATGGGTTTTTACACCAACGATGCACGCTACATCGGTCAAGCTAATGCCCAGGAAAAGCATGCTTTTGCCTGTGTTTCGGCGCAATTAGCCCAATTAGCGAGAAGCATGGCCCTGGGCAGAGACCGCAGACAACTAGAGATAGTTACCGTGCCTGCGCGATCGCAACCCTGCAACATACAGTAAACTGTGTTAGCAACGCCCAGATACTTATTATCTGCGCCCTTCTGACAGAATCCATCCCGATTTCGACGGGTCTGTCAGTCCGGATTCGTAAAAAGTTAACTTTTTCCCACTGTTTTACCCCTCAAATGTCACAATTTTCCCCCCTGGGCTTATTCATTCGTCCCTCTTTAACGTTCAGAATCCCCTCCAAGACCGCCAACAACATTGCGCGGTCCGTGGTCGGATTCTGAAGCCCCCAACTTCACAAATACCCCTCACTTTTGGTCATTGGCGACTAGAAGATTGCATTTATTGGCTTATCAAACAGCCTTTTACAACTTTTAAGTACCAATTTTAAGTTAAACACCAATAAAAACGAACTACAAACGGCGGATTTCGAATGATAACATTCACAAGTTTACCCAAATTTGGGTTTACAAGTATTGTAAACCGTTTCATAGACGCCATGATGTGATGCCAAGTTGACTTTGGATCACATCAGTCTCAGAAAACTTAAAAAAGAAACTAATAGAAATCAAATGTTCATTAATTTCATCAAAATTTGAATTGAATTTGAATTGAAAAAGCAAAAAACATTATAGCTTCGGGCCAACTTTAAACCTACTTGTACCAGAAGGCCACTATGATGTCTGCATCCCAGCGAGATGGCCTATACGGAAGGCTTCTCCTTGCATTCCAATTTGGAAGTTGGTGAAATCGAGAGCGCCTATATGCTGGGGATATCCATGGATTGTTTCATGGCGCGAGAGTCCACGGACTGTCGAGACAACGAGAGAGCCATTCTCTCGACGGTTGCACGTGTACACCCTTACACACTTTTGCTGCCCCACAGCGAAAGTTGCACCCTCGCCCACTCCTACTCACTTTACCTCCCCCGCAACGAAAGTTGCACATTTGTCATCATCGACCCCCGCATCTTTTCCTACTGCGAATGTTGCACTTGCGGACACTTCGCCCTCATCTTCGTTCCTAGCAAACGTTTGGAATCTGTTTAGTCATCGTTTGGGGATCCTGGAGGGGTCAAAGTTGTTGAAAAGGGTGATTTTACGGCTCATTTTGACCAAAATATCTCTGAAATCGTGCACTTTGCATCTATCAGATGTGTTTTGCATGCATGCGATGAAGCCAACGTTGACATTGGTTCATTGCAAAGGCTTATTTACATCATTGGGGCTTCGGATTCTTGCTATTTACAAAGATTACGGAAAGATAAACAATGTTGAACCGTACCTTTTACGTTTTTAAGCTGAACTTGAGCACTTTTTGTTCACAAATTGCAATTGAATTATCACTAAACACAAATTATACCCTCTCCAGGACTGCCTTGAGTCATGCGCAAGTCCTTGGAGGGGTTCAGAAACCCCGAAAGTGCATCTGTTTTGGGGAGATAATAGCCAAAGTTAAGGTGTATCCTTATTAATTGGCGCACTTAACAAGTGAAAGCATACCCCTGGGGCATGCAGAATAAGCCTAAATGTGCGAACTCGCACTTATCACACTCACTTTGACAACATTGGATCAAAGTGTCAGAAGTGGGCTACCGTACTTTGGGCAAATGAAAGTACATTGAAGCCCGCGACAATGCTAAAAAATGTGATAAGTGGCTCTTAGGCATCTGTCCCAACCACAATCCAACCGATCTGTGGTGGTTCAGATGCCTGATTCCAGTGCTTACAGGCCAACAAAAGGAGCAAAACGGACTATGAATCCGATTAAGGGCGAACTATGATCCGAATCTTGAATTCGGTGATCGGAAATCATGTTCACGGATCTTTCGGACAGTGAATCTTATCATTTTGATCGAAAAAAATTACAAAAATACACAATTTTGGCAACTACCAGAACTCTAAATTGGCGAAATAAGCCGAAAATAGTTCTGGTAGCTGTTTCAATACTGTTAATTCGACTCAATGTTTTGCTTTTCTTTGACTTTGAATTGAATGGCATAATGTTGGCGCTTAATTAACCCTCAATCGACCTTCTGGCAAGGTGTAATGGATTTAGAATCCATGTTTTTTCCATCGAAAACGCCGAAGTTTCATCTGAAACTTGGAAATCGCACACGCTGATGTGTGGATTTCGGCGGCTACAAAACGCAATCTGGGCACCAGACACCCTTAAAAACAAGCAGTTGGGATTCCTAGGACCCTAAGAATCACCAACTTAGTGTGTTTATTAGCATTGCCGAAGGCATTGCATTCCAAAATTTTGTCTTTATCGCCGCCACATGAAGCAATTCATGAGCAGAACTCATACAAACCTTATGTATGGGTTTTTACACCAACGATGCACGCTACATCGGTCAAGCTAATGCCCAGGAAAAGCATGCTTTTGCCTGTGTTTCGGCGCAATTAGCCCAATTAGCGAGAAGCATGGCCCTGGGCAGAGACCGCAGACAACTAGAGATAGTTACCGTGCCTGCGCGATCGCAACCCTGCAACATACAGTAAACTGTGTTAGCAACGCCCAGATACTTATTATCTGCGCCCTTCTGACAGAATCCATCCCGATTTCGACGGGTCTGTCAGTCCGGATTCGTAAAAAGTTAACTTTTTCCCACTGTTTTACCCCTCAAATGTCACAATTTTCCCCCCTGGGCTTATTCATTCGTCCCTCTTTAACGTTCAGAATCCCCTCCAAGACCGCCAACAACATTGCGCGGTCCGTGGTCGGATTCTGAAGCCCCCAACTTCACAAATACCCCTCACTTTTGGTCATTGGCGACTAGAAGATTGCATTTATTGGCTTATCAAACAGCCTTTTACAACTTTTAAGTACCAATTTTAAGTTAAACACCAATAAAAACGAACTACAAACGGCGGATTTCGAATGATAACATTCACAAGTTTACCCAAATTTGGGTTTACAAGTATTGTAAACCGTTTCATAGACGCCATGATGTGATGCCAAGTTGACTTTGGATCACATCAGTCTCAGAAAACTTAAAAAAGAAACTAATAGAAATCAAATGTTCATTAATTTCATCAAAATTTGAATTGAATTTGAATTGAAAAAGCAAAAAACATTATAGCTTCGGGCCAACTTTAAACCTACTTGTACCAGAAGGCCACTATGATGTCTGCATCCCAGCGAGATGGCCTATACGGAAGGCTTCTCCTTGCATTCCAATTTGGAAGTTGGTGAAATCGAGAGCGCCTATATGCTGGGGATATCCATGGATTGTTTCATGGCGCGAGAGTCCACGGACTGTCGAGACAACGAGAGAGCCATTCTCTCGACGGTTGCACGTGTACACCCTTACACACTTTTGCTGCCCCACAGCGAAAGTTGCACCCTCGCCCACTCCTACTCACTTTACCTCCCCCGCAACGAAAGTTGCACATTTGTCATCATCGACCCCCGCATCTTTTCCTACTGCGAATGTTGCACTTGCGGACACTTCGCCCTCATCTTCGTTCCTAGCAAACGTTTGGAATCTGTTTAGTCATCGTTTGGGGATCCTGGAGGGGTCAAAGTTGTTGAAAAGGGTGATTTTACGGCTCATTTTGACCAAAATATCTCTGAAATCGTGCACTTTGCATCTATCAGATGTGTTTTGCATGCATGCGATGAAGCCAACGTTGACATTGGTTCATTGCAAAGGCTTATTTACATCATTGGGGCTTCGGATTCTTGCTATTTACAAAGATTACGGAAAGATAAACAATGTTGAACCGTACCTTTTACGTTTTTAAGCTGAACTTGAGCACTTTTTGTTCACAAATTGCAATTGAATTATCACTAAACACAAATTATACCCTCTCCAGGACTGCCTTGAGTCATGCGCAAGTCCTTGGAGGGGTTCAGAAACCCCGAAAGTGCATCTGTTTTGGGGAGATAATAGCCAAAGTTAAGGTGTATCCTTATTAATTGGCGCACTTAACAAGTGAAAGCATACCCCTGGGGCATGCAGAATAAGCCTAAATGTGCGAACTCGCACTTATCACACTCACTTTGACAACATTGGATCAAAGTGTCAGAAGTGGGCTACCGTACTTTGGGCAAATGAAAGTACATTGAAGCCCGCGACAATGCTAAAAAATGTGATAAGTGGCTCTTAGGCATCTGTCCCAACCACAATCCAACCGATCTGTGGTGGTTCAGATGCCTGATTCCAGTGCTTACAGGCCAACAAAAGGAGCAAAACGGACTATGAATCCGATTAAGGGCGAACTATGATCCGAATCTTGAATTCGGTGATCGGAAATCATGTTCACGGATCTTTCGGACAGTGAATCTTATCATTTTGATCGAAAAAAATTACAAAAATACACAATTTTGGCAACTACCAGAACTCTAAATTGGCGAAATAAGCCGAAAATAGTTCTGGTAGCTGTTTCAATACTGTTAATTCGACTCAATGTTTTGCATTTCTTTGACTTTGAATTGAATGGCATAATGTTGGCGCTTAATTAACCCTCAATCGACCTTCTGGCAAGGTGTAATGGATTTAGAATCCATGTTTTTTCCATCGAAAACGCCGAAGTTTCATCTGAAACTTGGAAATCGCACACGCTGATGTGTGGATTTCGGCGGCTACAAAACGCAATCTGGGCACCAGACACCCTTAAAAACAAGCAGTTGGGATTCCTAGGACCCTAAGAATCACCAACTTAGTGTGTTTATTAGCATTGCCGAAGGCATTGCATTCCAAAATTTTGTCTTTATCGCCGCCACATGAAGCAATTCATGAGCAGAACTCATACAAACCTTATGTATGGGTTTTTACACCAACGATGCACGCTACATCGGTCAAGCTAATGCCCAGGAAAAGCATGCTTTTGCCTGTGTTTCGGCGCAATTAGCCCAATTAGCGAGAAGCATGGCCCTGGGCAGAGACCGCAGACAACTAGAGATAGTTACCGTGCCTGCGCGATCGCAACCCTGCAACATACAGTAAACTGTGTTAGCAACGCCCAGATACTTATTATCTGCGCCCTTCTGACAGAATCCATCCCGATTTCGACGGGTCTGTCAGTCCGGATTCGTAAAAAGTTAACTTTTTCCCACTGTTTTACCCCTCAAATGTCACAATTTTCCCCCCTGGGCTTATTCATTCGTCCCTCTTTAACGTTCAGAATCCCCTCCAAGACCGCCAACAACATTGCGCGGTCCGTGGTCGGATTCTGAAGCCCCCAACTTCACAAATACCCCTCACTTTTGGTCATTGGCGACTAGAAGATTGCATTTATTGGCTTATCAAACAGCCTTTTACAACTTTTAAGTACCAATTTTAAGTTAAACACCAATAAAAACGAACTACAAACGGCGGATTTCGAATGATAACATTCACAAGTTTACCCAAATTTGGGTTTACAAGTATTGTAAACCGTTTCATAGACGCCATGATGTGATGCCAAGTTGACTTTGGATCACATCAGTCTCAGAAAACTTAAAAAAGAAACTAATAGAAATCAAATGTTCATTAATTTCATCAAAATTTGAATTGAATTTGAATTGAAAAAGCAAAAAACATTATAGCTTCGGGCCAACTTTAAACCTACTTGTACCAGAAGGCCACTATGATGTCTGCATCCCAGCGAGATGGCCTATACGGAAGGCTTCTCCTTGCATTCCAATTTGGAAGTTGGTGAAATCGAGAGCGCCTATATGCTGGGGATATCCATGGATTGTTTCATGGCGCGAGAGTCCACGGACTGTCGAGACAACGAGAGAGCCATTCTCTCGACGGTTGCACGTGTACACCCTTACACACTTTTGCTGCCCCACAGCGAAAGTTGCACCCTCGCCCACTCCTACTCACTTTACCTCCCCCGCAACGAAAGTTGCACATTTGTCATCATCGACCCCCGCATCTTTTCCTACTGCGAATGTTGCACTTGCGGACACTTCGCCCTCATCTTCGTTCCTAGCAAACGTTTGGAATCTGTTTAGTCATCGTTTGGGGATCCTGGAGGGGTCAAAGTTGTTGAAAAGGGTGATTTTACGGCGCATTTTGACCAAAATATCTCTGAAATCGTGCACTTTGCATCTATCAGATGTGTTTTGCATGCATGCGATGAAGCCAACGTTGACATTGGTTCATTGCAAAGGCTTATTTACATCATTGGGGCTTCGGATTCTTGCTATTTACAAAGATTACGGAAAGATAAACAATGTTGAACCGTACCTTTTACGTTTTTAAGCTGAACTTGAGCACTTTTTGTTCACAAATTGCAATTGAATTATCACTAAACACAAATTATACCCTCTCCAGGACTGCCTTGAGTCATGCGCAAGTCCTTGGAGGGGTTCAGAAACCCCGAAAGTGCATCTGTTTTGGGGAGATAATAGCCAAAGTTAAGGTGTATCCTTATTAATTGGCGCACTTAACAAGTGAAAGCATACCCCTGGGGCATGCAGAATAAGCCTAAATGTGCGAACTCGCACTTATCACACTCACTTTGACAACATTGGATCAAAGTGTCAGAAGTGGGCTACCGTACTTTGGGCAAATGAAAGTACATTGAAGCCCGCGACAATGCTAAAAAATGTGATAAGTGGCTCTTAGGCATCTGTTCCAACCACAATCCAACCGATCTGTGGTTGTTCAGATGCCTGATTCCAGTGCTTACAGGCCAATAAAAGGAGCAAAACGGACTATGAATCCGATTAAGGGCGAACTATGATCAGAATCTTGAATTCGGCGATCGGAAATCATGTTCACGGATCTTTCGGACAGTGAATCTTATCATTTTGATCGAAAAAAATTACAAAAATACACAATTTTGGCAACTACCAGAACTCTAAATTGGCGAAATAAGCCGAAAATAGTTCTGGTAGCTGTTTCAATACTGTTAATTCGACTCAATGTTTTGCATTTCTTTGACTTTGAATTGCATGGCATAATGTTGGCGCTCAATTGACCCTCAATCGACCTTCTGGCAATGCGTTATGGATTCAGAATCCATGTTTTTTCCATCGAAAACGCCGAAGTTTCATCTGAAACTTGGAAATCGCACACGCTGATGTGTGGATTTCGGCGGCTACAAAACGCAATCTGGGCACCAGACACCCTTAAAAACAAGCAGTTGGGATTCCTAGGACCCTAAGAATCACCAACTTAGTGTGTTTATTAGCATTGCCGAAGGCATTGCATTCCAAAATTTTGTCTTTATCGCCGCCACATGAAGCAATTCATGAGCAGAACTCATACAAACCTTATGTATGGGTTTTTACACCAACGATGCACGCTACATCGGTCAAGCTAATGCCCAGGAAAAGCATGCTTTTGCCTGTGTTTCGGCGCAATTAGCCCAATTAGCGAGAAGCATGGCCCTGGGCAGAGACCGCAGACAACTAGAGATAGTTACCGTGCCTGCGCGATCGCAACCCTGCAACATACAGTAAACTGTGTTAGCAACGCCCAGATACTTATTATCTGCGCCCTTCTGACAGAATCCATCCCGATTTCGACGGGTCTGTCAGTCCGGATTCGTAAAAAGTTAACTTTTTCCCACTGTTTTACCCCTCAAATGTCACAATTTTCCCCCCTGGGCTTATTCATTCGTCCCTCTTTAACGTTCAGAATCCCCTCCAAGACCGCCAACAACATTGCGCGGTCCGTGGTCGGATTCTGAAGCCCCCAACTTCACAAATACCCCTCACTTTTGGTCATTGGCGACTAGAAGATTGCATTTATTGGCTTATCAAACAGCCTTTTACAACTTTTAAGTACCAATTTTAAGTTAAACACCAATAAAAACGAACTACAAACGGCGGATTTCGAATGATAACATTCACAAGTTTACCCAAATTTGGGTTTACAAGTATTGTAAACCGTTTCATAGACGCCATGATGTGATGCCAAGTTGACTTTGGATCACATCAGTCTCAGAAAACTTAAAAAAGAAACTAATAGAAATCAAATGTTCATTAATTTCATCAAAATTTGAATTGAATTTGAATTGAAAAAGCAAAAAACATTATAGCTTCGGGCCAACTTTAAACCTACTTGTACCAGAAGGCCACTATGATGTCTGCATCCCAGCGAGATGGCCTATACGGAAGGCTTCTCCTTGCATTCCAATTTGGAAGTTGGTGAAATCGAGAGCGCCTATATGCTGGGGATATCCATGGATTGTTTCATGGCGCGAGAGTCCACGGACTGTCGAGACAACGAGAGAGCCATTCTCTCGACGGTTGCACGTGTACACCCTTACACACTTTTGCTGCCCCACAGCGAAAGTTGCACCCTCGCCCACTCCTACTCACTTTACCTCCCCCGCAACGAAAGTTGCACATTTGTCATCATCGACCCCCGCATCTTTTCCTACTGCGAATGTTGCACTTGCGGACACTTCGCCCTCATCTTCGTTCCTAGCAAACGTTTGGAATCTGTTTAGTCATCGTTTGGGGATCCTGGAGGGGTCAAAGTTGTTGAAAAGGGTGATTTTACGGCTCATTTTGACCAAAATATCTCTGAAATCGTGCACTTTGCATCTATCAGATGTGTTTTGCATGCATGCGATGAAGCCAACGTTGACATTGGTTCATTGCAAAGGCTTATTTACATCATTGGGGCTTCGGATTCTTGCTATTTACAAAGATTACGGAAAGATAAACAATGTTGAACCGTACCTTTTACGTTTTTAAGCTGAACTTGAGCACTTTTTGTTCACAAATTGCAATTGAATTATCACTAAACACAAATTATACCCTCTCCAGGACTGCCTTGAGTCATGCGCAAGTCCTTGGAGGGGTTCAGAAACCCCGAAAGTGCATCTGTTTTGGGGAGATAATAGCCAAAGTTAAGGTGTATCCTTATTAATTGGCGCACTTAACAAGTGAAAGCATACCCCTGGGGCATGCAGAATAAGCCTAAATGTGCGAACTCGCACTTATCACACTCACTTTGACAACATTGGATCAAAGTGTCAGAAGTGGGCTACCGTACTTTGGGCAAATGAAAGTACATTGAAGCCCGCGACAATGCTAAAAAATGTGATAAGTGGCTCTTAGGCATCTGTTCCAACCACAATCCAACCGATCTGTGGTGGTTCAGATGCCTGATTCCAGTGCTTACAGGCCAATAAAAGGAGCAAAACGGACTATGAATCCGATTAAGGGCGAACTATGATCAGAATCTTGAATTCGGCGATCGGAAATCATGTTCACGGATCTTTCGGACAGTGAATCTTATCATTTTGATCGAAAAAAATTACAAAAATACACAATTTTGGCAACTACCAGAACTCTAAATTGGCGAAATAAGCCGAAAATAGTTCTGGTAGCTGTTTCAATACTGTTAATTCGACTCAATGTTTTGCATTTCTTTGACTTTGAATTGAATGGCATAATGTTGGCGCTTAATTAACCCTCAATCGACCTTCTGGCAAGGTGTAATGGATTTAGAATCCATGTTTTTTCCATCGAAAACGCCGAAGTTTCATCTGAAACTTGGAAATCGCACACGCTGATGTGTGGATTTCGGCGGCTACAAAACGCAATCTGGGCACCAGACACCCTTAAAAACAAGCAGTTGGGATTCCTAGGACCCTAAGAATCACCAACTTAGTGTGTTTATTAGCATTGCCGAAGGCATTGCATTCCAAAATTTTGTCTTTATCGCCGCCACATGAAGCAATTTATGAGCAGAACTCATACAAACCTTATGTATGGGTTTTTACACCAACGATGCACGCTACATCGGTCAAGCTAATGCCCAGGAAAAGCATGCTTTTGCCTGTGTTTCGGCGCAATTAGCCCAATTAGCGAGAAGCATGGCCCTGGGCACAGACCGCAGACAACTAGAGATAGTTACCGTGCCTGCGCGATCGCAACCCTGCAACATACAGTAAACTGTGTTAGCAACGCCCAGATACTTATTATCTGCGCCCTTCTGACAGAATCCATCCCGATTTCGACGGGTCTGTCAGTCCGGATTCGTAAAAAGTTAACTTTTTCCCACTGTTTTACCCCTCAAATGTCACAATTTTCCCCCCTGGGCTTATTCATTCGTCCCTCTTTAACGTTCAGAATCCCCTCCAAGACCGCCAACAACATTGCGCGGTCCGTGGTCGGATTCTGAAGCCCCCAACTTCACAAATACCCCTCACTTTTGGTCATTGGCGACTAGAAGATTGCATTTATTGGCTTATCAAACAGCCTTTTACAACTTTTAAGTACCAATTTTAAGTTAAACACCAATAAAAACGAACTACAAACGGCGGATTTCGAATGATAACATTCACAAGTTTACCCAAATTTGGGTTTACAAGTATTGTAAACCGTTTCATAGACGCCATGATGTGATGCCAAGTTGACTTTGGATCACATCAGTCTCAGAAAACTTAAAAAAGAAACTAATAGAAATCAAATGTTCATTAATTTCATCAAAATTTGAATTGAATTTGAATTGAAAAAGCAAAAAACATTATAGCTTCGGGCCAACTTTAAACCTACTTGTACCAGAAGGCCACTATGATGTCTGCATCCCAGCGAGATGGCCTATACGGAAGGCTTCTCCTTGCATTCCAATTTGGAAGTTGGTGAAATCGAGAGCGCCTATATGCTGGGGATATCCATGGATTGTTTCATGGCGCGAGAGTCCACGGACTGTCGAGACAACGAGAGAGCCATTCTCTCGACGGTTGCACGTGTACACCCTTACACACTTTTGCTGCCCCACAGCGAAAGTTGCACCCTCGCCCACTCCTACTCACTTTACCTCCCCCGCAACGAAAGTTGCACATTTGTCATCATCGACCCCCGCATCTTTTCCTACTGCGAATGTTGCACTTGCGGACACTTCGCCCTCATCTTCGTTCCTAGCAAACGTTTGGAATCTGTTTAGTCATCGTTTGGGGATCCTGGAGGGGTCAAAGTTGTTGAAAAGGGTGATTTTACGGCTCATTTTGACCAAAATATCTCTGAAATCGTGCACTTTGCATCTATCAGATGTGTTTTGCATGCATGCGATGAAGCCAACGTTGACATTGGTTCATTGCAAAGGCTTATTTACATCATTGGGGCTTCGGATTCTTGCTATTTACAAAGATTACGGAAAGATAAACAATGTTGAACCGTACCTTTTACGTTTTTAAGCTGAACTTGAGCACTTTTTGTTCACAAATTGCAATTGAATTATCACTAAACACAAATTATACCCTCTCCAGGACTGCCTTGAGTCATGCGCAAGTCCTTGGAGGGGTTCAGAAACCCCGAAAGTGCATCTGTTTTGGGGAGATAATAGCCAAAGTTAAGGTGTATCCTTATTAATTGGCGCACTTAACAAGTGAAAGCATACCCCTGGGGCATGCAGAATAAGCCTAAATGTGCGAACTCGCACTTATCACACTCACTTTGACAACATTGGATCAAAGTGTCAGAAGTGGGCTACCGTACTTTGGGCAAATGAAAGTACATTGAAGCCCGCGACAATGCTAAAAAATGTGATAAGTGGCTCTTAGGCATCTGTTCCAACCACAATCCAACCGATCTGTGGTGGTTCAGATGCCTGATTCCAGTGCTTACAGGCCAACAAAAGGAGCAAAACGGACTATGAATCCGATTAAGGGCGAACTATGATCAGAATCTTGAATTCGGCGATCGGAAATCATGTTCACGGATCTTTCGGACAGTGAATCTTATCATTTTGATCGAAAAAAATTACAAAAATACACAATTTTGGCAACTACCAGAACTCTAAATTGGCGAAATAAGCCGAAAATAGTTCTGGTAGCTGTTTCAATACTGTTAATTCGACTCAATGTTTTGCATTTCTTTGACTTTGAATTGAATGGCATAATGTTGGCGCTTAATTAACCCTCAATCGACCTTCTGGCAAGGTGTAATGGATTTAGAATCCATGTTTTTTCCATCGAAAACGCCGAAGTTTCATCTGAAACTTGGAAATCGCACACGCTGATGTGTGGATTTCGGCGGCTACAAAACGCAATCTGGGCACCAGACACCCTTAAAAACAAGCAGTTGGGATTCCTAGGACCCTAAGAATCACCAACTTAGTGTGTTTATTAGCATTGCCGAAGGCATTGCATTCCAAAATTTTGTCTTTATCGCCGCCACATGAAGCAATTCATGAGCAGAACTCATACAAACCTTATGTATGGGTTTTTACACCAACGATGCACGCTACATCGGTCAAGCTAATGCCCAGGAAAAGCATGCTTTTGCCTGTGTTTCGGCGCAATTAGCCCAATTAGCGAGAAGCATGGCCCTGGGCAGAGACCGCAGACAACTAGAGATAGTTACCGTGCCTGCGCGATCGCAACCCTGCAACATACAGTAAACTGTGTTAGCAACGCCCAGATACTTATTATCTGCGCCCTTCTGACAGAATCCATCCCGATTTCGACGGGTCTGTCAGTCCGGATTCGTAAAAAGTTAACTTTTTCCCACTGTTTTACCCCTCAAATGTCACAATTTTCCCCCCTGGGCTTATTCATTCGTCCCTCTTTAACGTTCAGAATCCCCTCCAAGACCGCCAACAACATTGCGCGGTCCGTGGTCGGATTCTGAAGCCCCCAACTTCACAAATACCCCTCACTTTTGGTCATTGGCGACTAGAAGATTGCATTTATTGGCTTATCAAACAGCCTTTTACAACTTTTAAGTACCAATTTTAAGTTAAACACCAATAAAAACGAACTACAAACGGCGGATTTCGAATGATAACATTCACAAGTTTACCCAAATTTGGGTTTACAAGTATTGTAAACCGTTTCATAGACGCCATGATGTGATGCCAAGTTGACTTTGGATCACATCAGTCTCAGAAAACTTAAAAAAGAAACTAATAGAAATCAAATGTTCATTAATTTCATCAAAATTTGAATTGAATTTGAATTGAAAAAGCAAAAAACATTATAGCTTCGGGCCAACTTTAAACCTACTTGTACCAGAAGGCCACTATGATGTCTGCATCCCAGCGAGATGGCCTATACGGAAGGCTTCTCCTTGCATTCCAATTTGGAAGTTGGTGAAATCGAGAGCGCCTATATGCTGGGGATATCCATGGATTGTTTCATGGCGCGAGAGTCCACGGACTGTCGAGACAACGAGAGAGCCATTCTCTCGACGGTTGCACGTGTACACCCTTACACACTTTTGCTGCCCCACAGCGAAAGTTGCACCCTCGCCCACTCCTACTCACTTTACCTCCCCCGCAACGAAAGTTGCACATTTGTCATCATCGACCCCCGCATCTTTTCCTACTGCGAATGTTGCACTTGCGGACACTTCGCCCTCATCTTCGTTCCTAGCAAACGTTTGGAATCTGTTTAGTCATCGTTTGGGGATCCTGGAGGGGTCAAAGTTGTTGAAAAGGGTGATTTTACGGCTCATTTTGACCAAAATATCTCTGAAATCGTGCACTTTGCATCTATCAGATGTGTTTTGCATGCATGCGATGAAGCCAACGTTGACATTGGTTCATTGCAAAGGCTTATTTACATCATTGGGGCTTCGGATTCTTGCTATTTACAAAGATTACGGAAAGATAAACAATGTTGAACCGTACCTTTTACGTTTTTAAGCTGAACTTGAGCACTTTTTGTTCACAAATTGCAATTGAATTATCACTAAACACAAATTATACCCTCTCCAGGACTGCCTTGAGTCATGCGCAAGTCCTTGGAGGGGTTCAGAAACCCCGAAAGTGCATCTGTTTTGGGGAGATAATAGCCAAAGTTAAGGTGTATCCTTATTAATTGGCGCACTTAACAAGTGAAAGCATACCCCTGGGGCATGCAGAATAAGCCTAAATGTGCGAACTCGCACTTATCACACTCACTTTGACAACATTGGATCAAAGTGTCAGAAGTGGGCTACCGTACTTTGGGCAAATGAAAGTACATTGAAGCCCGCGACAATGCTAAAAAATGTGATAAGTGGCTCTTAGGCATCTGTCCCAACCACAATCCAACCGATCTGTGGTGGTTCAGATGCCTGATTCCAGTGCTTACAGGCCAACAAAAGGAGCAAAACGGACTATGAATCCGATTAAGGGCGAACTATGATCCGAATCTTGAATTCGGTGATCGGAAATCATGTTCACGGATCTTTCGGACAGTGAATCTTATCATTTTGATCGAAAAAAATTACAAAAATACACAATTTTGGCAACTACCAGAACTCTAAATTGGCGAAATAAGCCGAAAATAGTTCTGGTAGCTGTTTCAATACTGTTAATTCGACTCAATGTTTTGCTTTTCTTTGACTTTGAATTGAATGGCATAATGTTGGCGCTTAATTAACCCTCAATCGACCTTCTGGCAAGGTGTAATGGATTTAGAATCCATGTTTTTTCCATCGAAAACGCCGAAGTTTCATCTGAAACTTGGAAATCGCACACGCTGATGTGTGGATTTCGGCGGCTACAAAACGCAATCTGGGCACCAGACACCCTTAAAAACAAGCAGTTGGGATTCCTAGGACCCTAACAATCACCAACTTAGTGTGTTTATTAGCATTGCCGAAGGCATTGCATTCCAAAATTTTGTCTTTATCGCCGCCACATGAAGCAATTCATGAGCAGAACTCATACAAACCTTATGTATGGGTTTTTACACCAACGATGCACGCTACATCGGTCAAGCTAATGCCCAGGAAAAGCATGCTTTTGCCTGTGTTTCGGCGCAATTAGCCCAATTAGCGAGAAGCATGGCCCTGGGCAGAGACCGCAGACAACTAGAGATAGTTACCGTGCCTGCGCGATCGCAACCCTGCAACATACAGTAAACTGTGTTAGCAACGCCCAGATACTTATTATCTGCGCCCTTCTGACAGAATCCATCCCGATTTCGACGGGTCTGTCAGTCCGGATTCGTAAAAAGTTAACTTTTTCCCACTGTTTTACCCCTCAAATGTCACAATTTTCCCCCCTGGGCTTATTCATTCGTCCCTCTTTAACGTTCAGAATCCCCTCCAAGACCGCCAACAACATTGCGCGGTCCGTGGTCGGATTCTGAAGCCCCCAACTTCACAAATACCCCTCACTTTTGGTCATTGGCGACTAGAAGATTGCATTTATTGGCTTATCAAACAGCCTTTTACAACTTTTAAGTACCAATTTTAAGTTAAACACCAATAAAAACGAACTACAAACGGCGGATTTCGAATGATAACATTCACAAGTTTACCCAAATTTGGGTTTACAAGTATTGTAAACCGTTTCATAGACGCCATGATGTGATGCCAAGTTGACTTTGGATCACATCAGTCTCAGAAAACTTAAAAAAGAAACTAATAGAAATCAAATGTTCATTAATTTCATCAAAATTTGAATTGAATTTGAATTGAAAAAGCAAAAAACATTATAGCTTCGGGCCAACTTTAAACCTACTTGTACCAGAAGGCCACTATGATGTCTGCATCCCAGCGAGATGGCCTATACGGAAGGCTTCTCCTTGCATTCCAATTTGGAAGTTGGTGAAATCGAGAGCGCCTATATGCTGGGGATATCCATGGATTGTTTCATGGCGCGAGAGTCCACGGACTGTCGAGACAACGAGAGAGCCATTCTCTCGACGGTTGCACGTGTACACCCTTACACACTTTTGCTGCCCCACAGCGAAAGTTGCACCCTCGCCCACTCCTACTCACTTTACCTCCCCCGCAACGAAAGTTGCACATTTGTCATCATCGACCCCCGCATCTTTTCCTACTGCGAATGTTGCACTTGCGGACACTTCGCCCTCATCTTCGTTCCTAGCAAACGTTTGGAATCTGTTTAGTCATCGTTTGGGGATCCTGGAGGGGTCAAAGTTGTTGAAAAGGGTGATTTTACGGCTCATTTTGACCAAAATATCTCTGAAATCGTGCACTTTGCATCTATCAGATGTGTTTTGCATGCATGCGATGAAGCCAACGTTGACATTGGTTCATTGCAAAGGCTTATTTACATCATTGGGGCTTCGGATTCTTGCTATTTACAAAGATTACGGAAAGATAAACAATGTTGAACCGTACCTTTTACGTTTTTAAGCTGAACTTGAGCACTTTTTGTTCACAAATTGCAATTGAATTATCACTAAACACAAATTATACCCTCTCCAGGACTGCCTTGAGTCATGCGCAAGTCCTTGGAGGGGTTCAGAAACCCCGAAAGTGCATCTGTTTTGGGGAGATAATAGCCAAAGTTAAGGTGTATCCTTATTAATTGGCGCACTTAACAAGTGAAAGCATACCCCTGGGGCATGCAGAATAAGCCTAAATGTGCGAACTCGCACTTATCACACTCACTTTGACAACATTGGATCAAAGTGTCAGAAGTGGGCTACCGTACTTTGGGCAAATGAAAGTACATTGAAGCCCGCGACAATGCTAAAAAATGTGATAAGTGGCTCTTAGGCATCTGTTCCAACCACAATCCAACCGATCTGTGGTGGTTCAGATGCCTGATTCCAGTGCTTACAGGCCAATAAAAGGAGCAAAACGGACTATGAATCCGATTAAGGGCGAACTATGATCAGAATCTTGAATTCGGCGATCGGAAATCATGTTCACGGATCTTTCGGACAGTGAATCTTATCATTTTGATCGAAAAAAATTACAAAAATACACAATTTTGGCAACTACCAGAACTCTAAATTGGCGAAATAAGCCGAAAATAGTTCTGGTAGCTGTTTCAATACTGTTAATTCGACTCAATGTTTTGCATTTCTTTGACTTTGAATTGCATGGCATAATGTTGGCGCTCAATTGACCCTCAATCGACCTTCTGGCAATGCGTTATGGATTCAGAATCCATGTTTTTTCCATCGAAAACGCCGAAGTTTCATCTGAAACTTGGAAATCGCACACGCTGATGTGTGGATTTCGGCGGCTACAAAACGCAATCTGGGCACCAGACACCCTTAAAAACAAGCAGTTGGGATTCCTAGGACCCTAAGAATCACCAACTTAGTGTGTTTATTAGCATTGCCGAAGGCATTGCATTCCAAAATTTTGTCTTTATCGCCGCCACATGAAGCAATTCATGAGCAGAACTCATACAAACCTTATGTATGGGTTTTTACACCAACGATGCACGCTACATCGGTCAAGCTAATGCCCAGGAAAAGCATGCTTTTGCCTGTGTTTCGGCGCAATTAGCCCAATTAGCGAGAAGCATGGCCCTGGGCAGAGACCGCAGACAACTAGAGATAGTTACCGTGCCTGCGCGATCGCAACCCTGCAACATACAGTAAACTGTGTTAGCAACGCCCAGATACTTATTATCTGCGCCCTTCTGACAGAATCCATCCCGATTTCGACGGGTCTGTCAGTCCGGATTCGTAAAAAGTTAACTTTTTCCCACTGTTTTACCCCTCAAATGTCACAATTTTCCCCCCTGGGCTTATTCATTCGTCCCTCTTTAACGTTCAGAATCCCCTCCAAGACCGCCAACAACATTGCGCGGTCCGTGGTCGGATTCTGAAGCCCCCAACTTCACAAATACCCCTCACTTTTGGTCATTGGCGACTAGAAGATTGCATTTATTGGCTTATCAAACAGCCTTTTACAACTTTTAAGTACCAATTTTAAGTTAAACACCAATAAAAACGAACTACAAACGGCGGATTTCGAATGATAACATTCACAAGTTTACCCAAATTTGGGTTTACAAGTATTGTAAACCGTTTCATAGACGCCATGATGTGATGCCAAGTTGACTTTGGATCACATCAGTCTCAGAAAACTTAAAAAAGAAACTAATAGAAATCAAATGTTCATTAATTTCATCAAAATTTGAATTGAATTTGAATTGAAAAAGCAAAAAACATTATAGCTTCGGGCCAACTTTAAACCTACTTGTACCAGAAGGCCACTATGATGTCTGCATCCCAGCGAGATGGCCTATACGGAAGGCTTCTCCTTGCATTCCAATTTGGAAGTTGGTGAAATCGAGAGCGCCTATATGCTGGGGATATCCATGGATTGTTTCATGGCGCGAGAGTCCACGGACTGTCGAGACAACGAGAGAGCCATTCTCTCGACGGTTGCACGTGTACACCCTTACACACTTTTGCTGCCCCACAGCGAAAGTTGCACCCTCGCCCACTCCTACTCACTTTACCTCCCCCGCAACGAAAGTTGCACATTTGTCATCATCGACCCCCGCATCTTTTCCTACTGCGAATGTTGCACTTGCGGACACTTCGCCCTCATCTTCGTTCCTAGCAAACGTTTGGAATCTGTTTAGTCATCGTTTGGGGATCCTGGAGGGGTCAAAGTTGTTGAAAAGGGTGATTTTACGGCTCATTTTGACCAAAATATCTCTGAAATCGTGCACTTTGCATCTATCAGATGTGTTTTGCATGCATGCGATGAAGCCAACGTTGACATTGGTTCATTGCAAAGGCTTATTTACATCATTGGGGCTTCGGATTCTTGCTATTTACAAAGATTACGGAAAGATAAACAATGTTGAACCGTACCTTTTACGTTTTTAAGCTGAACTTGAGCACTTTTTGTTCACAAATTGCAATTGAATTATCACTAAACACAAATTATACCCTCTCCAGGACTGCCTTGAGTCATGCGCAAGTCCTTGGAGGGGTTCAGAAACCCCGAAAGTGCATCTGTTTTGGGGAGATAATAGCCAAAGTTAAGGTGTATCCTTATTAATTGGCGCACTTAACAAGTGAAAGCATACCCCTGGGGCATGCAGAATAAGCCTAAATGTGCGAACTCGCACTTATCACACTCACTTTGACAACATTGGATCAAAGTGTCAGAAGTGGGCTACCGTACTTTGGGCAAATGAAAGTACATTGAAGCCCGCGACAATGCTAAAAAATGTGATAAGTGGCTCTTAGGCATCTGTTCCAACCACAATCCAACCGATCTGTGGTGGTTCAGATGCCTGATTCCAGTGCTTACAGGCCAATAAAAGGAGCAAAACGGACTATGAATCCGATTAAGGGCGAACTATGATCAGAATCTTGAATTCGGCGATCGGAAATCATGTTCACGGATCTTTCGGACAGTGAATCTTATCATTTTGATCGAAAAAAATTACAAAAATACACAATTTTGGCAACTACCAGAACTCTAAATTGGCGAAATAAGCCGAAAATAGTTCTGGTAGCTGTTTCAATACTGTTAATTCGACTCAATGTTTTGCATTTCTTTGACTTTGAATTGAATGGCATAATGTTGGCGCTTAATTAACCCTCAATCGACCTTCTGGCAATGCGTTATGGATTCAGAATCCATGTTTTTTCCATCGAAAACGCCGAAGTTTCATCTGAAACTTGGAAATCGCACACGCTGATGTGTGGATTTCGGCGGCTACAAAACGCAATCTGGGCACCAGACACCCTTAAAAACAAGCAGTTGGGATTCCTAGGACCCTAAGAATCACCAACTTAGTGTGTTTATTAGCATTGCCGAAGGCATTGCATTCCAAAATTTTGTCTTTATCGCCGCCACATGAAGCAATTCATGAGCAGAACTCATACAAACCTTATGTATGGGTTTTTACACCAACGATGCACGCTACATCGGTCAAGCTAATGCCCAGGAAAAGCATGCTTTTGCCTGTGTTTCGGCGCAATTAGCCCAATTAGCGAGAAGCATGGCCCTGGGCAGAGACCGCAGACAACTAGAGATAGTTACCGTGCCTGCGCGATCGCAACCCTGCAACATACAGTAAACTGTGTTAGCAACGCCCAGATACTTATTATCTGCGCCCTTCTGACAGAATCCATCCCGATTTCGACGGGTCTGTCAGTCCGGATTCGTAAAAAGTTAACTTTTTCCCACTGTTTTACCCCTCAAATGTCACAATTTTCCCCCCTGGGCTTATTCATTCGTCCCTCTTTAACGTTCAGAATCCCCTCCAAGACCGCCAACAACATTGCGCGGTCCGTGGTCGGATTCTGAAGCCCCCAACTTCACAAATACCCCTCACTTTTGGTCATTGGCGACTAGAAGATTGCATTTATTGGCTTATCAAACAGCCTTTTACAACTTTTAAGTACCAATTTTAAGTTAAACACCAATAAAAACGAACTACAAACGGCGGATTTCGAATGATAACATTCACAAGTTTACCCAAATTTGGGTTTACAAGTATTGTAAACCGTTTCATAGACGCCATGATGTGATGCCAAGTTGACTTTGGATCACATCAGTCTCAGAAAACTTAAAAAAGAAACTAATAGAAATCAAATGTTCATTAATTTCATCAAAATTTGAATTGAATTTGAATTGAAAAAGCAAAAAACATTATAGCTTCGGGCCAACTTTAAACCTACTTGTACCAGAAGGCCACTATGATGTCTGCATCCCAGCGAGATGGCCTATACGGAAGGCTTCTCCTTGCATTCCAATTTGGAAGTTGGTGAAATCGAGAGCGCCTATATGCTGGGGATATCCATGGATTGTTTCATGGCGCGAGAGTCCACGGACTGTCGAGACAACGAGAGAGCCATTCTCTCGACGGTTGCACGTGTACACCCTTACACACTTTTGCTGCCCCACAGCGAAAGTTGCACCCTCGCCCACTCCTACTCACTTTACCTCCCCCGCAACGAAAGTTGCACATTTGTCATCATCGACCCCCGCATCTTTTCCTACTGCGAATGTTGCACTTGCGGACACTTCGCCCTCATCTTCGTTCCTAGCAAACGTTTGGAATCTGTTTAGTCATCGTTTGGGGATCCTGGAGGGGTCAAAGTTGTTGAAAAGGGTGATTTTACGGCTCATTTTGACCAAAATATCTCTGAAATCGTGCACTTTGCATCTATCAGATGTGTTTTGCATGCATGCGATGAAGCCAACGTTGACATTGGTTCATTGCAAAGGCTTATTTACATCATTGGGGCTTCGGATTCTTGCTATTTACAAAGATTACGGAAAGATAAACAATGTTGAACCGTACCTTTTACGTTTTTAAGCTGAACTTGAGCACTTTTTGTTCACAAATTGCAATTGAATTATCACTAAACACAAATTATACCCTCTCCAGGACTGCCTTGAGTCATGCGCAAGTCCTTGGAGGGGTTCAGAAACCCCGAAAGTGCATCTGTTTTGGGGAGATAATAGCCAAAGTTAAGGTGTATCCTTATTAATTGGCGCACTTAACAAGTGAAAGCATACCCCTGGGGCATGCAGAATAAGCCTAAATGTGCGAACTCGCACTTATCACACTCACTTTGACAACATTGGATCAAAGTGTCAGAAGTGGGCTACCGTACTTTGGGCAAATGAAAGTACATTGAAGCCCGCGACAATGCTAAAAAATGTGATAAGTGGCTCTTAGGCATCTGTTCCAACCACAATCCAACCGATCTGTGGTGGTTCAGATGCCTGATTCCAGTGCTTACAGGCCAATAAAAGGAGCAAAACGGACTATGAATCCGATTAAGGGCGAACTATGATCAGAATCTTGAATTCGGCGATCGGAAATCATGTTCACGGATCTTTCGGACAGTGAATCTTATCATTTTGATCGAAAAAAATTACAAAAATACACAATTTTGGCAACTACCAGAACTCTAAATTGGCGAAATAAGCCGAAAATAGTTCTGGTAGCTGTTTCAATACTGTTAATTCGACTCAATGTTTTGCATTTCTTTGACTTTGAATTGCATGGCATAATGTTGGCGCTCAATTGACCCTCAATCGACCTTCTGGCAATGCGTTATGGATTCAGAATCCATGTTTTTTCCATCGAAAACGCCGAAGTTTCATCTGAAACTTGGAAATCGCACACGCTGATGTGTGGATTTCGGCGGCTACAAAACGCAATCTGGGCACCAGACACCCTTAAAAACAAGCAGTTGGGATTCCTAGGACCCTAAGAATCACCAACTTAGTGTGTTTATTAGCATTGCCGAAGGCATTGCATTCCAAAATTTTGTCTTTATCGCCGCCACATGAAGCAATTCATGAGCAGAACTCATACAAACCTTATGTATGGGTTTTTACACCAACGATGCACGCTACATCGGTCAAGCTAATGCCCAGGAAAAGCATGCTTTTGCCTGTGTTTCGGCGCAATTAGCCCAATTAGCGAGAAGCATGGCCCTGGGCAGAGACCGCAGACAACTAGAGATAGTTACCGTGCCTGCGCGATCGCAACCCTGCAACATACAGTAAACTGTGTTAGCAACGCCCAGATACTTATTATCTGCGCCCTTCTGACAGAATCCATCCCGATTTCGACGGGTCTGTCAGTCCGGATTCGTAAAAAGTTAACTTTTTCCCACTGTTTTACCCCTCAAATGTCACAATTTTCCCCCCTGGGCTTATTCATTCGTCCCTCTTTAACGTTCAGAATCCCCTCCAAGACCGCCAACAACATTGCGCGGTCCGTGGTCGGATTCTGAAGCCCCCAACTTCACAAATACCCCTCACTTTTGGTCATTGGCGACTAGAAGATTGCATTTATTGGCTTATCAAACAGCCTTTTACAACTTTTAAGTACCAATTTTAAGTTAAACACCAATAAAAACGAACTACAAACGGCGGATTTCGAATGATAACATTCACAAGTTTACCCAAATTTGGGTTTACAAGTATTGTAAACCGTTTCATAGACGCCATGATGTGATGCCAAGTTGACTTTGGATCACATCAGTCTCAGAAAACTTAAAAAAGAAACTAATAGAAATCAAATGTTCATTAATTTCATCAAAATTTGAATTGAATTTGAATTGAAAAAGCAAAAAACATTATAGCTTCGGGCCAACTTTAAACCTACTTGTACCAGAAGGCCACTATGATGTCTGCATCCCAGCGAGATGGCCTATACGGAAGGCTTCTCCTTGCATTCCAATTTGGAAGTTGGTGAAATCGAGAGCGCCTATATGCTGGGGATATCCATGGATTGTTTCATGGCGCGAGAGTCCACGGACTGTCGAGACAACGAGAGAGCCATTCTCTCGACGGTTGCACGTGTACACCCTTACACACTTTTGCTGCCCCACAGCGAAAGTTGCACCCTCGCCCACTCCTACTCACTTTACCTCCCCCGCAACGAAAGTTGCACATTTGTCATCATCGACCCCCGCATCTTTTCCTACTGCGAATGTTGCACTTGCGGACACTTCGCCCTCATCTTCGTTCCTAGCAAACGTTTGGAATCTGTTTAGTCATCGTTTGGGGATCCTGGAGGGGTCAAAGTTGTTGAAAAGGGTGATTTTACGGCTCATTTTGACCAAAATATCTCTGAAATCGTGCACTTTGCATCTATCAGATGTGTTTTGCATGCATGCGATGAAGCCAACGTTGACATTGGTTCATTGCAAAGGCTTATTTACATCATTGGGGCTTCGGATTCTTGCTATTTACAAAGATTACGGAAAGATAAACAATGTTGAACCGTACCTTTTACGTTTTTAAGCTGAACTTGAGCACTTTTTGTTCACAAATTGCAATTGAATTATCACTAAACACAAATTATACCCTCTCCAGGACTGCCTTGAGTCATGCGCAAGTCCTTGGAGGGGTTCAGAAACCCCGAAAGTGCATCTGTTTTGGGGAGATAATAGCCAAAGTTAAGGTGTATCCTTATTAATTGGCGCACTTAACAAGTGAAAGCATACCCCTGGGGCATGCAGAATAAGCCTAAATGTGCGAACTCGCACTTATCACACTCACTTTGACAACATTGGATCAAAGTGTCAGAAGTGGGCTACCGTACTTTGGGCAAATGAAAGTACATTGAAGCCCGCGACAATGCTAAAAAATGTGATAAGTGGCTCTTAGGCATCTGTTCCAACCACAATCCAACCGATCTGTGGTGGTTCAGATGCCTGATTCCAGTGCTTACAGGCCAATAAAAGGAGCAAAACGGACTATGAATCCGATTAAGGGCGAACTATGATCAGAATCTTGAATTCGGCGATCGGAAATCATGTTCACGGATCTTTCGGACAGTGAATCTTATCATTTTGATCGAAAAAAATTACAAAAATACACAATTTTGGCAACTACCAGAACTCTAAATTGGCGAAATAAGCCGAAAATAGTTCTGGTAGCTGTTTCAATACTGTTAATTCGACTCAATGTTTTGCATTTCTTTGACTTTGAATTGCATGGTATAATGTTGGCGCTCAATTGACCCTCAATCGACCTTCTGGCAATGCGTTATGGATTCAGAATCCATGTTTTTTCCATCGAAAACGCCGAAGTTTCATCTGAAACTTGGAAATCGCACACGCTGATGTGTGGATTTCGGCGGCTACAAAACGCAATCTGGGCACCAGACACCCTTAAAAACAAGCAGTTGGGATTCCTAGGACCCTAAGAATCACCAACTTAGTGTGTTTATTAGCATTGCCGAAGGCATTGCATTCCAAAATTTTGTCTTTATCGCCGCCACATGAAGCAATTTATGAGCAGAACTCATACAAACCTTATGTATGGGTTTTTACACCAACGATGCACGCTACATCGGTCAAGCTAATGCCCAGGAAAAGCATGCTTTTGCCTGTGTTTCGGCGCAATTAGCCCAATTAGCGAGAAGCATGGCCCTGGGCACAGACCGCAGACAACTAGAGATAGTTACCGTGCCTGCGCGATCGCAACCCTGCAACATACAGTAAACTGTGTTAGCAACGCCCAGATACTTATTATCTGCGCCCTTCTGACAGAATCCATCCCGATTTCGACGGGTCTGTCAGTCCGGATTCGTAAAAAGTTAACTTTTTCCCACTGTTTTACCCCTCAAATGTCACAATTTTCCCCCCTGGGCTTATTCATTCGTCCCTCTTTAACGTTCAGAATCCCCTCCAAGACCGCCAACAACATTGCGCGGTCCGTGGTCGGATTCTGAAGCCCCCAACTTCACAAATACCCCTCACTTTTGGTCATTGGCGACTAGAAGATTGCATTTATTGGCTTATCAAACAGCCTTTTACAACTTTTAAGTACCAATTTTAAGTTAAACACCAATAAAAACGAACTACAAACGGCGGATTTCGAATGATAACATTCACAAGTTTACCCAAATTTGGGTTTACAAGTATTGTAAACCGTTTCATAGACGCCATGATGTGATGCCAAGTTGACTTTGGATCACATCAGTCTCAGAAAACTTAAAAAAGAAACTAATAGAAATCAAATGTTCATTAATTTCATCAAAATTTGAATTGAATTTGAATTGAAAAAGCAAAAAACATTATAGCTTCGGGCCAACTTTAAACCTACTTGTACCAGAAAACCACTATGATGTCTGCATCCCAGCGAGATGGCCTATACGGAAGGCTTCTCCTTGCATTCCAATTTGGAAGTTGGTGAAATCGAGAGCGCCTATATGCTGGGGATATCCATGGATTGTTTCATGGCGCGAGAGTCCACGGACTGTCGAGACAACGAGAGAGCCATTCTCTCGACGGTTGCACGTGTACACCCTTACACACTTTTGCTGCCCCACAGCGAAAGTTGCACCCTCGCCCACTCCTACTCACTTTACCTCCCCCGCAACGAAAGTTGCACATTTGTCATCATCGACCCCCGCATCTTTTCCTACTGCGAATGTTGCACTTGCGGACACTTCGCCCTCATCTTCGTTCCTAGCAAACGTTTGGAATCTGTTTAGTCATCGTTTGGGGATCCTGGAGGGGTCAAAGTTGTTGAAAAGGGTGATTTTACGGCTCATTTTGACCAAAATATCTCTGAAATCGTGCACTTTGCATCTATCAGATGTGTTTTGCATGCATGCGATGAAGCCAACGTTGACATTGGTTCATTGCAAAGGCTTATTTACATCATTGGGGCTTCGGATTCTTGCTATTTACAAAGATTACGGAAAGATAAACAATGTTGAACCGTACCTTTTACGTTTTTAAGCTGAACTTGAGCACTTTTTGTTCACAAATTGCAATTGAATTATCACTAAACACAAATTATACCCTCTCCAGGACTGCCTTGAGTCATGCGCAAGTCCTTGGAGGGGTTCAGAAACCCCGAAAGTGCATCTGTTTTGGGGAGATAATAGCCAAAGTTAAGGTGTATCCTTATTAATTGGCGCACTTAACAAGTGAAAGCATACCCCTGGGGCATGCAGAATAAGCCTAAATGTGCGAACTCGCACTTATCACACTCACTTTGACAACATTGGATCAAAGTGTCAGAAGTGGGCTACCGTACTTTGGGCAAATGAAAGTACATTGAAGCCCGCGACAATGCTAAAAAATGTGATAAGTGGCTCTTAGGCATCTGTCCCAACCACAATCCAACCGATCTGTGGTGGTTCAGATGCCTGATTCCAGTGCTTACAGGCCAACAAAAGGAGCAAAACGGACTATGAATCCGATTAAGGGCGAACTATGATCCGAATCTTGAATTCGGTGATCGGAAATCATGTTCACGGATCTTTCGGACAGTGAATCTTATCATTTTGATCGAAAAAAATTACAAAAATACACAATTTTGGCAACTACCAGAACTCTAAATTGGCGAAATAAGCCGAAAATAGTTCTGGTAGCTGTTTCAATACTGTTAATTCGACTCAATGTTTTGCATTTCTTTGACTTTGAATTGAATGGCATAATGTTGGCGCTTAATTAACCCTCAATCGACCTTCTGGCAAGGTGTAATGGATTTAGAATCCATGTTTTTTCCATCGAAAACGCCGAAGTTTCATCTGAAACTTGGAAATCGCACACGCTGATGTGTGGATTTCGGCGGCTACAAAACGCAATCTGGGCACCAGACACCCTTAAAAACAAGCAGTTGGGATTCCTAGGACCCTAAGAATCACCAACTTAGTGTGTTTATTAGCATTGCCGAAGGCATTGCATTCCAAAATTTTGTCTTTATCGCCGCCACATGAAGCAATTCATGAGCAGAACTCATACAAACCTTATGTATGGGTTTTTACACCAACGATGCACGCTACATCGGTCAAGCTAATGCCCAGGAAAAGCATGCTTTTGCCTGTGTTTCGGCGCAATTAGCCCAATTAGCGAGAAGCATGGCCCTGGGCAGAGACCGCAGACAACTAGAGATAGTTACCGTGCCTGCGCGATCGCAACCCTGCAACATACAGTAAACTGTGTTAGCAACGCCCAGATACTTATTATCTGCGCCCTTCTGACAGAATCCATCCCGATTTCGACGGGTCTGTCAGTCCGGATTCGTAAAAAGTTAACTTTTTCCCACTGTTTTACCCCTCAAATGTCACAATTTTCCCCCCTGGGCTTATTCATTCGTCCCTCTTTAACGTTCAGAATCCCCTCCAAGACCGCCAACAACATTGCGCGGTCCGTGGTCGGATTCTGAAGCCCCCAACTTCACAAATACCCCTCACTTTTGGTCATTGGCGACTAGAAGATTGCATTTATTGGCTTATCAAACAGCCTTTTACAACTTTTAAGTACCAATTTTAAGTTAAACACCAATAAAAACGAACTACAAACGGCGGATTTCGAATGATAACATTCACAAGTTTACCCAAATTTGGGTTTACAAGTATTGTAAACCGTTTCATAGACGCCATGATGTGATGCCAAGTTGACTTTGGATCACATCAGTCTCAGAAAACTTAAAAAAGAAACTAATAGAAATCAAATGTTCATTAATTTCATCAAAATTTGAATTGAATTTGAATTGAAAAAGCAAAAAACATTATAGCTTCGGGCCAACTTTAAACCTACTTGTACCAGAAGGCCACTATGATGTCTGCATCCCAGCGAGATGGCCTATACGGAAGGCTTCTCCTTGCATTCCAATTTGGAAGTTGGTGAAATCGAGAGCGCCTATATGCTGGGGATATCCATGGATTGTTTCATGGCGCGAGAGTCCACGGACTGTCGAGACAACGAGAGAGCCATTCTCTCGACGGTTGCACGTGTACACCCTTACACACTTTTGCTGCCCCACAGCGAAAGTTGCACCCTCGCCCACTCCTACTCACTTTACCTCCCCCGCAACGAAAGTTGCACATTTGTCATCATCGACCCCCGCATCTTTTCCTACTGCGAATGTTGCACTTGCGGACACTTCGCCCTCATCTTCGTTCCTAGCAAACGTTTGGAATCTGTTTAGTCATCGTTTGGGGATCCTGGAGGGGTCAAAGTTGTTGAAAAGGGTGATTTTACGGCTCATTTTGACCAAAATATCTCTGAAATCGTGCACTTTGCATCTATCAGATGTGTTTTGCATGCATGCGATGAAGCCAACGTTGACATTGGTTCATTGCAAAGGCTTATTTACATCATTGGGGCTTCGGATTCTTGCTATTTACAAAGATTACGGAAAGATAAACAATGTTGAACCGTACCTTTTACGTTTTTAAGCTGAACTTGAGCACTTTTTGTTCACAAATTGCAATTGAATTATCACTAAACACAAATTATACCCTCTCCAGGACTGCCTTGAGTCATGCGCAAGTCCTTGGAGGGGTTCAGAAACCCCGAAAGTGCATCTGTTTTGGGGAGATAATAGCCAAAGTTAAGGTGTATCCTTATTAATTGGCGCACTTAACAAGTGAAAGCATACCCCTGGGGCATGCAGAATAAGCCTAAATGTGCGAACTCGCACTTATCACACTCACTTTGACAACATTGGATCAAAGTGTCAGAAGTGGGCTACCGTACTTTGGGCAAATGAAAGTACATTGAAGCCCGCGACAATGCTAAAAAATGTGATAAGTGGCTCTTAGGCATCTGTTCCAACCACAATCCAACCGATCTGTGGTGGTTCAGATGCCTGATTCCAGTGCTTACAGGCCAATAAAAGGAGCAAAACGGACTATGAATCCGATTAAGGGCGAACTATGATCAGAATCTTGAATTCGGCGATCGGAAATCATGTTCACGGATCTTTCGGACAGTGAATCTTATCATTTTGATCGAAAAAAATTACAAAAATACACAATTTTGGCAACTACCAGAACTCTAAATTGGCGAAATAAGCCGAAAATAGTTCTGGTAGCTGTTTCAATACTGTTAATTCGACTCAATGTTTTGCATTTCTTTGACTTTGAATTGCATGGCATAATGTTGGCGCTCAATTGACCCTCAATCGACCTTCTGGCAATGCGTTATGGATTCAGAATCCATGTTTTTTCCATCGAAAACGCCGAAGTTTCATCTGAAACTTGGAAATCGCACACGCTGATGTGTGGATTTCGGCGGCTACAAAACGCAATCTGGGCACCAGACACCCTTAAAAACAAGCAGTTGGGATTCCTAGGACCCTAAGAATCACCAACTTAGTGTGTTTATTAGCATTGCCGAAGGCATTGCATTCCAAAATTTTGTCTTTATCGCCGCCACATGAAGCAATTCATGAGCAGAACTCATACAAACCTTATGTATGGGTTTTTACACCAACGATGCACGCTACATCGGTCAAGCTAATGCCCAGGAAAAGCATGCTTTTGCCTGTGTTTCGGCGCAATTAGCCCAATTAGCGAGAAGCATGGCCCTGGGCAGAGACCGCAGACAACTAGAGATAGTTACCGTGCCTGCGCGATCGCAACCCTGCAACATACAGTAAACTGTGTTAGCAACGCCCAGATACTTATTATCTGCGCCCTTCTGACAGAATCCATCCCGATTTCGACGGGTCTGTCAGTCCGGATTCGTAAAAAGTTAACTTTTTCCCACTGTTTTACCCCTCAAATGTCACAATTTTCCCCCCTGGGCTTATTCATTCGTCCCTCTTTAACGTTCAGAATCCCCTCCAAGACCGCCAACAACATTGCGCGGTCCGTGGTCGGATTCTGAAGCCCCCAACTTCACAAATACCCCTCACTTTTGGTCATTGGCGACTAGAAGATTGCATTTATTGGCTTATCAAACAGCCTTTTACAACTTTTAAGTACCAATTTTAAGTTAAACACCAATAAAAACGAACTACAAACGGCGGATTTCGAATGATAACATTCACAAGTTTACCCAAATTTGGGTTTACAAGTATTGTAAACCGTTTCATAGACGCCATGATGTGATGCCAAGTTGACTTTGGATCACATCAGTCTCAGAAAACTTAAAAAAGAAACTAATAGAAATCAAATGTTCATTAATTTCATCAAAATTTGAATTGAATTTGAATTGAAAAAGCAAAAAACATTATAGCTTCGGGCCAACTTTAAACCTACTTGTACCAGAAAACCACTATGATGTCTGCATCCCAGCGAGATGGCCTATACGGAAGGCTTCTCCTTGCATTCCAATTTGGAAGTTGGTGAAATCGAGAGCGCCTATATGCTGGGGATATCCATGGATTGTTTCATGGCGCGAGAGTCCACGGACTGTCGAGACAACGAGAGAGCCATTCTCTCGACGGTTGCACGTGTACACCCTTACACACTTTTGCTGCCCCACAGCGAAAGTTGCACCCTCGCCCACTCCTACTCACTTTACCTCCCCCGCAACGAAAGTTGCACATTTGTCATCATCGACCCCCGCATCTTTTCCTACTGCGAATGTTGCACTTGCGGACACTTCGCCCTCATCTTCGTTCCTAGCAAACGTTTGGAATCTGTTTAGTCATCGTTTGGGGATCCTGGAGGGGTCAAAGTTGTTGAAAAGGGTGATTTTACGGCTCATTTTGACCAAAATATCTCTGAAATCGTGCACTTTGCATCTATCAGATGTGTTTTGCATGCATGCGATGAAGCCAACGTTGACATTGGTTCATTGCAAAGGCTTATTTACATCATTGGGGCTTCGGATTCTTGCTATTTACAAAGATTACGGAAAGATAAACAATGTTGAACCGTACCTTTTACGTTTTTAAGCTGAACTTGAGCACTTTTTGTTCACAAATTGCAATTGAATTATCACTAAACACAAATTATACCCTCTCCAGGACTGCCTTGAGTCATGCGCAAGTCCTTGGAGGGGTTCAGAAACCCCGAAAGTGCATCTGTTTTGGGGAGATAATAGCCAAAGTTAAGGTGTATCCTTATTAATTGGCGCACTTAACAAGTGAAAGCATACCCCTGGGGCATGCAGAATAAGCCTAAATGTGCGAACTCGCACTTATCACACTCACTTTGACAACATTGGATCAAAGTGTCAGAAGTGGGCTACCGTACTTTGGGCAAATGAAAGTACATTGAAGCCCGCGACAATGCTAAAAAATGTGATAAGTGGCTCTTAGGCATCTGTTCCAACCACAATCCAACCGATCTGTGGTGGTTCAGATGCCTGATTCCAGTGCTTACAGGCCAATAAAAGGAGCAAAACGGACTATGAATCCGATTAAGGGCGAACTATGATCAGAATCTTGAATTCGGCGATCGGAAATCATGTTCACGGATCTTTCGGACAGTGAATCTTATCATTTTGATCGAAAAAAATTACAAAAATACACAATTTTGGCAACTACCAGAACTCTAAATTGGCGAAATAAGCCGAAAATAGTTCTGGTAGCTGTTTCAATACTGTTAATTCGACTCAATGTTTTGCATTTCTTTGACTTTGAATTGCATGGCATAATGTTGGCGCTCAATTGACCCTCAATCGACCTTCTGGCAATGCGTTATGGATTCAGAATCCATGTTTTTTCCATCGAAAACGCCGAAGTTTCATCTGAAACTTGGAAATCGCACACGCTGATGTGTGGATTTCGGCGGCTACAAAACGCAATCTGGGCACCAGACACCCTTAAAAACAAGCAGTTGGGATTCCTAGGACCCTAAGAATCACCAACTTAGTGTGTTTATTAGCATTGCCGAAGGCATTGCATTCCAAAATTTTGTCTTTATCGCCGCCACATGAAGCAATTCATGAGCAGAACTCATACAAACCTTATGTATGGGTTTTTACACCAACGATGCACGCTACATCGGTCAAGCTAATGCCCAGGAAAAGCATGCTTTTGCCTGTGTTTCGGCGCAATTAGCCCAATTAGCGAGAAGCATGGCCCTGGGCACAGACCGCAGACAACTAGAGATAGTTACCGTGCCTGCGCGATCGCAACCCTGCAACATACAGTAAACTGTGTTAGCAACGCCCAGATACTTATTATCTGCGCCCTTCTGACAGAATCCATCCCGATTTCGACGGGTCTGTCAGTCCGGATTCGTAAAAAGTTAACTTTTTCCCACTGTTTTACCCCTCAAATGTCACAATTTTCCCCCCTGGGCTTATTCATTCGTCCCTCTTTAACGTTCAGAATCCCCTCCAAGACCGCCAACAACATTGCGCGGTCCGTGGTCGGATTCTGAAGCCCCCAACTTCACAAATACCCCTCACTTTTGGTCATTGGCGACTAGAAGATTGCATTTATTGGCTTATCAAACAGCCTTTTACAACTTTTAAGTACCAATTTTAAGTTAAACACCAATAAAAACGAACTACAAACGGCGGATTTCGAATGATAACATTCACAAGTTTACCCAAATTTGGGTTTACAAGTATTGTAAACCGTTTCATAGACGCCATGATGTGATGCCAAGTTGACTTTGGATCACATCAGTCTCAGAAAACTTAAAAAAGAAACTAATAGAAATCAAATGTTCATTAATTTCATCAAAATTTGAATTGAATTTGAATTGAAAAAGCAAAAAACATTATAGCTTCGGGCCAACTTTAAACCTACTTGTACCAGAAAACCACTATGATGTCTGCATCCCAGCGAGATGGCCTATACGGAAGGCTTCTCCTTGCATTCCAATTTGGAAGTTGGTGAAATCGAGAGCGCCTATATGCTGGGGATATCCATGGATTGTTTCATGGCGCGAGAGTCCACGGACTGTCGAGACAACGAGAGAGCCATTCTCTCGACGGTTGCACGTGTACACCCTTACACACTTTTGCTGCCCCACAGCGAAAGTTGCACCCTCGCCCACTCCTACTCACTTTACCTCCCCCGCAACGAAAGTTGCACATTTGTCATCATCGACCCCCGCATCTTTTCCTACTGCGAATGTTGCACTTGCGGACACTTCGCCCTCATCTTCGTTCCTAGCAAACGTTTGGAATCTGTTTAGTCATCGTTTGGGGATCCTGGAGGGGTCAAAGTTGTTGAAAAGGGTGATTTTACGGCTCATTTTGACCAAAATATCTCTGAAATCGTGCACTTTGCATCTATCAGATGTGTTTTGCATGCATGCGATGAAGCCAACGTTGACATTGGTTCATTGCAAAGGCTTATTTACATCATTGGGGCTTCGGATTCTTGCTATTTACAAAGATTACGGAAAGATAAACAATGTTGAACCGTACCTTTTACGTTTTTAAGCTGAACTTGAGCACTTTTTGTTCACAAATTGCAATTGAATTATCACTAAACACAAATTATACCCTCTCCAGGACTGCCTTGAGTCATGCGCAAGTCCTTGGAGGGGTTCAGAAACCCCGAAAGTGCATCTGTTTTGGGGAGATAATAGCCAAAGTTAAGGTGTATCCTTATTAATTGGCGCACTTAACAAGTGAAAGCATACCCCTGGGGCATGCAGAATAAGCCTAAATGTGCGAACTCGCACTTATCACACTCACTTTGACAACATTGGATCAAAGTGTCAGAAGTGGGCTACCGTACTTTGGGCAAATGAAAGTACATTGAAGCCCGCGACAATGCTAAAAAATGTGATAAGTGGCTCTTAGGCATCTGTCCCAACCACAATCCAACCGATCTGTGGTGGTTCAGATGCCTGATTCCAGTGCTTACAGGCCAACAAAAGGAGCAAAACGGACTATGAATCCGATTAAGGGCGAACTATGATCCGAATCTTGAATTCGGTGATCGGAAATCATGTTCACGGATCTTTCGGACAGTGAATCTTATCATTTTGATCGAAAAAAATTACAAAAATACACAATTTTGGCAACTACCAGAACTCTAAATTGGCGAAATAAGCCGAAAATAGTTCTGGTAGCTGTTTCAATACTGTTAATTCGACTCAATGTTTTGCATTTCTTTGACTTTGAATTGAATGGCATAATGTTGGCGCTTAATTAACCCTCAATCGACCTTCTGGCAAGGTGTAATGGATTTAGAATCCATGTTTTTTCCATCGAAAACGCCGAAGTTTCATCTGAAACTTGGAAATCGCACACGCTGATGTGTGGATTTCGGCGGCTACAAAACGCAATCTGGGCACCAGACACCCTTAATAACAAGCAGTTGGGATTCCTAGGACCCTAAGAATCACCAACTTAGTGTGTTTATTAGCATTGCCGAAGGCATTGCATTCCAAAATTTTGTCTTTATCGCCGCCACATGAAGCAATTCATGAGCAGAACTCATACAAACCTTATGTATGGGTTTTTACACCAACGATGCACGCTACATCGGTCAAGCTAATGCCCAGGAAAAGCATGCTTTTGCCTGTGTTTCGGCGCAATTAGCCCAATTAGCGAGAAGCATGGCCCTGGGCAGAGACCGCAGACAACTAGAGATAGTTACCGTGCCTGCGCGATCGCAACCCTGCAACATACAGTAAACTGTGTTAGCAACGCCCAGATACTTATTATCTGCGCCCTTCTGACAGAATCCATCCCGATTTCGACGGGTCTGTCAGTCCGGATTCGTAAAAAGTTAACTTTTTCCCACTGTTTTACCCCTCAAATGTCACAATTTTCCCCCCTGGGCTTATTCATTCGTCCCTCTTTAACGTTCAGAATCCCCTCCAAGACCGCCAACAACATTGCGCGGTCCGTGGTCGGATTCTGAAGCCCCCAACTTCACAAATACCCCTCACTTTTGGTCATTGGCGACTAGAAGATTGCATTTATTGGCTTATCAAACAGCCTTTTACAACTTTTAAGTACCAATTTTAAGTTAAACACCAATAAAAACGAACTACAAACGGCGGATTTCGAATGATAACATTCACAAGTTTACCCAAATTTGGGTTTACAAGTATTGTAAACCGTTTCATAGACGCCATGATGTGATGCCAAGTTGACTTTGGATCACATCAGTCTCAGAAAACTTAAAAAAGAAACTAATAGAAATCAAATGTTCATTAATTTCATCAAAATTTGAATTGAATTTGAATTGAAAAAGCAAAAAACATTATAGCTTCGGGCCAACTTTAAACCTACTTGTACCAGAAGGCCACTATGATGTCTGCATCCCAGCGAGATGGCCTATACGGAAGGCTTCTCCTTGCATTCCAATTTGGAAGTTGGTGAAATCGAGAGCGCCTATATGCTGGGGATATCCATGGATTGTTTCATGGCGCGAGAGTCCACGGACTGTCGAGACAACGAGAGAGCCATTCTCTCGACGGTTGCACGTGTACACCCTTACACACTTTTGCTGCCCCACAGCGAAAGTTGCACCCTCGCCCACTCCTACTCACTTTACCTCCCCCGCAACGAAAGTTGCACATTTGTCATCATCGACCCCCGCATCTTTTCCTACTGCGAATGTTGCACTTGCGGACACTTCGCCCTCATCTTCGTTCCTAGCAAACGTTTGGAATCTGTTTAGTCATCGTTTGGGGATCCTGGAGGGGTCAAAGTTGTTGAAAAGGGTGATTTTACGGCTCATTTTGACCAAAATATCTCTGAAATCGTGCACTTTGCATCTATCAGATGTGTTTTGCATGCATGCGATGAAGCCAACGTTGACATTGGTTCATTGCAAAGGCTTATTTACATCATTGGGGCTTCGGATTCTTGCTATTTACAAAGATTACGGAAAGATAAACAATGTTGAACCGTACCTTTTACGTTTTTAAGCTGAACTTGAGCACTTTTTGTTCACAAATTGCAATTGAATTATCACTAAACACAAATTATACCCTCTCCAGGACTGCCTTGAGTCAAGCGCAAGTCCTTGGAGGGGTTCAGAAACCCCGAAAGTGCATCTGTTTTGGGGAGATAATAGCCAAAGTTAAGGTGTATCCTTATTAATTGGCGCACTTAACAAGTGAAAGCATACCCCTGGGGCATGCAGAATAAGCCTAAATGTGCGAACTCGCACTTATCACACTCACTTTGACAACATTGGATCAAAGTGTCAGAAGTGGGCTACCGTACTTTGGGCAAATGAAAGTACATTGAAGCCCGCGACAATGCTAAAAAATGTGATAAGTGGCTCTTAGGCATCTGTCCCAACCACAATCCAACCGATCTGTGGTGGTTCAGATGCCTGATTCCAGTGCTTACAGGCCAACAAAAGGAGCAAAACGGACTATGAATCCGATTAAGGGCGAACTATGATCCGAATCTTGAATTCGGTGATCGGAAATCATGTTCACGGATCTTTCGGACAGTGAATCTTATCATTTTGATCGAAAAAAATTACAAAAATACACAATTTTGGCAACTACCAGAACTCTAAATTGGCGAAATAAGCCGAAAATAGTTCTGGTAGCTGTTTCAATACTGTTAATTCGACTCAATGTTTTGCATTTCTTTGACTTTGAATTGAATGGCATAATGTTGGCGCTTAATTAACCCTCAATCGACCTTCTGGCAAGGTGTAATGGATTTAGAATCCATGTTTTTTCCATCGAAAACGCCGAAGTTTCATCTGAAACTTGGAAATCGCACACGCTGATGTGTGGATTTCGGCGGCTACAAAACGCAATCTGGGCACCAGACACCCTTAAAAACAAGCAGTTGGGATTCCTAGGACCCTAAGAATCACCAACTTAGTGTGTTTATTAGCATTGCCGAAGGCATTGCATTCCAAAATTTTGTCTTTATCGCCGCCACATGAAGCAATTCATGAGCAGAACTCATACAAACCTTATGTATGGGTTTTTACACCAACGATGCACGCTACATCGGTCAAGCTAATGCCCAGGAAAAGCATGCTTTTGCCTGTGTTTCGGCGCAATTAGCCCAATTAGCGAGAAGCATGGCCCTGGGCAGAGACCGCAGACAACTAGAGATAGTTACCGTGCCTGCGCGATCGCAACCCTGCAACATACAGTAAACTGTGTTAGCAACGCCCAGATACTTATTATCTGCGCCCTTCTGACAGAATCCATCCCGATTTCGACGGGTCTGTCAGTCCGGATTCGTAAAAAGTTAACTTTTTCCCACTGTTTTACCCCTCAAATGTCACAATTTTCCCCCCTGGGCTTATTCATTCGTCCCTCTTTAACGTTCAGAATCCCCTCCAAGACCGCCAACAACATTGCGCGGTCCGTGGTCGGATTCTGAAGCCCCCAACTTCACAAATACCCCTCACTTTTGGTCATTGGCGACTAGAAGATTGCATTTATTGGCTTATCAAACAGCCTTTTACAACTTTTAAGTACCAATTTTAAGTTAAACACCAATAAAAACGAACTACAAACGGCGGATTTCGAATGATAACATTCACAAGTTTACCCAAATTTGGGTTTACAAGTATTGTAAACCGTTTCATAGACGCCATGATGTGATGCCAAGTTGACTTTGGATCACATCAGTCTCAGAAAACTTAAAAAAGAAACTAATAGAAATCAAATGTTCATTAATTTCATCAAAATTTGAATTGAATTTGAATTGAAAAAGCAAAAAACATTATAGCTTCGGGCCAACTTTAAACCTACTTGTACCAGAAGGCCACTATGATGTCTGCATCCCAGCGAGATGGCCTATACGGAAGGCTTCTCCTTGCATTCCAATTTGGAAGTTGGTGAAATCGAGAGCGCCTATATGCTGGGGATATCCATGGATTGTTTCATGGCGCGAGAGTCCACGGACTGTCGAGACAACGAGAGAGCCATTCTCTCGACGGTTGCACGTGTACACCCTTACACACTTTTGCTGCCCCACAGCGAAAGTTGCACCCTCGCCCACTCCTACTCACTTTACCTCCCCCGCAACGAAAGTTGCACATTTGTCATCATCGACCCCCGCATCTTTTCCTACTGCGAATGTTGCACTTGCGGACACTTCGCCCTCATCTTCGTTCCTAGCAAACGTTTGGAATCTGTTTAGTCATCGTTTGGGGATCCTGGAGGGGTCAAAGTTGTTGAAAAGGGTGATTTTACGGCTCATTTTGACCAAAATATCTCTGAAATCGTGCACTTTGCATCTATCAGATGTGTTTTGCATGCATGCGATGAAGCCAACGTTGACATTGGTTCATTGCAAAGGCTTATTTACATCATTGGGGCTTCGGATTCTTGCTATTTACAAAGATTACGGAAAGATAAACAATGTTGAACCGTACCTTTTACGTTTTTAAGCTGAACTTGAGCACTTTTTGTTCACAAATTGCAATTGAATTATCACTAAACACAAATTATACCCTCTCCAGGACTGCCTTGAGTCATGCGCAAGTCCTTGGAGGGGTTCAGAAACCCCGAAAGTGCATCTGTTTTGGGGAGATAATAGCCAAAGTTAAGGTGTATCCTTATTAATTGGCGCACTTAACAAGTGAAAGCATACCCCTGGGGCATGCAGAATAAGCCTAAATGTGCGAACTCGCACTTATCACACTCACTTTGACAACATTGGATCAAAGTGTCAGAAGTGGGCTACCGTACTTTGGGCAAATGAAAGTACATTGAAGCCCGCGACAATGCTAAAAAATGTGATAAGTGGCTCTTAGGCATCTGTCCCAACCACAATCCAACCGATCTGTGGTGGTTCAGATGCCTGATTCCAGTGCTTACAGGCCAACAAAAGGAGCAAAACGGACTATGAATCCGATTAAGGGCGAACTATGATCCGAATCTTGAATTCGGTGATCGGAAATCATGTTCACGGATCTTTCGGACAGTGAATCTTATCATTTTGATCGAAAAAAATTACAAAAATACACAATTTTGGCAACTACCAGAACTCTAAATTGGCGAAATAAGCCGAAAATAGTTCTGGTAGCTGTTTCAATACTGTTAATTCGACTCAATGTTTTGCATTTCTTTGACTTTGAATTGAATGGCATAATGTTGGCGCTTAATTAACCCTCAATCGACCTTCTGGCAAGGTGTAATGGATTTAGAATCCATGTTTTTTCCATCGAAAACGCCGAAGTTTCATCTGAAACTTGGAAATCGCACACGCTGATGTGTGGATTTCGGCGGCTACAAAACGCAATCTGGGCACCAGACACCCTTAAAAACAAGCAGTTGGGATTCCTAGGACCCTAAGAATCACCAACTTAGTGTGTTTATTAGCATTGCCGAAGGCATTGCATTCCAAAATTTTGTCTTTATCGCCGCCACATGAAGCAATTCATGAGCAGAACTCATACAAACCTTATGTATGGGTTTTTACACCAACGATGCACGCTACATCGGTCAAGCTAATGCCCAGGAAAAGCATGCTTTTGCCTGTGTTTCGGCGCAATTAGCCCAATTAGCGAGAAGCATGGCCCTGGGCAGAGACCGCAGACAACTAGAGATAGTTACCGTGCCTGCGCGATCGCAACCCTGCAACATACAGTAAACTGTGTTAGCAACGCCCAGATACTTATTATCTGCGCCCTTCTGACAGAATCCATCCCGATTTCGACGGGTCTGTCAGTCCGGATTCGTAAAAAGTTAACTTTTTCCCACTGTTTTACCCCTCAAATGTCACAATTTTCCCCCCTGGGCTTATTCATTCGTCCCTCTTTAACGTTCAGAATCCCCTCCAAGACCGCCAACAACATTGCGCGGTCCGTGGTCGGATTCTGAAGCCCCCAACTTCACAAATACCCCTCACTTTTGGTCATTGGCGACTAGAAGATTGCATTTATTGGCTTATCAAACAGCCTTTTACAACTTTTAAGTACCAATTTTAAGTTAAACACCAATAAAAACGAACTACAAACGGCGGATTTCGAATGATAACATTCACAAGTTTACCCAAATTTGGGTTTACAAGTATTGTAAACCGTTTCATAGACGCCATGATGTGATGCCAAGTTGACTTTGGATCACATCAGTCTCAGAAAACTTAAAAAAGAAACTAATAGAAATCAAATGTTCATTAATTTCATCAAAATTTGAATTGAATTTGAATTGAAAAAGCAAAAAACATTATAGCTTCGGGCCAACTTTAAACCTACTTGTACCAGAAGGCCACTATGATGTCTGCATCCCAGCGAGATGGCCTATACGGAAGGCTTCTCCTTGCATTCCAATTTGGAAGTTGGTGAAATCGAGAGCGCCTATATGCTGGGGATATCCATGGATTGTTTCATGGCGCGAGAGTCCACGGACTGTCGAGACAACGAGAGAGCCATTCTCTCGACGGTTGCACGTGTACACCCTTACACACTTTTGCTGCCCCACAGCGAAAGTTGCACCCTCGCCCACTCCTACTCACTTTACCTCCCCCGCAACGAAAGTTGCACATTTGTCATCATCGACCCCCGCATCTTTTCCTACTGCGAATGTTGCACTTGCGGACACTTCGCCCTCATCTTCGTTCCTAGCAAACGTTTGGAATCTGTTTAGTCATCGTTTGGGGATCCTGGAGGGGTCAAAGTTGTTGAAAAGGGTGATTTTACGGCTCATTTTGACCAAAATATCTCTGAAATCGTGCACTTTGCATCTATCAGATGTGTTTTGCATGCATGCGATGAAGCCAACGTTGACATTGGTTCATTGCAAAGGCTTATTTACATCATTGGGGCTTCGGATTCTTGCTATTTACAAAGATTACGGAAAGATAAACAATGTTGAACCGTACCTTTTACGTTTTTAAGCTGAACTTGAGCACTTTTTGTTCACAAATTGCAATTGAATTATCACTAAACACAAATTATACCCTCTCCAGGACTGCCTTGAGTCATGCGCAAGTCCTTGGAGGGGTTCAGAAACCCCGAAAGTGCATCTGTTTTGGGGAGATAATAGCCAAAGTTAAGGTGTATCCTTATTAATTGGCGCACTTAACAAGTGAAAGCATACCCCTGGGGCATGCAGAATAAGCCTAAATGTGCGAACTCGCACTTATCACACTCACTTTGACAACATTGGATCAAAGTGTCAGAAGTGGGCTACCGTACTTTGGGCAAATGAAAGTACATTGAAGCCCGCGACAATGCTAAAAAATGTGATAAGTGGCTCTTAGGCATCTGTTCCAACCACAATCCAACCGATCTGTGGTGGTTCAGATGCCTGATTCCAGTGCTTACAGGCCAATAAAAGGAGCAAAACGGACTATGAATCCGATTAAGGGCGAACTATGATCAGAATCTTGAATTCGGCGATCGGAAATCATGTTCACGGATCTTTCGGACAGTGAATCTTATCATTTTGATCGAAAAAAATTACAAAAATACACAATTTTGGCAACTACCAGAACTCTAAATTGGCGAAATAAGCCGAAAATAGTTCTGGTAGCTGTTTCAATACTGTTAATTCGACTCAATGTTTTGCATTTCTTTGACTTTGAATTGCATGGCATAATGTTGGCGCTCAATTGACCCTCAATCGACCTTCTGGCAATGCGTTATGGATTCAGAATCCATGTTTTTTCCATCGAAAACGCCGAAGTTTCATCTGAAACTTGGAAATCGCACACGCTGATGTGTGGATTTCGGCGGCTACAAAACGCAATCTGGGCACCAGACACCCTTAATAACAAGCAGTTGGGATTCCTAGGACCCTAAGAATCACCAACTTAGTGTGTTTATTAGCATTGCCGAAGGCATTGCATTCCAAAATTTTGTCTTTATCGCCGCCACATGAAGCAATTCATGAGCAGAACTCATACAAACCTTATGTATGGGTTTTTACACCAACGATGCACGCTACATCGGTCAAGCTAATGCCCAGGAAAAGCATGCTTTTGCCTGTGTTTCGGCGCAATTAGCCCAATTAGCGAGAAGCATGGCCCTGGGCAGAGACCGCAGACAACTAGAGATAGTTACCGTGCCTGCGCGATCGCAACCCTGCAACATACAGTAAACTGTGTTAGCAACGCCCAGATACTTATTATCTGCGCCCTTCTGACAGAATCCATCCCGATTTCGACGGGTCTGTCAGTCCGGATTCGTAAAAAGTTAACTTTTTCCCACTGTTTTACCCCTCAAATGTCACAATTTTCCCCCCTGGGCTTATTCATTCGTCCCTCTTTAACGTTCAGAATCCCCTCCAAGACCGCCAACAACATTGCGCGGTCCGTGGTCGGATTCTGAAGCCCCCAACTTCACAAATACCCCTCACTTTTGGTCATTGGCGACTAGAAGATTGCATTTATTGGCTTATCAAACAGCCTTTTACAACTTTTAAGTACCAATTTTAAGTTAAACACCAATAAAAACGAACTACAAACGGCGGATTTCGAATGATAACATTCACAAGTTTACCCAAATTTGGGTTTACAAGTATTGTAAACCGTTTCATAGACGCCATGATGTGATGCCAAGTTGACTTTGGATCACATCAGTCTCAGAAAACTTAAAAAAGAAACTAATAGAAATCAAATGTTCATTAATTTCATCAAAATTTGAATTGAATTTGAATTGAAAAAGCAAAAAACATTATAGCTTCGGGCCAACTTTAAACCTACTTGTACCAGAAGGCCACTATGATGTCTGCATCCCAGCGAGATGGCCTATACGGAAGGCTTCTCCTTGCATTCCAATTTGGAAGTTGGTGAAATCGAGAGCGCCTATATGCTGGGGATATCCATGGATTGTTTCATGGCGCGAGAGTCCACGGACTGTCGAGACAACGAGAGAGCCATTCTCTCGACGGTTGCACGTGTACACCCTTACACACTTTTGCTGCCCCACAGCGAAAGTTGCACCCTCGCCCACTCCTACTCACTTTACCTCCCCCGCAACGAAAGTTGCACATTTGTCATCATCGACCCCCGCATCTTTTCCTACTGCGAATGTTGCACTTGCGGACACTTCGCCCTCATCTTCGTTCCTAGCAAACGTTTGGAATCTGTTTAGTCATCGTTTGGGGATCCTGGAGGGGTCAAAGTTGTTGAAAAGGGTGATTTTACGGCTCATTTTGACCAAAATATCTCTGAAATCGTGCACTTTGCATCTATCAGATGTGTTTTGCATGCATGCGATGAAGCCAACGTTGACATTGGTTCATTGCAAAGGCTTATTTACATCATTGGGGCTTCGGATTCTTGCTATTTACAAAGATTACGGAAAGATAAACAATGTTGAACCGTACCTTTTACGTTTTTAAGCTGAACTTGAGCACTTTTTGTTCACAAATTGCAATTGAATTATCACTAAACACAAATTATACCCTCTCCAAGACTGCCTTGAGTCATGCGCAAGTCCTTGGAGGGGTTCAGAAACCCCGAAAGTGCATCTGTTTTGGGGAGATAATAGCCAAAGTTAAGGTGTATCCTTATTAATTGGCGCACTTAACAAGTGAAAGCATACCCCTGGGGCATGCAGAATAAGCCTAAATGTGCGAACTCGCACTTATCACACTCACTTTGACAACATTGGATCAAAGTGTCAGAAGTGGGCTACCGTACTTTGGGCAAATGAAAGTACATTGAAGCCCGCGACAATGCTAAAAAATGTGATAAGTGGCTCTTAGGCATCTGTCCCAACCACAATCCAACCGATCTGTGGTGGTTCAGATGCCTGATTCCAGTGCTTACAGGCCAACAAAAGGAGCAAAACGGACTATGAATCCGATTAAGGGCGAACTATGATCCGAATCTTGAATTCGGTGATCGGAAATCATGTTCACGGATCTTTCGGACAGTGAATCTTATCATTTTGATCGAAAAAAATTACAAAAATACACAATTTTGGCAACTACCAGAACTCTAAATTGGCGAAATAAGCCGAAAATAGTTCTGGTAGCTGTTTCAATACTGTTAATTCGACTCAATGTTTTGCATTTCTTTGACTTTGAATTGAATGGCATAATGTTGGCGCTTAATTAACCCTCAATCGACCTTCTGGCAAGGTGTAATGGATTTAGAATCCATGTTTTTTCCATCGAAAACGCCGAAGTTTCATCTGAAACTTGGAAATCGCACACGCTGATGTGTGGATTTCGGCGGCTACAAAACGCAATCTGGGCACCAGACACCCTTAAAAACAAGCAGTTGGGATTCCTAGGACCCTAAGAATCACCAACTTAGTGTGTTTATTAGCATTGCCGAAGGCATTGCATTCCAAAATTTTGTCTTTATCGCCGCCACATGAAGCAATTCATGAGCAGAACTCATACAAACCTTATGTATGGGTTTTTACACCAACGATGCACGCTACATCGGTCAAGCTAATGCCCAGGAAAAGCATGCTTTTGCCTGTGTTTCGGCGCAATTAGCCCAATTAGCGAGAAGCATGGCCCTGGGCAGAGACCGCAGACAACTAGAGATAGTTACCGTGCCTGCGCGATCGCAACCCTGCAACATACAGTAAACTGTGTTAGCAACGCCCAGATACTTATTATCTGCGCCCTTCTGACAGAATCCATCCCGATTTCGACGGGTCTGTCAGTCCGGATTCGTAAAAAGTTAACTTTTTCCCACTGTTTTACCCCTCAAATGTCACAATTTTCCCCCCTGGGCTTATTCATTCGTCCCTCTTTAACGTTCAGAATCCCCTCCAAGACCGCCAACAACATTGCGCGGTCCGTGGTCGGATTCTGAAGCCCCCAACTTCACAAATACCCCTCACTTTTGGTCATTGGCGACTAGAAGATTGCATTTATTGGCTTATCAAACAGCCTTTTACAACTTTTAAGTACCAATTTTAAGTTAAACACCAATAAAAACGAACTACAAACGGCGGATTTCGAATGATAACATTCACAAGTTTACCCAAATTTGGGTTTACAAGTATTGTAAACCGTTTCATAGACGCCATGATGTGATGCCAAGTTGACTTTGGATCACATCAGTCTCAGAAAACTTAAAAAAGAAACTAATAGAAATCAAATGTTCATTAATTTCATCAAAATTTGAATTGAATTTGAATTGAAAAAGCAAAAAACATTATAGCTTCGGGCCAACTTTAAACCTACTTGTACCAGAAGGCCACTATGATGTCTGCATCCCAGCGAGATGGCCTATACGGAAGGCTTCTCCTTGCATTCCAATTTGGAAGTTGGTGAAATCGAGAGCGCCTATATGCTGGGGATATCCATGGATTGTTTCATGGCGCGAGAGTCCACGGACTGTCGAGACAACGAGAGAGCCATTCTCTCGACGGTTGCACGTGTACACCCTTACACACTTTTGCTGCCCCACAGCGAAAGTTGCACCCTCGCCCACTCCTACTCACTTTACCTCCCCCGCAACGAAAGTTGCACATTTGTCATCATCGACCCCCGCATCTTTTCCTACTGCGAATGTTGCACTTGCGGACACTTCGCCCTCATCTTCGTTCCTAGCAAACGTTTGGAATCTGTTTAGTCATCGTTTGGGGATCCTGGAGGGGTCAAAGTTGTTGAAAAGGGTGATTTTACGGCTCATTTTGACCAAAATATCTCTGAAATCGTGCACTTTGCATCTATCAGATGTGTTTTGCATGCATGCGATGAAGCCAACGTTGACATTGGTTCATTGCAAAGGCTTATTTACATCATTGGGGCTTCGGATTCTTGCTATTTACAAAGATTACGGAAAGATAAACAATGTTGAACCGTACCTTTTACGTTTTTAAGCTGAACTTGAGCACTTTTTGTTCACAAATTGCAATTGAATTATCACTAAACACAAATTATACCCTCTCCAGGACTGCCTTGAGTCATGCGCAAGTCCTTGGAGGGGTTCAGAAACCCCGAAAGTGCATCTGTTTTGGGGAGATAATAGCCAAAGTTAAGGTGTATCCTTATTAATTGGCGCACTTAACAAGTGAAAGCATACCCCTGGGGCATGCAGAATAAGCCTAAATGTGCGAACTCGCACTTATCACACTCACTTTGACAACATTGGATCAAAGTGTCAGAAGTGGGCTACCGTACTTTGGGCAAATGAAAGTACATTGAAGCCCGCGACAATGCTAAAAAATGTGATAAGTGGCTCTTAGGCATCTGTTCCAACCACAATCCAACCGATCTGTGGTGGTTCAGATGCCTGATTCCAGTGCTTACAGGCCAATAAAAGGAGCAAAACGGACTATGAATCCGATTAAGGGCGAACTATGATCAGAATCTTGAATTCGGCGATCGGAAATCATGTTCACGGATCTTTCGGACAGTGAATCTTATCATTTTGATCGAAAAAAATTACAAAAATACACAATTTTGGCAACTACCAGAACTCTAAATTGGCGAAATAAGCCGAAAATAGTTCTGGTAGCTGTTTCAATACTGTTAATTCGACTCAATGTTTTGCATTTCTTTGACTTTGAATTGCATGGCATAATGTTGGCGCTCAATTGACCCTCAATCGACCTTCTGGCAATGCGTTATGGATTCAGAATCCATGTTTTTTCCATCGAAAACGCCGAAGTTTCATCTGAAACTTGGAAATCGCACACGCTGATGTGTGGATTTCGGCGGCTACAAAACGCAATCTGGGCACCAGACACCCTTAAAAACAAGCAGTTGGGATTCCTAGGACCCTAAGAATCACCAACTTAGTGTGTTTATTAGCATTGCCGAAGGCATTGCATTCCAAAATTTTGTCTTTATCGCCGCCACATGAAGCAATTCATGAGCAGAACTCATACAAACCTTATGTATGGGTTTTTACACCAACGATGCACGCTACATCGGTCAAGCTAATGCCCAGGAAAAGCATGCTTTTGCCTGTGTTTCGGCGCAATTAGCCCAATTAGCGAGAAGCATGGCCCTGGGCAGAGACCGCAGACAACTAGAGATAGTTACCGTGCCTGCGCGATCGCAACCCTGCAACATACAGTAAACTGTGTTAGCAACGCCCAGATACTTATTATCTGCGCCCTTCTGACAGAATCCATCCCGATTTCGACGGGTCTGTCAGTCCGGATTCGTAAAAAGTTAACTTTTTCCCACTGTTTTACCCCTCAAATGTCACAATTTTCCCCCCTGGGCTTATTCATTCGTCCCTCTTTAACGTTCAGAATCCCCTCCAAGACCGCCAACAACATTGCGCGGTCCGTGGTCGGATTCTGAAGCCCCCAACTTCACAAATACCCCTCACTTTTGGTCATTGGCGACTAGAAGATTGCATTTATTGGCTTATCAAACAGCCTTTTACAACTTTTAAGTACCAATTTTAAGTTAAACACCAATAAAAACGAACTACAAACGGCGGATTTCGAATGATAACATTCACAAGTTTACCCAAATTTGGGTTTACAAGTATTGTAAACCGTTTCATAGACGCCATGATGTGATGCCAAGTTGACTTTGGATCACATCAGTCTCAGAAAACTTAAAAAAGAAACTAATAGAAATCAAATGTTCATTAATTTCATCAAAATTTGAATTGAATTTGAATTGAAAAAGCAAAAAACATTATAGCTTCGGGCCAACTTTAAACCTACTTGTACCAGAAGGCCACTATGATGTCTGCATCCCAGCGAGATGGCCTATACGGAAGGCTTCTCCTTGCATTCCAATTTGGAAGTTGGTGAAATCGAGAGCGCCTATATGCTGGGGATATCCATGGATTGTTTCATGGCGCGAGAGTCCACGGACTGTCGAGACAACGAGAGAGCCATTCTCTCGACGGTTGCACGTGTACACCCTTACACACTTTTGCTGCCCCACAGCGAAAGTTGCACCCTCGCCCACTCCTACTCACTTTACCTCCCCCGCAACGAAAGTTGCACATTTGTCATCATCGACCCCCGCATCTTTTCCTACTGCGAATGTTGCACTTGCGGACACTTCGCCCTCATCTTCGTTCCTAGCAAACGTTTGGAATCTGTTTAGTCATCGTTTGGGGATCCTGGAGGGGTCAAAGTTGTTGAAAAGGGTGATTTTACGGCTCATTTTGACCAAAATATCTCTGAAATCGTGCACTTTGCATCTATCAGATGTGTTTTGCATGCATGCGATGAAGCCAACGTTGACATTGGTTCATTGCAAAGGCTTATTTACATCATTGGGGCTTCGGATTCTTGCTATTTACAAAGATTACGGAAAGATAAACAATGTTGAACCGTACCTTTTACGTTTTTAAGCTGAACTTGAGCACTTTTTGTTCACAAATTGCAATTGAATTATCACTAAACACAAATTATACCCTCTCCAGGACTGCCTTGAGTCATGCGCAAGTCCTTGGAGGGGTTCAGAAACCCCGAAAGTGCATCTGTTTTGGGGAGATAATAGCCAAAGTTAAGGTGTATCCTTATTAATTGGCGCACTTAACAAGTGAAAGCATACCCCTGGGGCATGCAGAATAAGCCTAAATGTGCGAACTCGCACTTATCACACTCACTTTGACAACATTGGATCAAAGTGTCAGAAGTGGGCTACCGTACTTTGGGCAAATGAAAGTACATTGAAGCCCGCGACAATGCTAAAAAATGTGATAAGTGGCTCTTAGGCATCTGTCCCAACCACAATCCAACCGATCTGTGGTGGTTCAGATGCCTGATTCCAGTGCTTACAGGCCAACAAAAGGAGCAAAACGGACTATGAATCCGATTAAGGGCGAACTATGATCCGAATCTTGAATTCGGTGATCGGAAATCATGTTCACGGATCTTTCGGACAGTGAATCTTATCATTTTGATCGAAAAAAATTACAAAAATACACAATTTTGGCAACTACCAGAACTCTAAATTGGCGAAATAAGCCGAAAATAGTTCTGGTAGCTGTTTCAATACTGTTAATTCGACTCAATGTTTTGCATTTCTTTGACTTTGAATTGAATGGCATAATGTTGGCGCTTAATTAACCCTCAATCGACCTTCTGGCAAGGTGTAATGGATTTAGAATCCATGTTTTTTCCATCGAAAACGCCGAAGTTTCATCTGAAACTTGGAAATCGCACACGCTGATGTGTGGATTTCGGCGGCTACAAAACGCAATCTGGGCACCAGACACCCTTAAAAACAAGCAGTTGGGATTCCTAGGACCCTAAGAATCACCAACTTAGTGTGTTTATTAGCATTGCCGAAGGCATTGCATTCCAAAATTTTGTCTTTATCGCCGCCACATGAAGCAATTCATGAGCAGAACTCATACAAACCTTATGTATGGGTTTTTACACCAACGATGCACGCTACATCGGTCAAGCTAATGCCCAGGAAAAGCATGCTTTTGCCTGTGTTTCGGCGCAATTAGCCCAATTAGCGAGAAGCATGGCCCTGGGCAGAGACCGCAGACAACTAGAGATAGTTACCGTGCCTGCGCGATCGCAACCCTGCAACATACAGTAAACTGTGTTAGCAACGCCCAGATACTTATTATCTGCGCCCTTCTGACAGAATCCATCCCGATTTCGACGGGTCTGTCAGTCCGGATTCGTAAAAAGTTAACTTTTTCCCACTGTTTTACCCCTCAAATGTCACAATTTTCCCCCCTGGGCTTATTCATTCGTCCCTCTTTAACGTTCAGAATCCCCTCCAAGACCGCCAACAACATTGCGCGGTCCGTGGTCGGATTCTGAAGCCCCCAACTTCACAAATACCCCTCACTTTTGGTCATTGGCGACTAGAAGATTGCATTTATTGGCTTATCAAACAGCCTTTTACAACTTTTAAGTACCAATTTTAAGTTAAACACCAATAAAAACGAACTACAAACGGCGGATTTCGAATGATAACATTCACAAGTTTACCCAAATTTGGGTTTACAAGTATTGTAAACCGTTTCATAGACGCCATGATGTGATGCCAAGTTGACTTTGGATCACATCAGTCTCAGAAAACTTAAAAAAGAAACTAATAGAAATCAAATGTTCATTAATTTCATCAAAATTTGAATTGAATTTGAATTGAAAAAGCAAAAAACATTATAGCTTCGGGCCAACTTTAAACCTACTTGTACCAGAAGGCCACTATGATGTCTGCATCCCAGCGAGATGGCCTATACGGAAGGCTTCTCCTTGCATTCCAATTTGGAAGTTGGTGAAATCGAGAGCGCCTATATGCTGGGGATATCCATGGATTGTTTCATGGCGCGAGAGTCCACGGACTGTCGAGACAACGAGAGAGCCATTCTCTCGACGGTTGCACGTGTACACCCTTACACACTTTTGCTGCCCCACAGCGAAAGTTGCACCCTCGCCCACTCCTACTCACTTTACCTCCCCCGCAACGAAAGTTGCACATTTGTCATCATCGACCCCCGCATCTTTTCCTACTGCGAATGTTGCACTTGCGGACACTTCGCCCTCATCTTCGTTCCTAGCAAACGTTTGGAATCTGTTTAGTCATCGTTTGGGGATCCTGGAGGGGTCAAAGTTGTTGAAAAGGGTGATTTTACGGCTCATTTTGACCAAAATATCTCTGAAATCGTGCACTTTGCATCTATCAGATGTGTTTTGCATGCATGCGATGAAGCCAACGTTGACATTGGTTCATTGCAAAGGCTTATTTACATCATTGGGGCTTCGGATTCTTGCTATTTACAAAGATTACGGAAAGATAAACAATGTTGAACCGTACCTTTTACGTTTTTAAGCTGAACTTGAGCACTTTTTGTTCACAAATTGCAATTGAATTATCACTAAACACAAATTATACCCTCTCCAGGACTGCCTTGAGTCATGCGCAAGTCCTTGGAGGGGTTCAGAAACCCCGAAAGTGCATCTGTTTTGGGGAGATAATAGCCAAAGTTAAGGTGTATCCTTATTAATTGGCGCACTTAACAAGTGAAAGCATACCCCTGGGGCATGCAGAATAAGCCTAAATGTGCGAACTCGCACTTATCACACTCACTTTGACAACATTGGATCAAAGTGTCAGAAGTGGGCTACCGTACTTTGGGCAAATGAAAGTACATTGAAGCCCGCGACAATGCTAAAAAATGTGATAAGTGGCTCTTAGGCATCTGTCCCAACCACAATCCAACCGATCTGTGGTGGTTCAGATGCCTGATTCCAGTGCTTACAGGCCAACAAAAGGAGCAAAACGGACTATGAATCCGATTAAGGGCGAACTATGATCCGAATCTTGAATTCGGTGATCGGAAATCATGTTCACGGATCTTTCGGACAGTGAATCTTATCATTTTGATCGAAAAAAATTACAAAAATACACAATTTTGGCAACTACCAGAACTCTAAATTGGCGAAATAAGCCGAAAATAGTTCTGGTAGCTGTTTCAATACTGTTAATTCGACTCAATGTTTTGCATTTCTTTGACTTTGAATTGAATGGCATAATGTTGGCGCTTAATTAACCCTCAATCGACCTTCTGGCAAGGTGTAATGGATTTAGAATCCATGTTTTTTCCATCGAAAACGCCGAAGTTTCATCTGAAACTTGGAAATCGCACACGCTGATGTGTGGATTTCGGCGGCTACAAAACGCAATCTGGGCACCAGACACCCTTAAAAACAAGCAGTTGGGATTCCTAGGACCCTAAGAATCACCAACTTAGTGTGTTTATTAGCATTGCCGAAGGCATTGCATTCCAAAATTTTGTCTTTATCGCCGCCACATGAAGCAATTCATGAGCAGAACTCATACAAACCTTATGTATGGGTTTTTACACCAACGATGCACGCTACATCGGTCAAGCTAATGCCCAGGAAAAGCATGCTTTTGCCTGTGTTTCGGCGCAATTAGCCCAATTAGCGAGAAGCATGGCCCTGGGCAGAGACCGCAGACAACTAGAGATAGTTACCGTGCCTGCGCGATCGCAACCCTGCAACATACAGTAAACTGTGTTAGCAACGCCCAGATACTTATTATCTGCGCCCTTCTGACAGAATCCATCCCGATTTCGACGGGTCTGTCAGTCCGGATTCGTAAAAAGTTAACTTTTTCCCACTGTTTTACCCCTCAAATGTCACAATTTTCCCCCCTGGGCTTATTCATTCGTCCCTCTTTAACGTTCAGAATCCCCTCCAAGACCGCCAACAACATTGCGCGGTCCGTGGTCGGATTCTGAAGCCCCCAACTTCACAAATACCCCTCACTTTTGGTCATTGGCGACTAGAAGATTGCATTTATTGGCTTATCAAACAGCCTTTTACAACTTTTAAGTACCAATTTTAAGTTAAACACCAATAAAAACGAACTACAAACGGCGGATTTCGAATGATAACATTCACAAGTTTACCCAAATTTGGGTTTACAAGTATTGTAAACCGTTTCATAGACGCCATGATGTGATGCCAAGTTGACTTTGGATCACATCAGTCTCAGAAAACTTAAAAAAGAAACTAATAGAAATCAAATGTTCATTAATTTCATCAAAATTTGAATTGAATTTGAATTGAAAAAGCAAAAAACATTATAGCTTCGGGCCAACTTTAAACCTACTTGTACCAGAAGGCCACTATGATGTCTGCATCCCAGCGAGATGGCCTATACGGAAGGCTTCTCCTTGCATTCCAATTTGGAAGTTGGTGAAATCGAGAGCGCCTATATGCTGGGGATATCCATGGATTGTTTCATGGCGCGAGAGTCCACGGACTGTCGAGACAACGAGAGAGCCATTCTCTCGACGGTTGCACGTGTACACCCTTACACACTTTTGCTGCCCCACAGCGAAAGTTGCACCCTCGCCCACTCCTACTCACTTTACCTCCCCCGCAACGAAAGTTGCACATTTGTCATCATCGACCCCCGCATCTTTTCCTACTGCGAATGTTGCACTTGCGGACACTTCGCCCTCATCTTCGTTCCTAGCAAACGTTTGGAATCTGTTTAGTCATCGTTTGGGGATCCTGGAGGGGTCAAAGTTGTTGAAAAGGGTGATTTTACGGCTCATTTTGACCAAAATATCTCTGAAATCGTGCACTTTGCATCTATCAGATGTGTTTTGCATGCATGCGATGAAGCCAACGTTGACATTGGTTCATTGCAAAGGCTTATTTACATCATTGGGGCTTCGGATTCTTGCTATTTACAAAGATTACGGAAAGATAAACAATGTTGAACCGTACCTTTTACGTTTTTAAGCTGAACTTGAGCACTTTTTGTTCACAAATTGCAATTGAATTATCACTAAACACAAATTATACCCTCTCCAGGACTGCCTTGAGTCATGCGCAAGTCCTTGGAGGGGTTCAGAAACCCCGAAAGTGCATCTGTTTTGGGGAGATAATAGCCAAAGTTAAGGTGTATCCTTATTAATTGGCGCACTTAACAAGTGAAAGCATACCCCTGGGGCATGCAGAATAAGCCTAAATGTGCGAACTCGCACTTATCACACTCACTTTGACAACATTGGATCAAAGTGTCAGAAGTGGGCTACCGTACTTTGGGCAAATGAAAGTACATTGAAGCCCGCGACAATGCTAAAAAATGTGATAAGTGGCTCTTAGGCATCTGTCCCAACCACAATCCAACCGATCTGTGGTGGTTCAGATGCCTGATTCCAGTGCTTACAGGCCAACAAAAGGAGCAAAACGGACTATGAATCCGATTAAGGGCGAACTATGATCCGAATCTTGAATTCGGTGATCGGAAATCATGTTCACGGATCTTTCGGACAGTGAATCTTATCATTTTGATCGAAAAAAATTACAAAAATACACAATTTTGGCAACTACCAGAACTCTAAATTGGCGAAATAAGCCGAAAATAGTTCTGGTAGCTGTTTCAATACTGTTAATTCGACTCAATGTTTTGCATTTCTTTGACTTTGAATTGAATGGCATAATGTTGGCGCTTAATTAACCCTCAATCGACCTTCTGGCAAGGTGTAATGGATTTAGAATCCATGTTTTTTCCATCGAAAACGCCGAAGTTTCATCTGAAACTTGGAAATCGCACACGCTGATGTGTGGATTTCGGCGGCTACAAAACGCAATCTGGGCACCAGACACCCTTAAAAACAAGCAGTTGGGATTCCTAGGACCCTAAGAATCACCAACTTAGTGTGTTTATTAGCATTGCCGAAGGCATTGCATTCCAAAATTTTGTCTTTATCGCCGCCACATGAAGCAATTCATGAGCAGAACTCATACAAACCTTATGTATGGGTTTTTACACCAACGATGCACGCTACATCGGTCAAGCTAATGCCCAGGAAAAGCATGCTTTTGCCTGTGTTTCGGCGCAATTAGCCCAATTAGCGAGAAGCATGGCCCTGGGCAGAGACCGCAGACAACTAGAGATAGTTACCGTGCCTGCGCGATCGCAACCCTGCAACATACAGTAAACTGTGTTAGCAACGCCCAGATACTTATTATCTGCGCCCTTCTGACAGAATCCATCCCGATTTCGACGGGTCTGTCAGTCCGGATTCGTAAAAAGTTAACTTTTTCCCACTGTTTTACCCCTCAAATGTCACAATTTTCCCCCCCTGGGCTTATTCATTCGTCCCTCTTTAACGTTCAGAATCCCCTCCAAGACCGCCAACAACATTGCGCGGTCCGTGGTCGGATTCTGAAGCCCCCAACTTCACAAATACCCCTCACTTTTGGTCATTGGCGACTAGAAGATTGCATTTATTGGCTTATCAAACAGCCTTTTACAACTTTTAAGTACCAATTTTAAGTTAAACACCAATAAAAACGAACTACAAACGGCGGATTTCGAATGATAACATTCACAAGTTTACCCAAATTTGGGTTTACAAGTATTGTAAACCGTTTCATAGACGCCATGATGTGATGCCAAGTTGACTTTGGATCACATCAGTCTCAGAAAACTTAAAAAAGAAACTAATAGAAATCAAATGTTCATTAATTTCATCAAAATTTGAATTGAATTTGAATTGAAAAAGCAAAAAACATTATAGCTTCGGGCCAACTTTAAACCTACTTGTACCAGAAGGCCACTATGATGTCTGCATCCCAGCGAGATGGCCTATACGGAAGGCTTCTCCTTGCATTCCAATTTGGAAGTTGGTGAAATCGAGAGCGCCTATATGCTGGGGATATCCATGGATTGTTTCATGGCGCGAGAGTCCACGGACTGTCGAGACAACGAGAGAGCCATTCTCTCGACGGTTGCACGTGTACACCCTTACACACTTTTGCTGCCCCACAGCGAAAGTTGCACCCTCGCCCACTCCTACTCACTTTACCTCCCCCGCAACGAAAGTTGCACATTTGTCATCATCGACCCCCGCATCTTTTCCTACTGCGAATGTTGCACTTGCGGACACTTCGCCCTCATCTTCGTTCCTAGCAAACGTTTGGAATCTGTTTAGTCATCGTTTGGGGATCCTGGAGGGGTCAAAGTTGTTGAAAAGGGTGATTTTACGGCTCATTTTGACCAAAATATCTCTGAAATCGTGCACTTTGCATCTATCAGATGTGTTTTGCATGCATGCGATGAAGCCAACGTTGACATTGGTTCATTGCAAAGGCTTATTTACATCATTGGGGCTTCGGATTCTTGCTATTTACAAAGATTACGGAAAGATAAACAATGTTGAACCGTACCTTTTACGTTTTTAAGCTGAACTTGAGCACTTTTTGTTCACAAATTGCAATTGAATTATCACTAAACACAAATTATACCCTCTCCAGGACTGCCTTGAGTCATGCGCAAGTCCTTGGAGGGGTTCAGAAACCCCGAAAGTGCATCTGTTTTGGGGAGATAATAGCCAAAGTTAAGGTGTATCCTTATTAATTGGCGCACTTAACAAGTGAAAGCATACCCCTGGGGCATGCAGAATAAGCCTAAATGTGCGAACTCGCACTTATCACACTCACTTTGACAACATTGGATCAAAGTGTCAGAAGTGGGCTACCGTACTTTGGGCAAATGAAAGTACATTGAAGCCCGCGACAATGCTAAAAAATGTGATAAGTGGCTCTTAGGCATCTGTCCCAACCACAATCCAACCGATCTGTGGTGGTTCAGATGCCTGATTCCAGTGCTTACAGGCCAACAAAAGGAGCAAAACGGACTATGAATCCGATTAAGGGCGAACTATGATCCGAATCTTGAATTCGGTGATCGGAAATCATGTTCACGGATCTTTCGGACAGTGAATCTTATCATTTTGATCGAAAAAAATTACAAAAATACACAATTTTGGCAACTACCAGAACTCTAAATTGGCGAAATAAGCCGAAAATAGTTCTGGTAGCTGTTTCAATACTGTTAATTCGACTCAATGTTTTGCATTTCTTTGACTTTGAATTGAATGGCATAATGTTGGCGCTTAATTAACCGTCAAATTGAGCGCCAACATTATGCCATGCAATTCAAAGTCAAAGAAATGC